>CAVLGL010000159.1:28790000-29390000 GCA_963668995.1 Parnassius mnemosyne
GGCCTATATGGGATATGCCAGACCAGCCAGGCTTTTTGCAATTCCTCGAAAAGATTTCTCTCGGAAGCGGGAAGGTTTCGTTCGTCTAGTTCGATCCGAATGTCACAAGCTTTTGTACTCACATCTACTCTCATTTAGGATTTGACACAAAAAGTTTGTTGAACGTCAGTGAGATTGCATTAAGTGCAATTATTGAAGTAATATATGGAAATGCGTCCTATAGATAATTGCAATTAATTTGTGTTACCTACCTTATACTTAAAAAAGCTTATTTATCTCTTTTAATTATCACTTTTCAAGTTTTCGCCAGCCTCAGAGGTTCAGTAAAGTTTCCGATGCGAATTGTAACAATTCCCAAAAACGTATGTGAAATTTATCCGAACGGCGAATGTGAATAGCGTTTATTTGTTTCCGCGTGAGAAGTTATCGAATCCGAGTCAAATTCCCTTTCCGAGACGAGACGAATCAAATTACCTTTCCAGAAACCGTCTCCAACAGAAAGCGCTTATGATCTGATGTACCTCGGCTTTTTGTAGTGAAACATAAATATTTATACCCGTATGCTATTTATGTTTTACTATAAGATAATCTGTGATAGCGTCTGGTTGTTATTATTACAAAATCGCGTGAACTTAAGCAATAATAAAAGATCTATGGTTGTAAAAAACATATTGTGAATAATATTGTACCAATACTGATTGAGATCCCCTTCGATTCCTCGCAAGCTTACAAATTAGCACCCTCTATTAACATTTCAAGTACTTGAAGGCTCTGAATCAAAGAAGCCTAAATTTAGTCCCAAGCTACTAGTAAAAAAAGTATTTTTTTTAAATGAATCTGTTATTGAATAAATGTTTATTTACATTACTTAATATACAATATTTATTGATTATGATATTATTAAAGAAACTGCAACATTAATTGAAACTATGTCCAAATAATATGTTGATCAGAAAATCTACAAGTTGCGTTGCTTTATTTAATTTGAAAGGTTTTGATTATTAATACTATTCATAGTTTTTAGCGTAGTAATTTTGTACCGATATAAATATAAAATTCAGAAAATCAGATTTTGTCACTTACCCATATTTTATGGGTAAGTGACAAAATCTGATGAAAGTTTAATGTTAGTTCAGATATGAAAAATTATAGTTTGCTATAGATATTCTAGGAATGGTAATCAAATATGGTATTTTTAATTAGGGTGTAAATGACGTTATAATAAAAATAAATGTTGATTAATGTATAATATTTAATGGCTGTGTAAATTTCCTTATGTTGGTTTACTTGAATAAATAAAGGTCTTCCACGGCTATGTTGCTCATCTGGTTGGTCAATATTCACAAACCGTCCGATTTATTCCCTCATTATTCCATTAGACGTTTCATAACTTGAGCAAAGCACCACGACATTTATTGTAATTGATGTGTTCACACCGTTAATAATATTTAAATGAAACAACAAATTGATGCAATATTTTTTTTAGGTGCTATGGCTGCTTTTAGATTTGCAACGTAATATGTCAAAATGGAATACTTTAAAAAACTTCCTGGTGTTTTAGTAACTTCCAGAATACAAAATAAACTGATACAATATGCATTTTACTGTCTCAAATATAATACCTATATCACTATAAGCAAAACATACTATGAATCGCACTATAAGTTTTTATTAATGTAACAGTAGTTGTTGGCGACGAGCCTATGAAAATATTTCAATTTATTAGTTAACCGATTACGAGTAGCTTCTAAAGTTAAATTATCAAGCCATAATTGTCGTACGAGTACAAGAAAACGCTTAGTTAAATCTTAAAGAAATAAAATAAAATAAACTTTATTTCAGTAACATAATTCGTACAGTTTTAACCGTGTCCGGAATCTCCTTTTAAGTAAAAAAGATACCTGTGTTAGGAGATTCTGCTCTTCCATAACAAGTCACTTCCACAAAATTTGTGTGTGTGTGTATGTGTGTGTGTGTGTTTGCGTGCGTGCGTGTGTGTGCGTGTGTGTGTGTGTGTGTGTGTGTGTGTGTGTGTGTGTGTGTGTGTGTGTGTGTGTGCGTGTAAGTGAGTGAGTGGGTGTGGTTGTGTGTATATATATATGCCACTACCTTAACTAGAGCTTATCGCTGCTGTGAAAAGAGCTTCCGTATCATCATAACTTTTTGTTATTAGCCAGTTTGTCAATAACATTTTACATTTGTACCTATTTTGTGAATATATATTAATGTATTTATTAATTAAGTTGTATAAATAAGCAGAAATTGTGTTATATTGTCGTCTAGCAAACATTGAATTCACTGTAGCAACAGGAGCAACTATATATTTTCTTCTTTTATTTAGTAAGTTTGAGTCATATGTTAAGGTTTTATGTAATTTTAAGATTGTATGCAATATGTACAATTTTCTTACTGTTAGGTTATTACAAATTGAATACACACATTCTGTTGGATATTTATAACTTTTAAAAAACATAACCTTTAGCATGGATCTTTGAACTCTTTCCAACTCCAGAAATTTGGTTTTCGCGGCCCCACCCCATATAGGTATACAATACACAATTACAGGTTGTACCAGTGAATTATAAATTTGATTTAAAAGGCGCCTATTTACAATGTGTCTCAGTGATTTAAATATCCATATGAGCTTTCGGATTCTATCCATAACTAATTCTAAATGTGCATGCCAAGTGAGCCGTTGATCTACCATTACGCCTAGGTATTTGGTTTTTGAAACTTTTGTAATTGGACTACATGAACAGTTATTAGCATTACCACAGTTATGAATTTTTATCTCAAAGTTTTTATCGGGTTGAGAATTATTATAAATAGAAAAACATATGTAGTATGTTTTTAGAGTATTCAGAGATAGGAGATGTAAGTTCAACCATCTAGCAATTTTAGCAAGACCTTGTTCTGCAGTAGTGCGTACATCATTCCATGTTTCACCAGTAAAAACAACAGCAGTGTCGTCCGCGTAAGAAAATATGCACCCATGATCGAGTTTAATTTTACAAAGTTCGTTTATATAAATCAAAAACAGCGTTGGACCAAGAACACTACCTCGAGGAACTCCATAAGTTATATTAGCCTCTTCACTAACATATTTTCCAATTTTTACACACTGTTTGCGATCCTGGATGTAGCTAACAAATAGTGAAAGTGGAACTCCTCTTATTCCTATGCTTTCTAGCGTACGAATGAGAATAGAATGAGAGACAGTATCAAACGCTTTTTTTAGGTCTAGAAAGACCGCTAGACACTTTTTACCGTGATCTATATTTCTAGTAATGTGAGTAGTTAAGGCAGAAATAGCATCTTCAGTAGATAGTCCCTGTCTAAAACCAAACTGTGATTCAGACAGGATGTTAAATGTTTTTAAGTAATCTATTAAGCGTTTATTTATAATTTTTTCTATTATTTTAGAAATAACAGGTAGAACAGAAATTGGCCTATAATTACATGTATTTTCTCTGTCTCCAGTCTTCAATACAGGCGTAACAATAGCTTGCTTAAGTGATGCCGGTATAACACCCTGCCTAAAACACAGATTAGCCAAGTGTGAAATAACTGGAACTACAACAGAACTGGTTAGCTTAAGAAATTTAGTTGGTATACTATCCCATCCGGGAGCACTATCAGATTTCAAATCCATTAAAATAGAATATACTTCGGCAGGGTCAGTTTCTTGAAGCACAAAAGATGATACTTGTGAAGTTATGTTGTAAGTATCCTCTATATTATGTACCATGTTTCTATCTAAAAGAATTTTCTCAGCTAAAGTTTGTCCAATAGAAGCAAAATAGTTATTAATGTTATTAACTGAATCATAGGGTGAAGATTTTATTTTTAATAATCCTAAGCTTTGCGAGTTGTTTTGTTTTCGAAATGTTACTGTATTAATTGTTTTCCATAAAGTTTTGGGATTTTTGCTGGCCACTGCCAATTGATCTTTATTATATTTACGTTTAAGTTTTTTAATAAGATTGTTACAGTAGTTTCTATACCTTTTATATGTTATTCTTAGTACTTCATTATCAGGGTCAGATTTTAGTTTTTTTTGCATACTGTTTCTATTTTTTATGCATCGCAATACGCCTAACGTTATCCAGGGTTTTATGGTACGATTTTTTCGCGGAATTAAGGTTATTATGGTACTTTTTAATATGCAGTCTCTTATTTTATTTATCAAACATTCAGCCACGGAATGAGGATCGTTACAAGAAGTCAAATCTAATAAATTTTTAGTATTTAGCAGAAAAAATAAAAAAATATCGAATTAATAATGTAAAGGTCTTGGGTTCGATTCCCAGGTCGGACTAGTTTGTCGTTTTCTTAGTAATATTTTCTTAATAAATACATAGAGGGAATTTTTAAGATATAATTCATGATTCCGGGTACCGGAAATTCAATTGGAGAACTGAACCCGGAATGGGTTCAATTACCTTTCCAATGTTATTTTCAATTTAGAGAAATATTGAAATAAAATGACCAGGATTTGTTCCCCGGTCGAAATGATCACTTTGTGTATAAGTGGAATTAATGTAAAATAGTATTGCATAATATTGTATTATGTAAGTTGAGTACATTTTGTATGAAAAATAAACTGTCTATTTTCAATGTTAGATTCATAAATATTTTCTTTGTGTTATCTGATAAGAACACAATAACTGATAAGAACCTTGATAACTGATAAGTCTTGTTGGATACTACTTTACCGACAATTGAATGTTGTCTAGAAATCAGTTGTTCACCTAGTATTTGTTGATAGCAGCGCATGCTAAATTTGCAACCTACTTTACCGACAGTGGAAGTCGTACAGGGAATAGTTGTTCACTTAGTTCCAGACAAAGGCAGCGCGCTAATTTGTAAATTTAAAAGTCTAAATAGGTGGAAATTTAAATGTTTGTAAACTTCAGCAATTTATGTAAAATTGACTTGTGAAATGTTTCAGGTTGACTGCATGAGCAAAATAGGTGAATTCTGTGTTATTTCCGTGTGTAAATTCTCTTATAATAGTGAAATATTGATAGTTTTGTATAAGAAATTTAAAAGTGTTTTAAATAGTAAAATGTGTGAAAAAATGTAAATTAAATTATTGTATTAGTTAAGATATTTGTATTTGTTAGATATTTAAGAATTCTAACTTAGTACATATGTTGTAAAATAGGCATATTTTGTTGAATAAATAAAAGGTTTTTTTGTGATATGAAAATGTAATGTATATCATAGTATAGATATTTTGTTGTGCTATCTTTATAAATAAAATGTATAAATGTATGTCTTATACAAATAAAGATATTGGGCAAACCATGAGAGAGTGATAGTACAAATTGATGTAATTGAGTTGTGAAATTGCACAGAGGGCGCGGCTCTCTTTCGAGTAAAGCTTTTTTGATACCCCATTAGACTGGTTTTCATACAAATCACCAGTTCGTCGCGGGCCGTGCTACAGTGCGGACGTGTCTAGTGCGCTCCTGTGTTGTGTACGTGTTGTGCTAGTGATTGACTCCGCCGACGTCGAGTTCGCTCCGTTTGGCGTCGAGGCGTCGCTGGCGCATCTCCTGCATCGAGCTGTTATCAAGGTAAGCGCAAAGGTCACAACCTACGCTGTGCCCTACTTTGCGTTTTTATCTTGTTTGTACACTGTACCCTCTTTTTATTATAAAAAGTGTTTGCAAGTGTTCCGCATTTTGTGAGATAACGCCCATCCCATCTGCGCCTCACACACCCCTCCCTGCTCGCGGGCGCCTCGCTGGGCCTCCCTCACGGGTCTCACCCGGTGTGGTTGCACGCGCTGAGGGGAGTAAGGTGTGTGATAGCTAAGGGCTGAGCACAAGTAATTAGTGATGTCGGACAAGGGGGAACCTCCCCCAACACGCCGTAAACCACCTGATAGGCGTCCGGGAGTACTCGATAGGCCCCTCATGGAGCGAGACCTCTTCGCTCCTGAGAGATCTAGAGTGCTCCCACCATACAGCCAACTCCCGAGGCGAATAGGCAGTATACCGGCGCCCGGCGCCGCGCTCGGCGCAGGTGAAGCTGTGTCTTCACCGAGCGCAGAACTGGCTCCATTACCACGCCGGAGCCTAGCCTCGCGGAGACGTACACCTCCTAATATAGAACAAGATCAGCTGCAAGAGGAGAAAAGGCTGAGAGCCGGATCGGACTCACTATCTGATTCGGCATCGCCTCCTTCCTCGGTAACCCCACCCGAGAGACAAGCCCCACAACCTGTGGTAAGGCATAACATTCCGCCAAACTCACCATCTCCAACCACCTCTCCGGCCTGCACCGCTGACATGCAGGATTTCGGTGAGGAAGACCCGGAAGGGGAGAGAGAGTGGGACAATACGTCCTACGCCACTCTAGCCCCAATGCAAGACTCCCAACCTGCAAACCAGGAGCCCATACCTGGTCCATCTTCTGCGACGGACTCTTATGCGCAAATTGCAGCAGCGCCGAGATCAGCGCCACCGTCACCTCCACCACCATCTGCACAGAAACAACAACAACCAGTAAATAACCAGGCCAAATACCCTCCTATTATAGTGGAGTGCTTCCCCAATTGGGCGAAGCACTTCAAAATTATCCACCAGCTTCTGGGACACGCCCCTAATGCTCGCCCGTTTGGGAAGGGAGTCCGTTTTCGGCCCCAGTCCGACGACGAGTATCGGAAGGTCCAGCGCTACCTCATCGATAAAAGCAAGGAGGATGCCACCTTCGTGTGGTATTGCTACGCCCCACAGGAGGAGCAACCCACGAAGGTGGGGTTAAGAGGGCTCCCTGCAGATACCGACCCTAAAGACATACAGGAAGCCCTCATAGAGAAGGGCTTCCCTGTTACTTTTGTCCGAGCAATACCACCAAAAAGAGGCAGGCCTGGCTGCCTCTTTCATGTAAAGATGAACCACCTAAGTCCTGAAGAGCTCAACAGATTGTACAAAATTGATGAGCTCCTTTACATGCCGGGAGTTACAATTGAAGGCTGGACAGGCAGAATTGGCCCTGCGCAGTGTCACAGGTGTCAAGGGTTCGGACACGCATCTTACAACTGCTACCGGCCCTTCAAATGTGTACGCTGTGCGGGTGACCATCTTGCCTCTACTTGCCCACAACCGAGAGATACACAGCCCAAATGCGCCAACTGCGGCAGGGATCACGCCGCAAACGACAGGCGATGCCCAGTGCTGCAGCGAATTGCGAGGAAAAGAGGCATCAACATACAGCCTCCCATGCCCCCGCAACGCGAACCAGCACGAGCACCGCAACAACCACCTCCTCAACAGTGGCAACCACCACTGCCCCAAAGACAAACACAACTCCAACCCAAGCAGCTGCAAAAACAGCAGCAACCGCAACACCAGGCGCCTCAACCGCAGCAGCGGCAGGTGACATTAGCACCAGCGCCTACTACATTCGCGACGACTGGGGCGACATTAGCTCCACCGGCGAATGATCCCACGGAGCGCATAGAGCGCCCAAAGAGGAAAAGAGGCAAGAAGAAGAAGAAGAAGAAGGCAACCACCCAAACAGCTCAAGTGGGTGGTACTTCAACTCCTCTTCCTCCACCCAACACTACCAATGAACAGCGACTACCACTGCCACAACTGCGATATACCTTCCCTCCATCAAATCAGAACGAGCAATCTGCACCCCAACCCCGAGATCAACGCCCACCCAAAAGGACAATAACTGTCACACCCCTATCACAGCCCCAGGCACCAACCACCATCGAGGAGGCCCTCGCTCAACTGGTGGGCGTGGTAATCAGGATCTTAGGAAAGGTCCTGACTGCCATGACCACCGGCACCAACCCCCTTTCGGCCATCTTAACGGCCTTAGCCCAACTAACATCTGTCAGCAGGCCATCAACTTAGGATGGTCTACTGGAACCCCGGCGGCATCTTAGGGAAGGTCGCCGACCTGAGAACCCTGGTCCAGCAGCACAATATCCAAATTGTGCTGCTGGGGGAGACCAAACTGCGCCCCTCTGCTCAATTAAAACTCCCCAACTTCTTCGTGTACCGACATGACGAGATCTCCTCAGAAGGTATCGCGTACAGAGGTACTGCGGTCCTTGTGAGGAGGGACGTCATGCACGAAGAAGTTGGCACCAATACACAATTTATATCCACCAGAACCAAGGGTATAAGGCTGAAGGTAGGCACCAGAGAAATTAGAATCTTTGCTGCCTACAGACCTCCCGGCACCTCATTTGCCCCCCAAGACATACGTACCATATTTGACTCCACGACACCCGCAATAATCGCCGGAGACCTCAACGCGAAACATCCCGCTTGGGGCTCCGCGCTGATCACACCACCCGGCAGGAAACTGTTCGACGACGCCGAGGAGTGGGGGTACGAGGTGCTGGGCCCTGATGAGCCCACCCATATCCCGACAAAGCCAGAACATAAGCCCGATGTTCTTGACATTGTGCTGTGTCATCTAGTGCCGTATACAACACGGTTAGAAGTGTTGTATGACATAGATACACAACACCTCCCCGTGCTGATTACTATCGACATCAGTGTGGATGCCATGGTGCCCAGAAGTCTCCGAATGAAGACAAATTGGACCCGCTTTTGTAGTGCGCTGGAGGACTTCCAACCTTGCGCCCCAATTACCACCAGTGAAGATGTAGAGACTGCGGCCCTACATCTTCACAACACTATAAAAGAGCAACTCCAACTACACTCTCACCCTGTCGCCACGGGGCGCGGGAAGGAGGGACTCCCACGCAATCTGCAAACGCTTCTATCCGAGAAGCGGAAGATGAGGAGGCTCTGGGCACGGACACGATGCCCACGGATCAAAACCAAGCTAAACGCTATGACGGAAGAGCTGTCGGAAGCAATGAGAGCTTACAGGGGAGAAGCATGGGAGAGGCGAGTCGACGAAGCCTCGGAGACACCCGCCTCCCTGCATCTCCTCAACCGGCAGCTCTCCAAGACACCACCACCTGTCTGCCCACTAGTGGACAGCACGGGGAGTAGGATTTACGACGCCCAACCTAGAGCGGACTTGATGGCACAGCACCTAGAACAACAGTTCATACCCAACAGCATAGCAGAGGGGTACGCAGACCACGTACAAGGCATAGAGGACCGCGTACGGGAATACCTCTCTAACCCGGCGCCGCCATTGCGAGGCGGCGATTTCATATCTCCAGCAGAGGTAAGGCGCACTATTATGCGCCTACCTAGCCGTAAAGCGCCGGGTTATGACGGCATCACCACCACAGCCATAAAGCAGCTGCCCAGAAGGGTAATAGTGGCACTCACCAGTCTGTACAATGGCATCTTACGGACTGGCCACTTCCCAACCATCTGGAAGCAGGGCAGAATCATCGTGCTGCCGAAGCCGGGAAAAGACAGGAGGTTCCCGGCCAGCTACCGCCCCATAACGCTATTGCCGCACATAGCAAAACTTTTTGAAAAAATCACCCTGCACAGGGTTCTCCCACATGTTACCCTGCGTGAGGAGCAATTTGGCTTCCGCAGGGGACATTCCACAACCTCTCAGCTGGCCCGCGTGCTGCACTATCTTGCGGCCGAATATAACTTCGGCCGCATCTGTGTGGGGGTCCTTCTCGACATGGAGAAGGCCTTCGACAGGGTGTGGCACGCAGGGCTAGTTTATAAACTCATTCAGCACACCACTTTACCGCCCATGCTTGTGCGGTTAATAGCGTCATTCCTGGAGGGGCGGAGCTTCCATGTCTCCTTGGAAGGGGCTGTTTCGGCGGCACGACCGATTTCTGCGGGAGTGCCACAGGGCAGCTGCCTATCACCGCACCTGTACGCGGTCTACACCAACGACATCCCCACCCTCCAAGGCCATCTGGAGGAATGGGAGGATGACGTTGTCCTAGCCTTGTACGCCGACGACAGTGCGTACTTCGCGTCATCACGTCGGGTGGACATAGCTGCTAAGAAATTGCAGCGGGTACTCGACCTCTTGCCTGAGTGGCTGGACAAATGGAGGCTGGCGGTCAATGTCGGGAAGACCGTCGCCTTCATGACCAGGCTGGCCAGAACACCACCAACTCTGCAACTCCGCGGCCAGGATGTGGGTTGGAGTAGTACCATTACGTACCTAGGATGCCAGATAGATCGCTCGCTGCGCATGACCCCGATGGTCAATCACGTTGTGAGACAGGCCAGAGCTGCGCGAGCGAAACTATACCCTATACTGGCATCCAAACTCCCAACAAGAACGAAAATAGGTATCTACAAAACCTACATCCGCTCGCGGCTGACCTACGCAGCACCAGCCTGGTACGCGTTGACCTCGGCCACTCAGCGCAAGAGGTTGCAGGCCCAGCAAAATCTTGCGCTCCGGGTGATCGTGGGAGCCGGTCGCTACGTCAGGAATGACATCATTTCTCGCGACCTCAAGGTCGAAACCATTCATGATTTTGTGGTCCGTTCTGCGAGACGGTTGTTCGACCGCGCAGACAACGGGCCACACCTACACCTTCAAAATCTTGCTCCCCTCCACGCCCGCCCACCTGACGGGCGACCACTCCCACGTGAACTTCTACGCTCACTGCCCGGCACAGGGGACGCCGGGGGTGAGTGAGCGTCCCGACACTCGACGTGATGGCGCGAGGTGCGCAATACACCTACATATAAGCTGCCAACGCAGCACCCAGGACCGGGGGGTCGTGTCCTCCTGAGATGCCGCCCATGTAAAGAGGGTCTCCTCGACACATGAAAACCTCCACAAGGAGATGAACCACCACATACAAATCAGTTCGCCGCGGGCCGTGTTACCGTGCGGACGTGTCTATCGCGCTCCAGTGCTAGTGTACGTGTTGTGTCAGTGAACGACTCCACCGACGTCGAGTTCGCTACGTTTAGCGTCGATGCGTCGCTGGCGCTCTCCTGCGTCGAGCTACAACCAAGGTAAGCGCAAAGGTCACTACCTACGCTGTGCCCTACTTTGCGTGTTACCTTACTTCACTGTACCCTCTTTTTATTGTTTTAAAAAGTGATTACAAGTGTGCCGCACTCTGTGTTGAGTTAACGCCCATTACATCTGCCCCTCAAACACCCCTCCCCGCTCGCGGGCGCCTCGCTGGGCCTCCCTCAAGGGTTTCACCCGGTTTGGTTGCACGCGACGAGGGGAGTAAGGTGTGTGAAAGCTAAGGGCTGAGCACAAATTAACACCAAAAAGATGTCGGACAAGGGGGAACCTCCCCCACCACGCCGTAAGCCACCAGATAGGCGTCCGGGAGTTCTTGACAGGCCCTTCATGGAGCGAGACCTCTTCGCTCCTGAGAGGTCAAGATTGCTCCCACCGTATAGCCAACTACCGAGGCGGATAGGTAGTTCACCGGCCACTGGCGCCGCGCTCGGCACTGGTGAAGCTGTGTTTCCACTTAGCGTCAAACCGGCTCCACTGCCACGCCGGAGCCTAGCCTCGTGGAGAAGGACCCCTCCCGAAATCAATGAAGACGAGCTTCAAGAGGAGAAAAGGCTGAAAGCAGGATCCCACTCTCTGTCTGATTCGGCATCGCCCACTACCTCGCCAACCCCACCTGAATGGCAAGCCCCACAATCCTTAGTGAGGCACAACAACCCACCAAATACACCGTCACCAACCACCTCTCCGGCCTGCACAAATGACATGGAGGATTTAGTTGAGCAGGACCCAGAAGGGGAGAGGAAGTGGGACAATACGTCCTACGCCACCCTTGCCCCTATGCAAGATGCTCAAACTTCAAATCATGAGCCCATACCGGGACCATCCTCAGCGCCAGACTCTTATGCGCACATAGCAGCAGCTCCGAGAACGGCGCCACTACCATCACCTCCATCTGTGCTAAGACCACAACAGCCAGCAGACAACCAAACGGCCAAATACCCGCCCATTATAGTGGAGTGCTTCCCAAATTGGGCGAAGCACTTTAAAATCATTCACCAGCTTCTGGGCCGCGCCCCGAATGCTCGCCCATTTGGGAAGGGGGTCCGCTTTCGGCCCCAGTCCGACAATGAGTACCGTAAGGTACAGAGGTACCTGATTGACCGCAGCAAGAAAGATGCCGCCTTCTTGTGGTATTGTTATGCCCCACAGGAAGAGCAACCCATGAAAGTGGGGTTAAGAGGGCTCCCGGCGGATACCGACCCAAAGGACATACAGGAAGCCCTCATAGAGAAGGGCTTCCCGGTCACCTTTGTCCGACCCATCCCACCGAAAAGAGACAGGCCTGGCTGTCTCTTCCACGTAAAAATGGAACACCAAAGTCCCGAAGAGCTCAACAGGCTATACCAGATAGATGAGCTACTTTACATGCCGGGGGTAACTATAGAGGCCTGGACTGGTAGAATTGGCCCCGCGCAGTGTCGCAAATGCCAAGGGTTCGGGCATGCATCCTTTAATTACTACCGGCCCTACTAATGTGTACGCTGTGCGAGTGACCACCTGGCCTCAGCCTGCCCACAACCACGGGATGCGCAACCCAAATGCGCAAACTGCGGGAAAGACCACTCGGCGAACGACAGGTGGTGCCCAGTGTTGCAGCGAATCGCGAGGAAGAGAGGCATTAATATGCAACCTCCTATGCCCCCGCAACCAGCACGGGCACCGCAACGCCAACCACCTCCACCACAATGGCAACCATCACCGCCACCACCACCTCAAATGCCACAGCATCAGCAAAACCCAACAGCAACAATACCACCCACACTCACAACGTCAGGCACCGCAACCGCAGCAGCTGCAGGTGATAATAACACCAGCACCAACTACATTTATCACGACCGGGATGACCTTAGCCCCACCGGCGAATGATGCCACGGAGCGCACAGAGCGCCCCAAGAGAAAAAGAGGGAAAAAGAAGAAGAAGAAGAACAAGGCGACAACCCAATCTGATCAAGTGGGAGGTACGTCGACTACTCTCCCTTCACATATCACCACCATACAACAGCGACAACCACTACCACAACCGCAATACACTTTTTCTCCTATTTCGAGCCAAAATGAGCAAACTGCACCCCAACCCCGAGAACCACGCCCACCTAAAAGGACTGTTGCAGTCACATACCAATCCCAGCCTCAGGCACCAACCACCATCGAGGAGGCCCTCACCAAACTGGTGGGCATGGTGATCAGGATCCTAGGAGAGGTCCTGACTGCCATGAATACCGGCACCAACCCCCTTTCGGCCATTCTAAGTGCCTTATCCCAACTCACCATCGTTAGCAGGCCATCAACTTAGGCCATCTACTGGAACCCCGGCGGCATCTTAGGGAAGGTCGCCGACCTGAGAACCCTGGTCCAGCAGCACAATATCCAAATTGTGCTGCTGGGACAAACCAAGCTGCGCCCCTCTGCTCAACTAAAGCTACCCAAGTTCTTCGTGTACCGATATGACCCCGGAAGGTGTCGCGTACAGAGGTACCGCGGCCCTTGTGAGGAGGGACGTCTTGCACGAAGAAGTTGGCACCAACATGAATTTCATATCTACGAGGACCAAAGGGATAAGGGTGAGGGTTGGGACGAAAGACACAAGGATTATCGCCGCCTACAGACCTCCCGGCACGTCGTTTGCCCCCCAGGACATAAGAAACATCTTAGACGGAACAACACCTGTTATTATCGCCGGAGACCTCAATGCAAAACATCCTGCTTGGGGCTCCGCGTTAATAACACCACCAAGGAGAAAACTGTATGACGACGCCGAGGAGTGGGGGTAAGAGGTGCTGGGCCCAGATGAGCCCACCCATATCCCCGCCAAACCTGAACACCAGCCCGATGTCCTAGACATAGTGCTGTGCCATCTTTTGCCGTACCCAGTACAGTTGGAAATGCCGTATGATTTAGATACGCAGCACCTCCCCGTGCTGATTACCATCGACACCAGTGCGGATGCCGTAGTGCCTAGAAGTCTCCGAATGAAGACCAACTGGACTCGCTTCCGCAGTGCGCTGGAGGACCTCCAACTCTGCGCCTCTATTACCACCCATGAAGATGTGGAGACAGCGGCCCTACATCTTCAAAACACAATAAAAGACCAACTTCAACTCCATTCCCACCCTGTCTCCACAGGGCGCGGGAAGGAGGTATTCCCGCGTAAACTGCAAACACTATTGTCCGAGAAGCGGAATATGAGGAGGCTCTGGGCACGGACACGATGCCCACGGCTAAAAACCAAACTCAACTCCATGACGGAAGAGCTGTCGGAAGCAATGAGAGCATACAGGGGAGAGGCATGGGATAGGCGAGTCGACGAAGCCTCGGAGACACCCGCCTCCCTGCATCTCCTCAACCGGCAGCTCATCAAGGCACCAACACCTGTCTGCCCACTGCAGAATATATGACCCCCATAAGAGGGCGGAACTGATGGCACAGCACCTTGGGCAGCAGTTTATACCCAATACCGTAGCAGAGGGGTACGCAGACCATGTAAAAAGTATAGTGGACTGCGTACAGGAATACCTTTCAAACCCGGCGCCGCCCTTGCGGGGCGACGACTTCATTTCACCAACGGAGGTAAGGCGCACCATCATGCGCCTACCCACCCGTAAAGCGCCGGGATATGACGGCATCACCACCACAGCCATTAAGCAGCTGCCCAGAAGCGTAATAGTGGCACTCGCCAGGTTATATAACGGCATCCTGCGAACTGGCCACTTTCCGACCATCTGGAAGCAGGGTAAAATCATCGTGCCGAAGCCGGGAAAAGACAGGAGGTTCCCGGCCAGCTACCGCCCCATAACGCTATTGCCGCACATAGCAAAACTCTTTGAAAAACTTACCCTGAGTAGGGTTCTTCCACATGTCACCCTGCGAGAGGAGCAATTTGGCTTCCGCAACTTCACAGCTGGCCCGCGTGCTGCACTATCTTGTGGCTGAATATAACTTCGGCCGCATCTGTGTGGGGGTCCTTCTCGACATGGAGAAGGCCTTCGACAGGGTGTGGCACGCTGGGTTAGTCTACAAACTCATCAATCAAACCACATTGCCGCCAATGCTTGTGCGGCTAATAGCGTCGTTACTGGAGGGGCGGAGCTTCCATGTCACCCTGGAAGGGGCTGTCTCGGCGGTACGACCGATTTTAGCCGGAGTGCCACAGGGCAGCTGCCTATCACCGCACCTGTACGCGGTTTACACCAACGACATCCTCAACCTTCAAGGCCATCTGGAGAAATGGGAAGATGACGTAGTTCTTGCTTTATACGCCGATGACAGTGCGTACTTCGCGTCATCACGTCGGGTGGACATAGCTGCCAAGAGGTTGCAGCGGGTACTCGACCTTTTGCCTGAGTGGCTGGACAAATGGAGGCTGGCGGTTAACGTCGGGAAGACCGTCGCCTTTATGACCAGGCTGGCCAGAACACCACCAACTCTGCAACTCCGCGGGCAGGATGTGGGTTGGAGTAGTACCATCACATACCTAGGATGCCAGATAGATCGCTCGCTGCGCATGACCACGATGGTCAATCACGTAGTGAGGCAGGCCAGAGCTGCGCGAGCGAAACTCTATCCTATACTGGCATCCAAACTCCCAACAAAACGAAAATAGGTATCTACAAGACCTACGTCCGCTCGCGGCTGACCTACGCAGCACCAGCTTGGTACGCGTTGACCTCGGCCACTCAGCGCAAGAGGTTGCAGGCCCAACAAAATCTTGCGCTTCGGGTGATCGTGGGAGGCGGTCGCTACGTCAGGAATGACATCATCGCACGTGACCTCAAGGTCGAATCCATCCACGACTTCGTGGTCGGTACTCCGAGACGGCTGTTCGACCGCGCAGACAACGGACCACATCCTCACTTGCAAAATCTTGCACCGCTCCACGCCCGCCCACCTGACAGGCGGCCGCTCCCACGTGAACTCCTACGCTCACCGCCCGGCGACGGGGACGCCGGGGATGAGTGAGCATCCCGACACCTAATCGGATGGCGCTAAGTGCGCAACACACCAACCCATAAGCTGCCAACGCAGCACCCAGGACCGGGGGGTCGTGTCCTCCTGAGATGCCGCCCATGTAAGGAGGGTCTCCTCGACACATGAAAACCTGCACAAGGAGAAGAACCACCATACATACATCGTTCGGGACCAGCTACCAGTATAATATATAATCACAGAGCGGTTTGAAGATAATTGCTGTTTTATTCCCAAGGGATCCTTCACCTTTAAATATTACTACAGTCCACCTTGTGCTGCTAACGTAGCACATATTGAAGAATTAAGGTGCTGGGACCGGGACGACCTCGGAAGACCCGTAATCCCCGTCTGAACCTTTTTATAAGAAAAGGAAGCAGCAAACATTCTCGTGTGATACTCTTCACGGGGTTCACATACACCTCGTTGACCTCCCGGACCTAACGTAGGTGTCATAGGAGACTCAGGATCAAGGAATCCGCTGTTGAATGCTGAACCGTGTCCTTTTCAATAATTGACCGACAACTTAACGAAAATAATCAAGGGCCGTGTACTGTACACATTTCATCATCCTGAAGTATTTTGATCTTTGTTATAAATATCGTATATAATTTCATAGAGTTTAGTAAAAATCTGTTATTTTGACATTACAAATAGACACTTCAATTTTATTTATTCGTATATATTTTTAAATTATTAATCGCCGGAGAAACTGTCTGCCCTTTCGTGATTTTTTTTTTGTTATATACTAGCTGCTCCCCGCGCCTTCGCCCGCGTGGAATATATTACGATTTGTTACAATATATTTTAATATTTTTGCGCGGAACCCTGGTTATTTTTTTAATATAAAAGTTACTCATTATAACATCAGTCGAAAATAATTTTATAGGGCACGCGTTGAGACACAACCATCCGCAATAGCCCGCTCGCGGGTTCTGAGTAGTGACGTGTCCCTCACTCATGAGTAAAGATGTGCCAACTTGGGAAAATCACGACTCGAGTTAAATCTAGTTGAAATTCACATAACTCGTTTAGTTTAAACTCGAGTTACACAACTCGAGTTTCGCAACTCGAGTTACACAACTCGAGTTTCGCAACTCGAGTTACGCAACTCTAGTTAGCAGTACGAAACAGAGTAAATGATTTCTTACAAATTACTTTTTTTATAAATTTGTTTTTGTGTCTAGCTCTTTGGTGGGTTGGGATAACTATAATTACCAAACTTATTATGTATGATTGAAATAAAAAGATATATTTAATATGTATAGTCTTCACCTAACAATATTAGTCCAGCTTTAAGATGTAGGTACATAAGCTATTAATAATTTAATTATCATAGTCAAAATATGCTCAAATAAATTCAATTTTTTTCAAATTCTAAATATTTATTGTAACCTTAGTGTTACATTTGGCGTTAATTTAAAATAAGATGTATCTTACAACTAATTACCATTTTCGGGCAATACAATAGGTTTAAAATAATAATAGAGTTATGACGTACATACCTATATTGATCATAATTGATCAAAATTATAAAAGAAATTAAATAACATAACTTAGCTTTTATAAAATTCTAAATAAGAAATTGTTTTGGTTGTAGCTAAATACTCTTTGAAACATAAAGCGCGCACACAATGAACGAATCGCGCTCATACTCTTATGCTGGCTCACTTGATCCGTTCATGTTAACGAGTTAACTCGAGTTAAGCGCAACTCGAGTTAACTCGAGTTAGTAACTAGAGTTGACACATCACTACTCATGAGTTGCCTCGTTGGAGGTTCCCGTGACGACAAATCGAAAGAGTTACTTGAATTTTAACATTAAAACTCCTCACTCACTTGTTAACGACCTCGCTTATGACTGACAATATGAATCGTGCCCGAGTGAGTGAGCGAACGACTCGATTAAAAACAGTTCAAGTAGGTATCGAGATTCTGTATTTTGCAGCAAAACTAAATGATTGAGGTGTCGATATTGAGGAGAAAGGTTAGTAAATAACAATAATAATTTTTGAATAATGGAATTTGAAACAAACAAGTTACAAATATGAGTGTGAAAATAAAATCATGAGTACTTTTTTGTGATCTCTTGTGTAATCTCTTTTGTGTGATGTATAGAATGAAGACCTCTACTGAATTAGTAATTAATTTATGGTGTATATGCTTTTACAACAAGATCCTAGAAAATTTACAAAATTTGTCAATTTATTTTATAAGATAAGGGTAACAAGGAGCACACAGTCCACCTGATGGTAAGTCGTTGCTGTGACCCATAGACTACATTTATCCTCAATAAAGAATCAAAATGCAGATGCGTTGTCACCTGTGAGGACTAAGATGGAATGCCTTGTTCCCAGTAAAAAGGGTCCCCGGTTCTCTACACTCACCATACAAAATACAGCAGCGTTAAGCTGTTATTTTACGCTGGTATTCTGCGAGAGCGTGATCCTTCCCCGGTCGAGCCGACCCATTCGTGCTACAACTATACTACTAATATAGCTGCAGCGTGGCTCTACCACGAACAAACAATAATCAATCAATTTTAGTCAATAAACAAGTTTAAATGTTTTATAAAAAAAAATTGTACAAAACAGGTTATTATAATATCAAAGAATGCATAAATGAAAATAACTCCTGGAAATTAAGTGATCTGCTGGTTCTATTAAAATTTATTTAAAAATTGTACAAAATTATTGTAAAGTGAAATATGCTTTAAAATAAATCCCGCTGGGTTTTTGCCAGATCTTCACAGGACAGAGGTATTATCCGAACCAGTGGTAAATAAAAAAATGGATTTCAATAATTATGTATTAATCTATATTCAATAAAAATATTCTATTCTATGGAGAGGGTTATGCTCGGGGTTTCTCTGCGTGACAGACTGAAAATTGAGAATATCCACAGTAGAGTCAGAGTAACGAGTTAGGAAGCTGAAGTCGAAGAACCGACAACCGATGGAGAAGAATGGTTCTCCAGTAGCTGCCTCATACCGGTAGATGAAGTGTAGGGCGGAAGTAATTTGAAATGTTTTAGCGTGACCATGAGAAACTTGTGTGTCAAGTATCAAGTCTCCAGTAGAATGTTCTGAGAAACACACTGCTATCATTGATCTATAAAGCTTATTGTATGTGGAACACGCATCTATTGGAGATCCTTTTTCCTCATATTACTCCAAGTTTTTTAAAAAAAATCCTACAATTAGGAATTTTAATTATTGGACTAACAAAAAATATTGGACCTTATGTCAATTCCTCGTAATATAGTTACTAAAATAATTAACTACAAGTTTACGTGCTTGTTCAAGATTTACTCAGTGTTGAAAGAAAAACATATTTATAAGACAGCTGAGATCTATCAATCTATCAAGTGCAAGCTTAGGCTGTTATTTAGAGATAATCGCAAGCTTAAATTCAAACTACTATGTCAAAATTTATGTAGCATGGTATGGTCTAGACGTTAATAGTACTTTGTGGTCTTTACTTAAATTTTGACATTGTGAAGTTTGATACTCGATACAGTCTCTGAATATCGTTCTTACAGAACAATAAATTATAAAATTTTAAATTTTTTTAAAGTATGAATTAACCGGAAAAAATAAAATTGTAGTATATTATGACGTCTACATACTCATTCATCAATGTTTATGATGTTTTTTTTTTATAGAATTAGGGTGACAAACGAGAACACAGTCCACCTGATGGTAAGTGGTTGCTGTTGCCCATAGACATCTGGATCTATCCTCGTTTGTGAATTAAAATGCAGATGCGTTGTCAGCCTTGAGAACTAAGATAGAATGCCTCTTTTCCAGTAAAATGGGTCTCCGGTTCTCTACACTCACCATACGAAACACAGCAGCATAAAATACAATGAAGGGCAAGTTTTAATTGAAGCACTTGATAACGTAATTATATATTTTTACAACACAATGTAGCAACAATTTTTTAAAGCTTCCCGTTTTATTTCTTAGAGCTACATTCTAGACAACCAATTGTACAACCAGTACGTATTGCCAGTGATGACTTACGGAACTGAGACGTGTTCCTTCACTGCTGGCCGTATGAGGAAGCTCAAGGTCGCTCAGCAAGCTATGGAGAGGGCTATGCTTGGGGTTTCTCTGCGTGATAAACTTAGAAATGAGTATATCCGAAGTGAATAGAATAGAATATTTTTAATCAATATACATTACATGTGTAATTCTTATTGAAAGTCATTTTTTACTTTACCACTGGTTCGAAAAAAACCCTCTGTCCTGGGAAGAACCAGCAAGAAACCCAGCGGGACTCTTTTTAAAGCAAATTTTACAATATAAATGATTACGAACTATTTACAAAATTTATTTTAGAAACTGCTTGGAAGCGATCACCTCATTCCCAGGGGTTATTATCAACCATGTATTCATTTATACAATAATAACCCTTTTTATACAGTTTCAGCTTAATAAAACATTTAAACTTGGTAATAGAGAGAACCTGTACACTTTCCGGGACCTTGTTGTAATAGCGTATACATTGCCCCAAGAATGAATTACTGACTCTGTGGAGTCGAGAAACTGGTATCACTAGCTTGTGTTTGTTCCTAGTGTTTACAGAATGTATACCACTTCTTTTACTAAAACTATCTTTGTTTTTGTGAACATACATTAAATTTTCGTAAATATACTGAGAGGCCAAAGTTAATATATTAATTTTTTTAAATTTATCTCTAAGAGACTCTCTCGGTTTTAGATTGTAAATAGCTCTAATGGCCCTCTTCTGTAAAACAAAAATAGTTTCTGAATCAGCCGCATTTCCCCATAGCAAAATCCCATAAGACATTATGCTATGAAAATAACTAAAATAAACTAATCTAGCTGTCTCGACACTAGTGAGACCTCTAATCTTTTTTACAGCATAGGCTGCAGAACTTAGTCTGCTTGCTAATTTGGATATATGGGGGCCCCACTGGAGCTTTGCGTCAAGAGTGATGCCAAGAAAAACAGTGGATACAACAGGGCTCAATTCCTCCCCATTTAAAACTTATACTTACTTATCTTCACGCACAATCCCTGACGGGGTAGCCAGAGAGAACAGATCGCCAAGTGTCACGATCCTTACATATCTCTTTCGCTTCTTTCAGATTCATTATCTTCTTCATACATGCACGTCTAGGTATCCGAGTACTCTTGACCCTACCCTCTTCGAGCAATTTGCTCACATGGTCTTCGAAAGTTAGTCTCGGTCTACCTCGACACCTTTTAATATTAACTTTCGCGCTATATATTTTCTTCACCATTCGGTCTTCACTCATTCGCTCAACGTGCCCAAACCACCGAAGCACGCCCTTATCAATTTTTGTGATAAGGTCATCTTTCAAACCTGCCATATTGCGAATCTCTTCGTTTCGCTTTCGGTCGGCCATAGTAACGCCGCACATTTTACGAAGAGATCGCATCTCCACTGCAAACCACTAAAAACACATTGGTATTCAGATTTTGAACATTCGTTGTTGTAAATTTAACACAATTAGTTTTATTTCCGTTCAAATGCAGATTATTAACGTTAAACCAATGCACTAATTTTGATATAGCATTATTCACTTCGTCACATTTAAATGATTGACGTCAGTAGAACCAGAGTAACCGACATAGCCCAACGGATTAGTAAGCTGAAGTGGCAGTGGGCTGGCCATATAGCTCTAAGAACCGACAACCGATGGGGAAGAAAGGTTCTTGAGTGGCAGCCTCGTACCGGTAGGCGAAGTGTAGGGCGACCCCCCACGAGATGGAGTGACGACCTGGTAAGACATGCAGGAAGTCGATGGATGCAGGTGGCTCAGGACCGTGCTTTGTGGCATTCCTTAGGGGGGCCTATGTTCAGCAGTGCACTTATGAAAGGCTGTAATGATGATGATGATGATAACATTCTAGATTGTCTTGTTAACAACAATATTAGGATAAATTTACAAGAAATTTGCAAATAAAAGTTTTTGGCTATGATTAATTTTAATCATTGAAACACGACGGCTCCATGGCGTAGTGGCTTAGCAATGAGTTGCAGCGCTTGGGGCCGCGAGTTCGAATCCCGCACGGAACAAGTATTTGTATGGCCTTCAAATAATTGTTCCGGGTCTGGATGTTTGTCCTTGTGCAATATATGTTTGTAAACTGCCTCCACGATACAGGAGAAAATCCTAGTGTGGGGGTAACGTTTTTTAAAAGCGAAGCGAAGGAAGGAAATCATTATATGTTTAATTTTTTGTTGCCTCAGTTAGCATCCTCGGCGTCGACATATTAACTGACAGTCCCGCGGTTAGTTTACATTAGTCAGCTTTCATGCCGGCTCACTACCTGCAAGTTTACAATGCGCAATTTCGGCCTTAAATGGAATGTTGTTCTTATCTCTACGCCTGGGCACCCCTGTGCCAGGTCATTCTGGTTAATTTGAACACAAAACGGGTCGAATCATTGATGACCGAAATCATTCTGATCAGCTTGACTTAGTGGTGCTGTGAAGAGAGGTTGCATTTCTATTGTATCTACTACGGGAACTGCTCAAATAAAATTTTCGGTCTAATTCCAGCCGTTAAACTTCACCATCGTACATGGCGATATAACTCGCGATACCATCCATACGGTCATGAGCCACCTGCATTCATCGACTTCAAATTCAAATTTATTTATTTGTGAATAGAGTTAATGAGACAAAATAGACCTTTAAAATGTTGTTCGCTGCATTCAAACCTTAGATATACAAATATTACATTTACAATTATTCTATTATATTTCCACAGTTAAATTCTTTCATAATTATATTTATATTATAATTATATTAAAATGTTCAACAATGATGTAATTATTAATTAGAATAGGTTATTTATAATATATAGTCAAATCGAATGTCAAAAAATGATATATGCGATTTCATTATTATATGCCTACCATTGACCTCTATATATGGACTGGCTATACACCGCGACATAATGGGGTGATTTGATTTTCGTAATTTTGGCGCTTAAAGCAGAAGTGAACGTCCTCGGAAATAATAATAGAGATAGACAGTGTGACAAAATATATCGATAGAAATTCTATAGTCAGGCCTACCCGTAACGTCCATTCTATTTATGTATCATATTAATAAATAGTATAAATAAATGTATCAATTAATACCTAGGCCTTAGACGCAACCTCTTACCTCATATAAAACCAAAATCGACGTTGCGTTGGTCTATCTATGTTTTTATTGTTAACTACAGAACGGATTTTGTATTGGGTTTCAAATGAGGAAATGCCTACGCATACCTGCTTCGCGGGAGCAAGAAAGGATTATGTCGGACTTGCAGTCACTAAAACCCTATGGTGTTCCACCTTCGCCATACATTTGCAAGGCCACCGAAACGCTTTGAAACGCATGAGCTGTACCGCCAGCGATGATCCCTTCTTAGTTGAGGACTTCTCTTCCACCTTTTTCTTCTCAGATAAGGCTCACTAAGAACGAAAGAAAAATGAGCACTCGATAGCACCCAGTGGTATAGCCTCACCAAACTAGCCAAGGATAGTCGAGTGACAGATCGCTATACCAACAATCCTCTTCCCTTGCGACTCCACCTCGGCTGCAGCGATATAGAGAGGATTCTCTTCTAGCCGCAGCTCACTAACACACATCCAAAGCCTCGACGAGCCCACTTAGAGTGGCCAACTTGGGTTAGCCCTTCACTTCGGGCCAGCCATCTGAGTCATCCTACGTTTATCATGGTTTACCAAGCCACGGCTACCAAACCCCCCCCCCACCCCTAAACTCACTAAGGACATTAATAATTTTGCAGTCCCAATATAAATTTATTCCCTTGATATAATAATTTGGTCACATTTAAATACACAAAATTATCATCAGGCGACATTTCTGGATTGATCATATTGATTGATTCTGGGGGAAAACAAGGAGAGAAGAAATAAAAAACTTTCGAAATCTTATTTTCCTAATATTTTTTTACTTACTGGTATTGGTACTATCAGAAAATATTGTGGGTTATACTGCACTTTTTCAAAGGGGTGCCTTTCTCGTGTCCAATAAAACAGTCGTATGTGAAGTGTTTACAACAAAGATAATCCATGTGTTTCAGACGCCAATTCCCAATTTTTGTTCTTTTTAGCCATAATTTTAGTCTAGGTTAAGTTGGAAAACTGTTAATTAATAAACATTTGATAATTATCTGTTGTCGGTGACTTTGAGTGTTAATAGATATGGGTAGAAAAGAACATCGATAAGTATTATAGACAAGGAACTCGACAACCCTATTGAATTTAATTGTTTATCAAAACTCAGTAATATAAAGCCAAACATGGTGGTAATTACGATATTAAAATTAAGTAACAAATTTCTAAGTAACTATATTATCAAATAGTTTTAATTTGTTTAATATTAGCTGTAAATTCAATAAATTGTGGAATGTTATCCCACTTTCCTTTTGGTAACGAGTTTTACAATGAAGCACACTCCCTATTACTAAGTATAATTCTTATTATGTAACTAAAATCAAACATAATCAAACCACATAAAATACTTTCATTTTTTAGTTTAAAAGTTCAAAATACAGATATACGATTTAAATACTTTGGTATATTATGTCAAACTTAGTTCCAGGTACGGACAATGAGGGCGCTTCAAATCGGCATAAGCATTTTGTATGGTATAGCGAGTCCAGCCTACTTGTTTAAATAGAGGTCAGTGATGTATATATATGTGTGTGTGATATATTCATTAATTTAGTCCAGTCAAATAAAGTCTGAAATCAAAATTTTGACATTCAACTTCGCGTTTTTGATATAATGTAGTTTTAATGATACAAAACCAACGTATAAAGGTTTTCGTGTAACGTGTAAAAGTACCCGTGACAGCCCTATATATGGATATTTTGGAGGCTCTCGATTTTGTCATACATGACTTGTTAATTATAAAATTAAATAAATACGGTGTAAGAGGCAGGACACATGGTTTTATAAAATCCTACTGGGCAAACAGGATTCAAATTACTCAAGTATCACGGATTTGTCCAAAGACTAAAAACAAATAATCCTCAAATTTTGGTTTTCCTCAAGGAAGCGTACTTGGTCCTATATTATTTTTTGTATATATTAACGACTTACCTAATAGCGTAAAGTTCCTATGACTATTTGCAAATGATAGCTCTATGGTGTTTACATGTGCAGATATAAAAACAATTGTATATGTCCTAAGCGCATTAAAAAATTACGTATAACATGTTTATAGGGATTTTTAAAGTGGTTTAAATACACTCAAGTTTTTTCTAATAACCTTATTATTATACTTCCAATTTTCCAATAATTTTATGTCAAACTTCAAATTAAAAAAAATTGGTAAATACAGAAGTGCACTCATAATGCTCATACGATCATCATATCATCATTGAGGTAACTCCATAAAGTCCAAGACATATTTAAATATAAATATACTTAAATATATACATCCTACTTACTTTTAGTACGTACTACTATTATTTATTCTGTACATTTAAAATATTGTACTAGAAATCTCTGTTTATTATAATAATCAAGTATGTATGAAATTTGGTTTTTGGAATATTTTGTATTTGTACAGCGATCTTTTTTAGCTACTGCAAACAACCAATACAGTATCCGCTTACGACGGCGAATGACGCCGAACTGGGTGAGGCAGTCAGACTGCTGCAATCTATTTACAAAAAATAAATTAATACAATGCTGCTAAAACACCGAAAATTTCGCCATTTGATAGCCGAAAAAAATTAATTGTAACTAAGCGAAACAAATTTAAACTGTGATTTACACTCCATGGCTTTCCACATGAGAGATGAAGAGATTAAAAAATAGATTGAGTTAAACAATTAATATTTTCCAAAGTAATCGTGTACTACTCCATGCGGACTTGATAAATCTACACCATAAGCAACTAAACCACTTTTTTATGTAAAAATAGCAATTAATCGATTTTAAAAAATTATTAATAGGTTAAAAAAATTATTAATCTTTCTGAGAATGTGCTTTTTATATCGTGCATTTATATGTTCATATGATTGTTAGATACGATTTTATGCGACAAAACGTTCGAATCTTGATTTTTAGGCGCTAGAAGAACATACCTACGCGCTTTGTGCTAGGCATGCAAGAATTATGAAAATTAAATTAAAAACGACCTGAAAAATATAATTAATAATAATAATTATAAATATTTATTGCCACACAATAATAAGTTTACAAATGAAAATGAAGTAAGGATACACATATAAAATAATTAGACTTAAAAATTATGTAAAAAAAATTAGCTGGCTTAAGTCAAATAATTTAATAATAAACCTAAAAAAGACTCAAATAATTAATTTTTCTCAACAAAAATTACCCGTTGATTTACTTAACACACACCTCACGTTACACTGGTGTGTGATAGTGGCAGGGTCGTGTTACGGTGTCGTCGAACTGTAATTTCTTTATACTGAATGTATAGTGCGTTACGCTGTCTTATTACTGATAATGATTAATTGCGTAAGCAAGAGAGCAAGTTCAATATCCGCTCTCCCACTTAATATTTTTAATAACTAATGCTAGGCTGATGTATTTCCGAGATCGCAGTTGGGATCTTCTGTTGAATTTTCGACATACATATATATACGAGGCTGCCACTCGAGAACCTTTCTTCCCCGTCGGTTGTCGGTTCTTCGAGCTATATGGCCGACCCATTTCCAATTCAGCTTACTAATCCGTTGGGATAGGTCGATTACTCTGTTTCTACTGCGGATATCCTCATTTTAAAGTTTATCGTGCATAGCCCTCACCATAGCTCACTGAGAAACCTTAAGCTTCGTCATACAGCCAGCATTAAAGGACCACGTCTCAGATCCTAAAGTTATCACTGGCAAAACGCTCTGGTTGTACAATCTTGATTTCAAGTTTTGAGGAATAGCAGACGAGAAGATGTGTCGTAATCTTCTAAACACTGCCTAGCAGAATTGCATCCGTCGATTAACCTCCGGTGGAAGTTGAACTTACTATTTTTCCCAGGTAATCAAACTCGTCAACAACTTCGAGTTTAGTGCTTCCTTACACATAATCTTTGATTTGTCCATGTTCATCGTGAGTCCTATCTGTTTGGAGGCATTATTGAGGTAATCGAGCATAGTACTTAAGTCCTCCAGCGATTCTGTCATATCGTCGGCAAATCAAAGGTGAGTGATACTCGCCATTGTTGTTAATACCGTACCCTTTCCAGTCCAGTAGCTTGAAGTCTTTCAATGCAGCGGTGAAGAATTTTGAGGATATAACGTCACCCTGTCTTACATTGATCTGTAGTTGGATAAATTTCATACTTTGGTTCTGTATTGCAAAAGCCCAAAAAATATACTCTAGCACTCCGATATACCGACAGTCAATTTAGCACCACTGAAAAGACTGCAGGACCATCAAAATTTAGACGGAATCAACGGCTTCACTATTCGGTATTCTTTATTTATGTGGTCTATGGTGCTAAATCATTTTCGTAAACCAGCTTGTCCAGGAGGCTGGAAGTCGTCGAGTCTATGTGCGAGACGGTTCGTAATGACTCTCGAAGACGTGACTCAGAAGGCAAATCGGTCTGTACTTCAAGAACCCGTTGTCGCCTTTATGGAAGAACAAGACCACCGCACTTCTTCTTTATGGGGATACTCAGGGGAACGGAGTATTAACTTCATTAGACGTGACTTATAAGTTCAGTGTGTCTCTAACCATTCGGTGATCGCTACGAGTTTTCACCTCCGCGATCACTGAGACATCACTGAATGTTGCCGTCTAGTTATTATAATAAAATCAATCTCATTTTTTGTCGAACTGTCGGGAGCTCAACCAGGTCCACTTTCTGTGGGGCCACTTCTATAAGGAAAAGTTCATCATTAAGAGTCCTTATTTCTTCATGAAATTGGCCAGCTGTTAGCCCCTTGGGTTCCGTTGCCTTATCTTAAATTTCCCTAACTACAGCTCACCGATTCCCTTTGTGTCTAGCGTTTTTCGTTGGATTTTATTACCGTATAGTGGTATTTGGAGGAATGCATGGCTCTAGAGATAACCTCATCAGATGTATACTATGAGAGGCTGTAACCTTAACAGTACAAAAGGTACAGTGTTCTTTCTTTGTTATTTACAATAATTTCCGATATAGTTGAAATTTTATTTTTAATTTAATACCATCTTCAAACAATTTTAAAATTTTATGTATTTTTTCCAAATTATATAAACTTCCAATTTCTTATAAACATACATTTGACATACATACGTTTGACAAGTTATTGCAGCGTAGTGACATTTGTAAAGGTTGTAATAATTATTAAAATCTGTATGTTTCAAGACAATTTCTGAGTTTTTATGATGCGTTATATTTACTCATTTTCCAAGCAACGACGCGATGACACTTGCGGATGGTGAAAAATTTCTATTAGCCTGAAAATATATAACGTATCATCATTATCTTTATCATTACAGCCATTCACAAGTCCACTGCTGAACATAGGCCTTACCCAAGAAATGCCATACAGCACGGTCTTGAGCCACCTTCATCCATCGCCTTCCTGCATGTCTTAGCAGGTCGTCACTCCATATAGTAGGGGTCGGCCTACACTTCACCTACCAGTACGAGGCTGCCACTCAAGAACCCTTATTCCTTATGGGTTGTCGGTTCTTCGAGCTATATGGCCGGCCCATTGCCACATCAGCTTACTAATCCGCTAGGCTTTGTCGGTCACTCTGGTTCTACTGCGGATATTCTCATTTCTAAGTTTATCACGCAGAGAAACCCCGAGTATAGCCCTCTCCATAGCTCGCTAAGAGACCATGAGCTTCCTCATACGGTCATAAGTGAAGGACCACGCTTCGGTTCCATAGGTTATAACTGGCAACAAACACTGGATGAACAGTCTCGTAATCAAGTTTTGAGGTATACCTGACGACATAATGTGTCGTAATTTTCCAAACGCTGCCCACCCGAGTTGAATCCGCCATGCTGTTCCGAATGAAACGGTATGGAGAGAGGTAATGGAGAGAATTGGGGCCTTCAGCGGCATGTAGCTCGAGCGAAGCGAGTGCAAGTGACGCAGAAGCCCCAATTCACACCTACTCCGGTAGTTGTTGGGAGCACTAAGCTTGTAGTTGTTGACGAATATGCTTACCTGGAACAAATAGTCCGACTAGGTAAGTCCAACTTCGACCGAGAGGTCAATAGACGGATTCAACTCGGCTGGGCAGTGTTCGGGATATTACGACATATCTTCTGTTTAGACATACCTCAGAATCTCAAAACTAGATTGAAAACCAGTGCGTGTTGCCAGTGATGGTCTACGGATCTGAGACGTGATCCTTTACTGCTGACCGTATGAGGAAGCTCAAAGTTGCTCAGCGAGCTATGGAAAGGGTAATGCTCGGCGTTTCTCTGCGTGATAGACTTAAAAATGAGTATATCTGCAGTAGAACCAGAGTAACCGACATAGCCCAAAGAGTTAGTATGCTGAAGTGGCAATGAGCCGGCCATATAGCTCGAAGAACCGACAACCGATGGGGAAGAAAGGTTCTTCGTTCGCACCGGCAGGCAAAGTGTAGGGCATCCCCCCACTAGATGGAGTGATGACCTGGTAAGACATGCAGGAAGTCGATGGAGGCAGGTTGCTCAGGACCGTGCTTTGTAGCAATCCTTGGGGGAGGCCTATGTTCAGCAGTGGACTTGTGAAGGGCTGTAATGATGATGATAAAATCATATCTATCTGATATGCACAAATTCTTTTAGGTAAATATAAAAATTGAATATACAAATTATCTTATTTATACCTTTTTTATATATAGGATAAGGGTGACAAACGAGCACACAGTCCACCTGATGGTAAGTGGTTTTTGCGGCCCATAGACATCTACATCTATCCTCGTTTGCGAATCAAAATGCAGATGCGTTGCCACCCGTGAGGACTAAGATGGAATGCCTCATTACCAGTAAAAAGGGCCTCCGGCCACCTGCACTCACCAAGCGAAACGCAGAGGTAAACCTCTACTTCACGCTGGTATTCTGTGAGGTCGTGGTACCACCCCGGTTCGAGCCGGCCCATCCGTGCGACAGCAAAAGCTGCCGCGTGGCTCTACCACTGTTATAAATATTAATAATACCTATTTTACTATTAAAAAATAACTTAAAGGCAGCAGCTGTGGACTTCAGATGAGTTGTAGTGATGATGATGATGATTAAATAAATTAAAGTAGTAAGTATTAAAATTTATTTTTGTAACATACTTATATTTTTTAAATTTTTATTTGTTAATTAAATTATTAACCACGTATGACAAACGAGCACACAGTCCACCTGATGGTAAGTGGTTGCTGTGACCCATAGACATCTACATCTATTCTCAATAAAGACTCAAAATGCAGATGCGTTGTCACCCGTGAGTACTAAGATGGAAAGCTTCTTTTCCAGTAAAAAGGATCTTCGGTTATCTACACTCACTATACGAAACACAGCAGTATTAAGCTGCTATTTTACGATGGTATTCTGTGAGAGACCCCAACATTGGCTTATATAAATATACCATAGTTCAAAGTGATTATTTCTAAAAACTAATTAATCATTATAACATAAGCCTAGCAGCAATGGACATGATGATGATCATTATTAAATAAAAACAGTAAAAATAAGCACACTTAAACTGTAATTAGAGTTTAAACGCACTCATTTTTTATTTATTAGCCTTGTCTGAACATGACATTTTAAAATATATATATATATCTGCAAGTCATAATATTACTAGTACCTATTGTTACATATTTTTGGGCTTATTTACTTACAAGAGGTGGTTTTGTTCGAATAGAATATCCATTGGCATCTGCAGTATAATATATTTTTTGTAAAACTCCATCAGAATCCGTGTAAGAATAAAAACCTTCCACGTTGACGTGCTCGTCAGGTTGTCCTGCATTAACAAGACGCCCACTTTCTTGTCTTGTTATGCCATTAGATGTTACAAATCTGCAATGTGTTTTAAAAAAATAAAGTTTTTAGTACACTCTTCAGAAAAAATGGATGATATCTTTTACTTTTAATAAAGAAAATTTCAAGAATTGATAGTGTTATTATATGATACCTGAAGAAATAATTCCCGTTACCATCGTTTGTATTTTGATATTCCACAGTTTCTGCTTGAGATTCCGGTGTAATTGATGCACCTTTTACATTATGTATGAATAAAACAAAAATCGTCACAGCTCGAAACATTATGATAATCAGAAAATCAAAAAATACACTATAAAGTAAGTAAGTTTTATTTTACGTTAGTTAATAACCACAAGATATAAAATAAGACACAACTTTACTGTACGAAGTGTAAGGTCGTTGTTTTTATACGCAAATTATAGACCTGTTATTATTTCAAGAGTAGAACGAAGGTTAAATCGTAATAGGATATAACGTCAAAATTTACGAGAATTTCCAATATGCCTACTCAACCCACTGCAGGCAAATGACGCGAATATTTACAACATCATTACTTATAGCAAAACTTTGCTAATTATACTTATAAAACTTTTTCAATAACAAGTTAACACATAAAAGATAATGTTTGAATTTGTAAATTAATCTATAATTTGCGTTTCTTATTTATTTATATATATATATATATAGTATTAATCAGATGATACTAAAATGATATTCATAAAACAGCATTTTAGTATCGTCTGATTTTAAATTCAAATGATCCTCGTTCATTTTAGGCGAAAAAGGGCAAGCGATCGACAAGTAACAATCGACCCGACGGTAAGTGGCTACTGTAGCTCATGGACCCCAGCAACCGCCTTCAAAAAAGAAACCTTTAGAAATGATGCCTTAAAGAATTAAGATAAAAAATTCTTCACATACGTTAGAGATGATACCTTAAAGAATTAAGATAAAAAATTCTTCACATACCATTCTCACATTACACATAAACAATAAATCAATACAGGCATACATTTTACACAGACATTATATCACAGCGCAAGTACCCGCTGTCGCCGTTCCATAGGTTCGTCCCAGTAGTCCGGTGCGGCGGCCTGGCAGTCAACGCACCATAATATATTAAGGTAACATTATGTGGCATTGGCGCTGTCCGCCCTATTTAGCAGTCGCATGTTGATCACGATCACGACTTGAGTTGTCTGTCGTTCATATTATGTCGCAGATATCTCATATTCTCTGCATTGGGGCTCTCCATTACCCATTAAATCGAAATATATCAGTGGCTGTACTCTCGCCTAGCCGCAAAAATAATTAAGATAGTGATACACAAACAGACGTTCTCCTAGGCAGAAAAGTAATCCTATTGACTACTAATATATTTTTTATTTTAAATTTAAATTGTGAGATATAGCAAGCTCTGGATTAGCTCCAAATTGTTTTCTCTAAGACTTTAAACACATCGTTGCGTTGGGTAAACAAGGTTCTATCTGCACAAATCGCAAAATCATTTTTGAGCTAGCTAGAAAATACTTGATGTTGGTTCTACTTGTGTAAACAACTCTTTTAAATAACAAATCTTGACATCAGATGCATTATTATTTAGGCTCTAGGTCGGATGTATAGATTCGACCAAAATAACTTTTTATTATAGCGAAATTAAGGTTTTATTTCTCTTTCTAACAATCTGACCTAGATATTTCTGTCTCCAACCATTGACAAGATACACGCGTGCATAAAGTCGGATTTACAGACTTTCTGAAAAGGCTAGGACGCATGAGCTTTTATGTTTACTTACACCTCTATGCAAAAAAATTATGAAAAGTTTTATGAGCCGTATTTAAATTCAAACTATAATCCACATAAAATGTTTGGTCTCACATGCTGGACTCTTTAGCAGATAAGCTTTTATGCATCTAAAGTTTACGATAAAATAATAGTAACATTGTAACAATGTACCAACATTACAACGAACTCATGATAAAAGAAGGAACACCTGACAACCTCATCGCAAAACAATGGTTATATCGAAACATACTCAATACAAAATTTAACCTTAGTTTTAAACTACCGTCAATAGACACTTGTGACGAATACGATGGCTATGAAAGACGTTAAAGAAGAAACAGAAAGAATTGAAAAATATAATTAAAAAAAAATGATTTTTCACTGTCCAAAGCTACGTATATTTAACTTATTTTATTTCGTTATTTAGAGGCCAATTCTGGCTTATAAATTTCAATAAAAAGATGAGTAAATATATAAGAGAGTTGTTATAATATTTTTTTTTGATTTCAGACATAATTCTCATTTATAAAGGAAAATATTTCTGCTGCGTCGTTGTCAACTGTCAAAACATAACGACTACAAACAATTTTTTATCAGTATGGAATAAATCCAGGGAAGTAATGTAATAATATTTTATTTATAGAGTAAAGTGCTTTTATTTAGTCCGTAAATGATTGTTTCAGGGAAAGATGCGGGGTACAGCAGCAATTAAATATGAAGTTATGTAATATAAATACTTTTGAGTGCTGTAGAGATTTGTTTAGATTTTTTAATGAATATCTCTGCTCCGCTATATTCACAGCCGGATTTCCTACAGTGTCAAAATTGTGCCGACGGTAAACTGTTTAAAGGTAAAAGGGGTTTAAATATACATATTAAACGATGCCATAGTAAAAGTATTTCGGCTTCACAGCCTACCGTAGAAATTCATAACTCTATTAGTAAATTTACAATTATCATCGTAATGTACCAGTGGTTAAAAGAATTCCTAGAGGTGCGAGGATGCAGCTTGCTAAAGCATTGTCATGCACTATTCAAAATTGTTTCACAAATAGTGAAAATAGTTGGCAAAAATTATTTACGTTCGCATATTCCCATTGACATTTTGATAAAACAATAAATAAATCAATTACGTCTCAACTAAAAGAGAAATCTTTTCAAAATTTTCATTACCCAATTAATACTCATTTATCTCGACCACGGCCTAAATTTGATTTAAGAAAAGTAGTTTAGTCGAAAGTAATGGATGGTGACTTAAAAAATGCATCCTGTATTTTATTCTCAGACGACATCCTGGCTCCTCGTAATGTCGAAACTCGTGAAAGCCTTCGTTAGAAGCATCCTTCGGTCAAATCTTCTCAGGACTTACCGCTGCCTCCCAAGACTTTTGACAGAAATTTGTAAAGGTTGCATAGAAGTCTTTTCTATGCAACCTTTACAAATTTCTGAAAAAAACACTTTAGAGGCAATTATGTCATTTTCGAATGGCTCTGCTGGCGGCATTGACGGAATTACGCCTCAACATCTTAAAGATCTTGTAAGCGCTTCTGCCGGTGACGCCAGCGGAGTACTTCTTAAAGACATTACAAAATTATGTAACTTTAAGCTTTCTGGTAATGTTAATCCAAATTTCATTCCATTCATATATGGGGCAAGTTAAGAGCCTTCAAAAAAAAGTATAACGGTATTCGTCCTATTGCCGTTGATTCTACATTTCGACGCTTAACTTCAAAATTAGCTTGCAGGCACATAATCTCTAACCTTAAGACCAAATTTCAGCCTACTTAACTAGGCTTTGGCACGAGAGATGTCTGTGAGGTGACGGTACATTCAGTGCGTACATTTTTAACAAATTCTGATGCAGATGTTCCTGTGAAGGTAGGTGACCTAAGGAATGCTTTTAACTCTATTGATAGGGTAACCTTGCTGAAAGAAGTGGCTAACATACCCCTAAATTTTATCATTACGTTTGGCAATGTTATAGTCAAAATACTAACTTGTTTTACGAATACTATGTTATCGTTTCTGCTGTCGGTGTTCAGCAGGGTGACGCACTAGGCCCAGCACTTTTCAGTTAGGGACTTCAACCCATTATATCAAATTTGAAATCCAAGCTGAATGTCTGGTACCTGGACGACGGTACACTGGGAGGTAGAGCAGATGACGTCCTCAGTAATCTTACTCATAATTTTTCGAAATTTTAAAAATATTGGTCTTGAACCAAATAGCATAGAAACACCTTAATTCAAAATTTCAATCATGTTTCTCCAGGAATAAAAACTGTCAGTACGCAATCACTATACCTGCTCGGTGCCCCTTTGTTTTTCGATAGTATTAAACCTGTTTTAAAAACAAAATTTGATCAGTTTTTAAACCACGTTGATAAATTATATAAATTAAATCCCCACATAGCTCTTACCATTTTAAAATATTGTCTCCTTGTACCTAGATTTACATACTTAATTCGCTCGAGTCCAGTCTGGAAATGTTCGAATATTTTAAAAGATATTGATAATAATCTTAAAATAGCTATAGAAAAAATTCTAAATTTAACTTTAAATACAACAGCCTGGACTCAAGCTACTTTACCTATAAAATTTGGTGGCATTGGTGTGAGAAATCTTTCTAGCGTTGCATTGCCTGCTTTCCTTGCTTCCGTGCATAGCGTCAGTGACTTATGTAACATAATTTAAAATAATAAAGTAGACCTATGCTTTGCTACGGAGGCAGGGCAGACATGGCAAACGCTCTGTCCAGGTGAAAATGTTCCACTGGAAGTTAACCAACAAAAACAGTGGGATATTCCGTTGGTACGGGGCGTGCAGAAAGATTTGTTTCAAAATATCCATAGTGACCAAGATAACGCACGCCTTTCTAGCTGTTTCGACTAAGGAATCTAGTCACTGGTTACACGCTTTACCATCAAGTAATCTCGGCACATTACTTGATGGGGAAAAAGCTTGCGTATTGCCGTAGGAATCCGACTAGGAACGGCGCTTTGTCAACCCCATGAGTGCCCCTGTGGTAGCAGCGTCGACAAGTTTGGGCTCCACGGACTTTCATGTAAGAAAAGCGCTGGTAGGTTTTCACGACACAGTTTTTTAAACGATGTCATCCGAAGGGCTCTTGTCTCTATAAATGTTCCCTCGGTTTTAGAGACTTGTGGAAAATTTAGAGACGATGGCAGGAGACCCGACGGTATGACATTGGTCCCTTGGGAGAGAGGTAAAACCCTAGTGTGGGATGCTACTTGCGTAGACACTCTGGCGGCCTCTCATCTCAGAGGTACCTCGTTTAGAGCCGGGGCGGCATCAGAGGCAGCAGAACTGAGTAACTGGCGCTAATATGAGTCTCTGAGAGATGACTACATATTTGTGCCATTTGCTGTAGAGACTATCGGTCCGTGGGGTCCACGTGCGGTGAAGCTCTTAAAGGAACTCCATCCGCGGCTGGTCGTTGCTGCTGGTGATAAGAGGGCTGGTTCTTTTCTCGCTCAAAGGCTAAGTATAGCCATTCAGCGGGGAAACGCGGCCAGCGTTCTTGGCACGATACCGCGGGGGGTAGGATTATATGATAATTAAGTTTCTAGTTTTAGTTTTTTTTTATTATTATAGTTTTTAATATTGTATATTATAAATATTTAAAAAATAAGCTGATAAAGAAGAGGTTCAAAATAATTCTTGAAAGAAATAAGTTTTAATGTTTGATTTACAGAAGTCTTTAGTGACACAAATTTAACGAATACCAAGTTTTTCTACTTGCGTAAACTATGGACTTTGAACTTAACGAGATATGATGCAACTAGTTATGTTGCTACAAATATGAGGAGAGGAAGCAATGAAACATACTTCGGTCTCATTAGGTGGGCAGAAGATATACAATCAAAAATTGAATTGTTGAAGACTTGATATTTTATTCAGATAATTCATCATCATCATCATTATTATTATAGCGTTTCATAAGTCCACTGCTGAACATAGGCCTCCCCCAAGGAATGCCACAAAGCATGGTCCTGAGCCACCTGCATCCATCGACTTTCTGCATGTCTTACCAGGTTGTCACTCCATCTCGTGGGGGGTCGCCCTACACTTCGCCTACCGGTACGAGGCTGCCACTCAAGAATCTTTCTTCCCCATCGGTTGTCGGTTCTTCGAGCTATATGGCCAGCCCACTGCCACTTCAGTTTACTAATCCGTTGGGCTATGTCGGTTACTCTGGTTCTACTGCGGATATTCTCATTCCTAAGTTTATCACGCAGAGAAACTCCGAGCATAGCCCTCTCCATAGCTCGTTGAGCGACCTTGAGCTTCCTCATACGGCCAGCAGTGAAGGACCACGTCTCAGATCCGTAAGTCATCACTGGCAACACGCACTGGTTGTACAATTTCGTTTTAAGGTTTTGAGGTATGTCTGATGAGAAGATTTGTCGTAGTTTCCCGAACGCTGCCCAGCCGAAATGATTCCGTCGATTGACCTCTCAGTCGAAGTTGGACTTATCTAGTCGGACTATTTGTACCAGGTAAACACACTCGTCAACAATTTCGAGCTTAGTGCTCCCAACATCTACCGGCATAGGTGTGACATGGACATTTAACATGATCTTTGTTTTGTCCATGTTCATCCTAAGACCTATTCATTGGGAGACACTATTGAGGTCATTGAGCGTGGTGCTTAGGTCCTCCAGCGATTCTGCCATAAGGACTATATCGTCGGCAAATCGAAGGTGAGTGATGTACTCGCCATTGATGTTAATACCGTATCCTTTCCAGTTTCCAGTCCAGAAGCTTGAAAACGTCTTCCAATACAGCGGTGAAGAGTTTCGGGGATATAACGTCACCCTGTCTTACACCTTTCTGCAATTGGATAGGGTTCGTACTCTGGTTCTGTACTCGGATAGCCATCGTAGCTCTACTGTACAAACACTTCAGCACTTCGATATACCGACACCGCCCCTAATTTCGACGGAATCAAAGGCTTTCTCATAGTCCACATACACCAGACATAGTTGCAAATTTTACTCTTCGGACTTCTGTACAATTTGCCGAAGGGTATGTATATAGTCTATGGTGCTAAAGCCTCCGAAGTAAAGTTTCGGAAACCGGCTTGTTCGGGAGGCTGGAAGTCGTCAATTTTGCGCGCGAGATGATTCGTAATAACTTTCGAAAACAGCACGTAGACGCGGCTCAGTAGGGAAATCGGTCTGTTGTTCTTCAAGAGAGCGTTGTCACCTTTCTAGAAGAACAAGACCACCGCACTTCTGCCTCACGCCTCCGGTGTAATGCCACCATGGAAGACGGAATTAAAGAGCTTCTGAAGGACTTCAAGTACCGGTCTTCGACCCGCTTTCAGAGGCTCAGCTGTAATTCCATTCTCGCCTGGGGCCTTGCCGTTTTTAAAGTGCTGGAGAGCCATTCTGATCTCGCTCAGACTGACGCCCGGGATATCATCGGAATAGTGTCAGATAAGACTCGCTCTTGGATCATTACCCACACTTGCGTGTGGCTCCAACGGTGACGTGTACAGCTGCCCTTAGAACCTCTCAATCTTACTCAAAATCTCAGGTGCCCCAGCAACGATGCTTCCACACTCGGTCTTCAGCTTTGACAGTTGGCTCTTTCTGGCAGACAGATCTCTGGTAAAGACTTTGGTTCCTTGGATCGCTTCTTAAATTCAAGCTGTATTGAAGTTGCGTAAGTCCCGCCGCATGCATTTGGAGATCTGTCTGTTCAGTTGCCTGTATGCTGTCAAATATGTTGAAGAATGTAGCTTCATCTCTCGTCTAATAGCCATGAGATTGAGAGTGTGATCGGAGAGTTTTTGTGTTCTTCTGCGGCGGGTCTTGCAGAACTTAGCTACGACCGCATGGACAGTTTCCACGAGCTTGTCATTCATATCGTCCACTTCATTGCAGTCTTCTAGGCACTGAAAACGGTTTTGTAACTCGAGCTGAAAGTTTTCGGGACTTTTGAACAGAGCACGAGGGGGACGGTGCGTTGACTTCATTAGACGAGACCTCTCCAACTTAACGTTTAGGTTCAGTGTGCTTGTAACCATTAGATGATCGCTACCAGTTTTCACCCTCGCGATCACGGAGACATCACTGAACAGTTGTCGAATGGTCGTCATATTGAAGTCAATCTCATTTTTGTGGAACCGTCGGGGCTCGACCAGGTCTACTTCCTGTGGGACCGCTTCTGAAAGAAACAGTTCATCATAAAGAGTTCCTCTTTCTCCATGAAGTCGGCCAGCTGCTGGCCCCTTGGGTTCCGTTGCCCTATTCAAAATTTCCCTACTTTCAGCTCACCGTTCTCTCTCTAGCTTTGCATTGAAGTCTCCCATTAACATCGTATATTGGGTTTTGGAGGAATGCAAGGCTCTAGAAATATCCTCATACATTTCCTCCACGTCCTCATCGGGGTGTGCCGAGGTTGGTGCGTAAACCTGAATGACCTGCAGCGAATACCGTTTGGTGATTCTGAGTAGGTATAAGGTGCGCAACCCTCGTTCTCAATCTTTACAACGTTGTTGACGAGAGACTTGTGAACGATAAATCCGACACCTCCTTGGGACAGATGGTCGCCCTCCCAGTGATAGAGCAAGTTGCCGGATTCGAGGATTACCGTATCCTCCCCCTCTCTTCGAACTTCGGATAATCCTATAATATGCCAGCGTAACTTGTCTATCTCTTCTTCCAGCTCAACGATCTTCTCGTCAGTCCTCAGGGTGCGTGCGTTGTATGTTGCCAGGTCGAGTCGTCTTAGGTGGCAACCGTACCTCCACCGGAAATTCTTAGCACCCCCTGCCCCGCTGTTACCATGGTCGCCACCGTAGCCAGGAATAGCGGGGTCGCCGGGGACTGGGGGCCGTTTCTTTGTTACTTACAACATAGGGGAATATTTGCCATAGTTGCCACGCTTGGCGAGCGGGTTAGCAACCACAGTTTTTTATTGTAAGTTTGTTGTTATCAGGACATGCTGCTGCCCATCTCCTGTCTGTTTCCCTTTGTCGCCTTTTACGACACCCACGGGAAGATATGGGGTAGTGGATATTAGATATTAGATAATAGAATAAAACCTTATATTACGTCTAAGTTACATCCTCAATATTGCGTGAAAATGTTTAATATAACATTGAAGTCATAAGTCATCTGAGGCAGAAAAGAAAGTCATTAAATTTTGATGTGCCTTTTGTTCCTTTCTTCACTTAGAACCTTGTTTATCCAACGTGTATAAACAAGGTAAAGTAGGCATGTCGATCTGGATTCGATTAACAGAAAAATAAAGTATTTAGAGTACCATAATCAATTTTTCAGATAGATTTTGAACACTACATCGATTCTACATTAATAATAATAATAATAAGGCGTAATAGTAAGGCGTAGGGAAGTGACGACCCCATCGCCCGCTGACGTAACAGTTAAGTGACAAAACTGCTATGGCAGCGCAGTCAGTCAGTGCCTTGCCAAGAGGTGTGAGCGCCGTGCCTCGGCAGTATTGAGGGTGCAAAGGCCCGTTTGTGCTTACGGCCACACTATTAAACGGCGCCGGGTCTGGGCGTCTCCCGTTAATTGACGCCCAATTTAATGGATGATGGAAGATAATAGAACGCGCATAGGGCCGCTGCCTGGGGGTCGCCGGGGCGCGTCTGGAGCTGGCGCTGGACGTGACAGCATGCGAGCCGCCAGCCGAGCGCGAGGTGCTGCACGACCACCTAGCAGCCCCTCGCGTCCATCATCCCCACCAGACGGCTTGGTGTCGGCGGGGTCCTTTCGGACTCGGCAAGCGGCACCCGCCGCTGGTGGAGTACGCCGCATGCGTTGGACAAAAAATATGAACATAAACGCATTGCGGGCGTACTATAGGGCGAAAGGGGAAGAAACTGGAGGGATAGCGTATCGGGCTCGGATGCATCGCTTTTTTGCTGAGCTTGAGCCGTCAGTTCCCGTCACGGAGCAAAACCTGGCAGACCGAGTTCGGTACATCATACGCTCGAAAATATTTGATGATGCCGAACTCGAACGACTACGACGTGAGGCTATTCCCTCATCGAATGAACCGGCTATAGCTGGGGATGCGGCTCTTCAGGCCACAGACCAGCAGCCACATATAGAGGGCGCCATGGATCTCCCTGCTCTGGTTGATTCAGGCGATGATGGAATGGTCACCCAAGAACTAGAGCAGATGAGGAGTAAATTGGAGGAGGCGATTGTGGAAACGCGCAGTACGCCTCTCGAAAATCGACCGCGACTCCCGCGCATACCCCTAAGCAAGCGGAATCGGGCTGTCGTGAGGGCTCTCAACCCAATGCCGGTAACCTATTTGGAAGCCAGCCGGGACCTTTGCGAGACGGACTCAATTCTTTTTGGCGCCGCACTGGCAGTTTGCCGTATTGTTGGCGCAAAAATTCCCACGTCTGGACGCGCTACTAGACAAAGTAGCGCCATCCCAGCCTGGAGAAGAAGGATTGAGGACCGTATCGTAAAGGCAAGGGCCCTCATCGGCAGGCTGATAAGCTTCAGGTCGGGCAATAATAGGCCGCGAATTGTGCGCACCGTCAGAATGGCGTTTGCTGGGACAAATATCAGTTTGTCCCAGCCGGATATAACGCAAAAACTGACGGAGCGCATAGACGACCTGAAGCAGAGAATCGCTGCTTGGGGGAAGCGGATTCGGCGATATACCGAGAGGTTGACACGGTTCAACCAGAATCGTCTCTTCCAGAGTGATCAGAAGAGGCTATATAAATCCAAGGTACAATAAGACCAATGGTACGTGGAACGGGCCAAGCACCGAATCAGGCCGACACTGTCGCATTCTGGCGCGGCCTGTGGTCAGAGCCCGTAAACCACAGCGAGGGCCCTTGGACGGAAGTTGTGGTGAGTCAGTGTGCGAATCTTACGCCCATGGACCCCGTCATTATAACGCCGGACGATGTAGCTGAGGCGGTCCGAAGGGCCCCGAACTGGAAAAGTCCGGGGCTCGACGGGCTGCATCACTACTGGCTGAAGGGGTTCGTGGTGTGTCACGCTGTGCTTGCCCGACAATTTCAAGAGGCTCTCGACCAAAAGTCGCTCCCGAGCCTCTTCACTACTGGGATCACTCATTTGGTTCCTAAAGACCGGTATACCATAGACCCGAGCAAATACCGCCCCATCACGTGTCTACCCACGAACCCACGATATATAAGACACTAACGTCCATTTTGAGCGCGAGAATCACTCGTCACCTGAACTCAAATCAGGTGATGTCGCGCGCTCAAAATGGATGTCGGGGCGGTGGTCGTGGAACCAAGGAACCACTCTTCATTGACGCGGTCATTGGCAAAGTGGTTAAACGCAACCGTCGGAACCTATCCGCCGCCTGGATAGACTACAAAAAGGCATTCGACTCGGTGCCTCATACATGGCTGAAGAGGGTCCTCGAGCTGTACAAGGTTGACTGTACAGTTAGAGACTTCCTCGGGCAGTGTATGGGGCAGTGGAGTACGATCCTTTGTCATCTAGGCGAGCGGATGACGGCTGCGAAGAACCACATAAGGATAAGAAGGGGTATCTTCCAGGGCGATTGTCTGAGTCCAATCTGGTTCTGCCTCTCTCTGAACCCCCTCAGTACCTTACTGGAGGGCTCCGGGAGGGGATTTCAGCTTCGGAGGGGAGGTACAAAAGTGACCCACCTTTTCTATATGGATGATCTCAAGTTATTCGCCTCCAGTCGCTCTCATCTTGTGGAATTGCTAAACATCACTTGTGATTTTAGTAATTCTATTAGAATGGAACTGAGGACGGATAAGTGTGCGGTCCTCCATGTTGAAAGGGGAAGGGTTGCTAACTCTGAGGGCATAGATTTATCTATGCCCATCAATATAAGGACCCTTTCCGAGGCTGAAACATACCGATACCTGGATATGTCACAGAACATCGGTGTAGATGAGGCGGGTATGAAACAGTCAGTTTGCGATGTGTTTTATGCACGCTTGACAAAAGTGCTTAACAGCCTTTTGTCCGGTGTGAATAAGACGCACGCATATAACGGTTGGGTCATGCCTGTTCTCATGTATACCTTTGGCATACTTAGGTGGACTCAGACCGAACTAAACGCTCTGGACAGAAAAGTCCGCACTATAATGACGTCCCACAGGATGCATCATCCGAGATAGTCAGTAATGAGGCTGTACTTGCCGCGGAAGCATGGTGGGCGCGGCTTTTTAAGCGCGCTTACCATGCATAATCGCGAAGTGTGCAGCCTCCGTAATTACTTTCTGACGAGAGCGGATGATCCATACTATAGGGACGTTATTTCTTGTGATAAAGGACTGACCCCTCTATCCTTAGCCAACGAGCAATGGCAAGACCCAGCAGTACAGTGCATTTCCGACCGGGAGGCCGTATGGAAGGAGAAGGAGCTCCACGGGAGGTTCTACAAGGCTCTACATGAGCCTTTCGTAGACACAGTCGCCTCCCTTCACTGGCTACGTTTCGGTGACCTCTTTGGGGAAACCGAGGGTTTTGTATGTGCGATATAGGATCAGGTTATTAAGACCAACAATTATCGGAGATACATCCTAAAGGTTGGCGCCGTCGACATCTGTCGAGCTTGTCGCCATCCCGGTGAGTCACTTAGGCATGTCATCTCCGGTTGTTCGGCGCTTTCTAACTCTGAGTATTTGCATAGACACAATCTAGTAGCCAGGATTCTACACCAGGAGCTCGCTCTGAAATACGGCCTCGTGGATCGGAAACTGCCGTATTATAAGTACTTGCCGGAAGCCGTGCTCGAAAATGACCGCGCCAGGCTCTACTGGGACCGGGCTATCATCACAGACAGGACTATTCTTGCGAATAAGCCTGATATTGTGCTGATGGACCGGGCAGAGTCAAGGATCTTTTTGGTCGACAATACCATTCCTTATGACGAGAACCTCGTGAAAGCCGAAACAGATAAGGTGACAAAATATCTGGACCTGGCTCACGAGGTCACCGGCATGTGGGGTGGTCTGCCGGCCGAAATTATTCCTGTGGTCGTTTCTGCGAACGGGTTAATCCCAGTCAGTCTCCCGGGTCATCTGAGGCGACTGGGACTCCGTGACGGACCGCTCCAGGCTCAAATGCAGAAGGCGGTGCTCCTCGATACCGCCCGCATCGTCCGCCGGTTTCTTTCCCTTTCCCCCTAACCCTCGGCCGTCTGGTCTCCCTTGCCGAGGGCTTCCATCTGGTTGGGTTTTTATATATTTATGTATTTTTTATGTATTTATTTTATTTTATTCATATTTATGTATGTTTACCATTTTCATTTACAATTATATATTTATACTGCCCAACCAGATGAGAAAACTTTATAGATACCCCAAAATAATAATAATAAATTCTTTATTTCAGATAATTAAAATCCATATGTGGGTTAGTAACATTCTAATAATAACAACAATTATAATAACAAGGGTTAGTTACAGTGGTAGTACAATGGTTTGCTTAAAATCTAGGGAAATAAAATAAATACATTGTGCCGAGACAGATCATCATGGGGGTGGATAGGGCCCAGTTATCAGTCTCTGCACAAGACATTTCCACAGCGGCGATGTGTATCTGTCCGCTACGGTCCTCAGAATGCTTTTGTGACTGGCTCGTACCCTGCTAATAAGGGATGCAGCTTTTTTTGCGTATGATGGTATTAAAACCGTCTGTTTGGTATGCCGCAAACATCCATGATGCACTACAAAAACGAGGCAGTCCCAACAGCATCCTGAATATATTATTATATTGGATGCGCAGGGCTTCAAGCGAGATTTTGGTGTATTTGACCCACAGGCTTCCCGTGTATAGGCTCTGGCAGTATGCTTTAAAAAGCGTAATCTTAACTTGTTTTGTACAACAGGAAAACCTGTGAGCCAACATATTACCTCTAACCGCTAGAGCCCTGCGCTCTCTTTCAATGTCAGCATCATCCTTGAGGTCACCAGTAATAATATGCCCCAGATATTTAAATTTAGTGACTCGTTTCACGTTCATGCTATTAAGGGTAACATTAACTGCAATATTGTGACATTTACCAGCGGCCTCAAAGACCATGTACTCTGTTTTTTTGACATTGTATGTGAGCCCATGCTCAGTAGCATACATCTCACATACCTTTAACATTTCACTTAGGCCTACCACCGTTGGGCTGAGCAGCACCATATCGTCAGCGTAACTTATATTATTAATGTTAACGCCATCTATACGACATCTGACGCGCATGCCGCTCAACTCCACGATAAGGTCATTTACATACATGTTGAAGAGCTTGGGAGACGTCAACCCCCCCTGTCTCACCTCGCACTCCAACACGTATCCTTCCGACAGAGAATCAGCCCACTTTACAAAGTTAGTTTCGTTGGAATACCAAGACCTAAACACTTCCAGCAACTCTGCCGGTACGCCCCCCTCCGCCAACTTTCTCCAAAGTATCTCATAGAACACAAAGTCAAAGGCCTTGGAGAGATCAAGGAAACAGGCGTATACCGACGTCTTGCGATCTGTGTAGTATTGGCCAGTGTGCCTCAGTTCTAGTAAAAAGGTTCTTCAGTTCTCTACACTCATCATACGAAAGATAGCAGGCTTTAGCTGCTATTTTACGCTGGTATTCTGTGAGAGCGTTGAGAGGTCGAATCGACCTATTCGTGCTACTACTTAACTACGAGTATTATTTATTCTGTACTACTACTAACATAACTGCAGCGTGGCTCCTCTACCAAGTATTTTGTCATTGTCATTTCCAATCTAACCCGTGGATCCCAGCGTCTAACCTAATCTGTGCTGTGAATTTACTTTATTTATCAAAAATGTACTGTGACTAAATATTATATGTTGAAGTTTATAGTAACGAAATAGTTTTATCGGGGAAAGCACGTTGCAGTACAGAAAATGTCGCTATAATCGAAAGTCAATCTTTAATGTTCGATTTAATTAAAAATCGATTCTAGTATGTTCGATTTGAATCGCATCAGAGATCGATTTTTTTAAAGTGAATAACATGTCTACTCGAAAGTCAATGTCATATGATTATATATAAACCAACACTTCTAGAAATAGGATTTAAACGCAAAGTTCCCAGTGGTATCTCTATATTTAGTAATAAATATATAATAAAATCTTTAACCAGAACACGAATATCAAAACAACTCATTTTTTTAGATTTATTGATTCCGTTTAGGTTTTCATAAATTCTATAGGCTATTTACTATAATAAATTCGTGTCATTTTGTGTATTAACTTTAAGATTCGTTAAAATTTCTAGTAATTCATAAACCATTGTTTCCGTTAATAAATTATAATTATAATATTTGATAAAGTTTTATATATTTATTCATAAAATAAATAAATTAGATTTCTCAATATATATGTACATAAATATTTTTAAAGTTGGTAAACGCGAAGCTGAAATACTTGTAACGATGCTCTATATCATCATTCTGTGGAAAGTATTTGTTATAAGTCGGACGTCAAACCTTGTTCATCGAACATAGGGTGTTGTACAGTAAAAATAATGTGATACTCAAAACTTGACGTAAAGGAAACGAATTATTTTTGATTATTATATAATATTTATTAGCTGTAATTTTCCTTTTGTTGTGTTCTTGAATAAATATTGGCCTTCCACTGCTATGTGCTCATCTGGTTAGTTAATATTCACAAACCGTCCGATTTATTCCATCATAATTCCATTAGACGTTTCATAACTTCAGTGAAGCACCATGCCATTTAATTTAATTAATACTCGTATTTTCACACCGTTAATATTATTTAAATGAAATAAATTGATGCAATAATTTTTGGGTGTCCTTTTACTGATGGGGAATTTGTTGATGGGAGATTTAATACATGTTTATCGGTATTGTGGTTGCTTTTAGATTTGCAACATGTTTTAAAATGGAATACCTTAGAAAACTCCTGGGTGTTATGGTAACTTGTATTTGATATTCTTAAGTATTTTAAGCGCTGTTTCTATAATATAAGATATACTGATACAATATGAATTTTACTGTCTCAAATATAATACCTATTAAAAGTAAAAAAAAGTTAATGAATCACACTAAAAGTTTTTTTATTAATGTAACATTGATTTGACCGACAACTTAATGAAAAAAATCTAAAACCGTATGCTGTATACATTTGATCATCCAGTTTTTTCTGATCAGGCGGTATCGTATCGAATAATTGTGTCTCAAGCAGGGCTGCTCATTTCGACCACATCTTATCTCTACCCTTAACATTTCAAACCACGCGTCCATACTTAACCATACCGTATCTTGTCAGCATATCAGCATAACCTTTTGTTTAGATGTGGACACTGAAAAATGTTAAATGATAAACTGAAAAAACGCTATGGCAGGTGTAGCCATAGCGTTTGTTAGAACTGTCTGTCAATTCTTGCGGTGTAATTTGCGCACATAAAAATCCTTCTGTCAATACGAAACTCACTCATAATAATTGAAACAATAAACAAACAATGTCACAATGTCACACACAGCGTCAACTCGAACACAGACTCGGGTCAGTCGCTCCACCGATCGTCATATTGTACGAGGGCGGGCGGCCTGTGTTGGTAAACCAATCCGAAACAACACGACCGTTATTATTGTAATTTTTAAGTTGAATAAGAAGTAAATATCAATAGCCGCCTTTACACGTACGCTATTTATCACGTGAATCGGCTTTCGTGCGGTAAAGAACGCTCATGTAAAGTTAGAAAAGGAGTCAGGACCTCAGTCATGCGTACCAGCTGTGCGTACCAGTCTGCGTGCTTCTAACATAATTTACACACACGGCTTTGTCACGGTTTTCGCAAAACAATGATGCAACAATTCTTTTAAATTTCTCATTTTATTCTTTTGAGCTACATTCTGGATTATCTTATTAACTACAATATCATGATAAGTTTATAAGGAATGTGCAAAACAAAATCTTCACAAACTTCAGTAATCACCAGGTGGTCAGTTCTTTCAATAGAGATACGGTTTTGTGGCTCCTTAATATTAGCTAGTAAATTATTATCATGTAAAGAACGTAAAGACATTGTGAGCTTCTCTGTTGAGCAAACTGTAGAAATGGCATGTGTTGAGTTTGAACACCTCATTGTTGTGAGCGTCTACAGACCCCCATGTTGTACATATGATACTTTTGAAAACATTATGGAGGAAGTTTTTGCTAAGCTTAATAAACAGAATAAATCTGTTGTAATATGTGGAGATTTTAATATCAATCTCCTAGAAGCTTCCTCCATCAATATTAAATTTAGATCATTGTTTAAATCATATGGTTTTTTAATTTATTTATAGAGCCATCGCGTATTTCTCAATCTAGTGCAACATGTATAGATAACATTTTTACAAATGTGAAGCCGTTGCATAAATGTATAATTCAAAAATTAAGTTCTGATCACTGTGGACAAGTAGTTTCGTTACCTTATGTTCACAAAAAGCAAGTAGATGAGAAAGTTTTGTCTGTTCCAGTAAATGCACGTCGCTTGGAGAAATTTAGAAGTAACATAGTGAAAACTTCCATCACTTTCATACCAAAATGATCCTAATTTTTTGTATGAAACATTATTTAAGCTTATTTGCAATAAATTTAATAATACTTTTACTTCTAAAACATTCTCCTTGAACAGTCGGAAGTCATTCAATGAATGGGCTACAGTAGGAGTCCATAAGAGCAGGCATAGATTATATGATCTTTACCATGAAAGGTCAAATAATCATAGCGTCGAATATAGGGAATATGTAAAAAAAATATTCAAAAATATTTAAAAGAGTGTGCTCCATAGCCAAGTCTTTGCATTTGAGCAACAAAATTAAGACGGCTTCCAATAAAATTAAAATGACATGGAGTATAATTAATAGCGAAACTGGTAAGATCAACTCTCGCAATTCAAATTACCAGTTAAGTGTTAACAACAAATTAACTGTATCAGATCAGGACGTAGCAATGGTTTTTGAGAAATATTTTACTGATATTCCGATCTTGACCACTAAGTCACTGAATTCTTCTCCTGCTGTCGCCGAATCATTACTTAAACAAAATGTAAATGTGTGTAAAAAGAATTTTACATTTCATAAAGTGTCATCAAAAGATATTGTAAAATATTTTAAAACTATTGATGTTAAGAAAACTGCGGATCTGTGGGGGATTTCCGCTAAAGTTATTGCGTCTATAATAGATACAATCGCGCCTCATTTAGCTATTATTTTTAATACTAGTATCGAATCTGGTGTGTTTCCTGATTTAATGAAGCATAGTAAAGTAATACCTTTATTTAAATCTGGTAGTACATTAGACCCCGCCAATTTTAGACCTATTTCTGTACTACCAACACTTAGTAAGATTTTTGAAAAAATTTTTCTTGATTAAATGTTATATTTTTTTAATATAAATAATTTACTTCATAAAAATCAATTTGGTTTCACAAGGGGTCGCTCGACAACTGATGCCGGTGTTGAGCTGATTAAATATATCTTTAATGCATGGGAGAATTCACAGGATGCTTTGGGTATATTTTGCCTTCGATTGTGTTCACCATGAAACATTAATCAGGAAACTTCAACACTACGGTGTAAGAAGTGATGCCCTTAAATTAATTATTTCATATTTAAGTAAGAGAACGCAAAAAGTTGTCATTAACAATATGAGCTCTTCCGGATCGATGGTACAAATGGGCGTACCTCAAGGCTCAATTCTCAGCCCCTTTCTGTTTCTTGTATACATTAATGACTTACCTTGTATAGTAGGGGATAACCATGATATAGTATTATTTGCAGATGACACTTCTTTAATTTTCAATTTAAGTCGACAGTTACTAAAATATGACGAAGTAAATAATGCTATATCTAAATTAGTAAATTGGTTCGATGTTAATAATTTGCATTTAAATGGCACTAAAACAAAATGTATGAAATTCGTGACTCCAAATGTCAAACAATTAAATACTAATGTAATTTTAAATGGGGAGAAACTGAGTCTTGTAGATACCACCATTTTTCTTGGAATCACACTAGACGCGAAGCTTCAATGGGGCCGCCATATATCAAAACTAGCATGCAGACTTAGTTCTGCAGCATATGCTGTAAAAAAAAGATTAGAAGTCTAACTAGTGTTGAAACAGCTAGACTAGTTTACTTCAGCAACTTCCATAAAATAATGTCGTATGGTATTTTGTTATGGGGACACGCAGCTGACACTGAAATTATATTTGTTTTGCAGAAGAGAGCCATAAGAGCAATTTATGATTTAAAGCCTAAAGAGTCGCTGCGACAAAAATTTCGGGAAATTAATATATTAACTTTGGCCTCTCAATACATTTATGAAAATGTAATGTACGTGCACAAAAATAAAAGTAGTTTTATAAAAATAAGTGATATTCATTCTGTAAATACTAGGAACAGACACAAACTAGTAGTACCAGTTACTCGACTCCATCGAGTCAGTAATTCATTCTTGGGGCGATGTATACGCTTTTACAACAAAATTCCAGAAAATATACAAAGTTTGACCTGTTCAAAGTTCATAAACTTTATTAAACTAAGTTTGTATAAAAAGGGCTATTATAATATTAAGGAATTTATGGATGATAATAACCCCTGGAAATGAGGTGATCGCTACCAAGCTATTTCTAATTTGTTGTGTTGTTAATTTGTGTAACATCATGATTGTAAGCTGTAATTTAAAAAAAGTCCCGCTGGGTTTCTTGGTGGTTCTTCCCAGGACAGAGGTTTTTTCCGAACCAGTGGTAATCAAACAAAAGAGTGACTTTCAATAAGTATTATTTATAATCTTAATCTATATTGAATAAAATAGTTTCTGTTTTTGTTTCTGTTCTATTACAAAAAGTGCGGTGTTGTTTCTGCGTTATAGATCAAATTTTATTTTTAACTAGCTGGTACCCCGGCGCGTTGCTGCAGCAAAATAAATAACTGTGAAAATATCGTTTTCGGAAGAGTTATATTGTTTAATTAGCAATAATAATACTATAATTTAACAGATTTATTATATATGCACGCACGCCACCTACTGCAAGTTAATTGTACCATGCCTATAACCTTCGTGCAAATACAATTAATAAATTGACAAACTGTTACCGCAATCTGATGAACGGTAAGGCAGCGCATAAAATACTAACAAACAGATATAACAATAATCATTTTTATATATATTAGATTTAATACAATCTTCATACAATTTTAAAATTTTATTTATTTTTTCCAAGTTATATAAGCAAACAATTTCTTATAAATAAACATACATTTGACATATATACATTTGTCAAGTCATTACATTGTTGTGAAATTTGTAAATGTAGTAATAATTGTCAAAATTTCGGCGTTAGAACCACTGAAATATAAGAGAAATTTGCTATTTGTGCAAAATCAAATTTTAGTACCTAGTCGGTAGTATAGTAAGAAATAGTACCAATTAGGTGCTAAAATTTGATATTGCTCAAATAGCAAACTTCTTTAATGGTTCAGAGGTTTTGACGATCACCAAAACTTTAGTGTTTCTGGGCATTTTTGAACCTTTCTGATGCGTTGCATCTATCATTTTCCAAGCAATGATGCGACGACATTTGGAGGTACTGAAAAAGTTGTCTGAATCTGAAAAAATACATAATATATTATGTTATTAGATAATTCTGAAATAATGGTTTTGTTGTAATAATCTATAATATAAAAATGAATCGCTGAATGTGTTGCTAAGCGCAAATCTCGCGAGCAGCTGAACCGATTTCACTAATTCTTTTTTTATAATATTTCTTAAAGTACGAAGATGCTTCATACGGAGAGAAAAATTTAAAAAATTGCCTGATAAAGTCTAAAAACAATACTTTTCTATATTCCCATACAAAAGATTCGTAATAATACTTAAAAGTCAATTTGAACTTTAATACCATTTCATTAAGTACTTAAACTTAGTTAGTTAGTGGCGGGGTTCCGGGAAGGCAAAACAATTGAGTGACGTTAGTATCGTATAAATATTAATGTCAATATTTGTCAATATTTATAAGATGGTAACATTACTCAAAAACAAAATTAGAATTCCGCGCAAAAAAATGATATCCATGAAATCGTAGTAAATTCCACGCGGGCAAAGTCGCGGGGCACAGCTAGTTATACATAAAATTTCTTGGAAATATACAAAATGCCACGGAATTCCATTAAATTGCTCACTTGTCCTCGAAAATGTAAACGCTTCCTGACACATAATGTCGGCCCAGGGTAGATATGGATAATGGCAGTATTGTGACTATTGATTATAGACAACATGTATATAAAATGAATTTTATTAGTATTTTATTAACCAATTAAATTATTTTGTAAATAGTAATAATCTGGTATCTTCTTTGTGGCATCTTTTGGGGGAGGTGTTTGTTCAGGACTTGTGAGAAGTTGTAATTATTATTATTAATAGTCTGTAGAACACATAATAGGAACATAATAGGAAGTATTCTATAGAACATTATTTCCTATTATGTTAGTGCAAAATTTTCATTAATGATTATGTATTAGTTTAAAGTTAAAGCCTTTATACGCCCAGAGGCACAGTCCTCATTTAATCAAGTGTTTCTGTGTGCTTCCACTCTGGGCAGCGCAGTGGACACTTTCTGTGTCGGTGGCCTTTACATGTCTTCGAAATGTTTTTTTTCCTTAGAAATTTATGTTTTCTCACAACATTTTTCTTCACAGTGGTAAAAAGTATTTAAAATTTCATTAAACAAATTCATTGGTGCAGTTTGATTGCTCGCGTTCTATGATATTTACGAAGAGAAGAAAGAGTACTGTGAAAATGACAATGAGCGCTTAGCCTTTGAGTTACCACGCCTCATTCGTGGTATTTATTGTTTAATGTATTAAAATAATAATTATAATAACATATTCTATTAATAAATTATAGTATAGTCAATAAAACAAATGTCCTATTTATTAATTTAAATATGTTCAAAACGTGATATATGGTGAAACCTGCATGTCTGAGAAATTAAATGTTATTGATACCCACTTAATGACATGGGGTAGTGGATATTTACACCGGCACAACACCATTTTTAATTATAAGCCAAAGCTAATAATTGCTTTTATATAAGTATGACATATAATATAATAAAAAATATTTATGTAATAAGAAATAGTTTTGGGTTATTTATTTGAAAGACAAAAAATTTAAGGTCTGACTTGAGGGTAACTTTCTTACGAAAGTAACGTTCAGTAAAATCTGTACTTAGATTCCGCATTTATAAAGGCAGCGACTGATTTACAGCATTTCGTGAGATATGTAGTGCTGTACAGTGCAGCTTAACACTAATATATACAATATTAGTGTTAAGCTTAGAATTACAATAGTTCAATTAAAGTCCTAGATAGAACAAAACGCCCTCTTTATTGACACATTCCAACATTATATGGCGACCTAACCAGATTGATAGAAATAATAATATATATGTAAAAGCTGTGAAAAGAAAAAAAAATATGGGAGATTAGTATATCCATATAAAATCAGCCTGATCAGCTGAGAGTTTGGAAAACCTAATAACCGATTAATTTATTAAGGTTATTTCGATGCGATAAATTGCGGAACGTATTTTAATGTAATTTATAATGTAACATATTTTAATATTATTAAGTGCGTGAGATCATTACAATCAAATAATGAATTATATGAGCTGAAATGTTATAAATTTAAAGAAGCGAATCAAATTATATTGGTCATTTTCTCGATCATGTGTGTACGCGAGCGTGAAAGAAAAGACACATATTTAATGAACAGTTAAAATGCTATGAAGTAAAATATAAAATAAGTAATGTTTAGCCAAATATAAAAAAAATTTAATTAATTAAGTTAAAGTGAGTGAAATGAAAAAAAATGTGAATAAACATATAAAGGAATAGTACTATTTAATGTTATTGTCCGGATAAGTGACTTAATAACTGACTAAATAACTTAGTAATTAGGCTAGATATGTGACAGTGACGTATCGACCAAAATAATATAAGTTCACGAATGTACACCTGATTTTGTCAAACATAACGCATCATATTTTATGTAATATGTAAAACCTTATTGTGACTACGGACTACCCAACCCTAACCAAGCCAAGACGAAAGTTATAATAGCTATACGTTATGAGAACGTTAGATTTTTTTTTAACTTTTCGTTATAGTTAACTTTTTATTATATATATTTTTATATTGTCGTTGTTGAGAGGTGTAGTGTAGTATATATATTAAAGTTAATTTTAGAATTACAGCAGTCGAATTAAAGCCCTGCACAGAACAACACGCCTCTTCATTGACACCTTCCAACATTACAGTTAAATACACAATTATTTAAATTACTGGCTGGTACCCGACGCTTTGCTGCCACAGAAAAATAATTTTACAAATATGGTTTTAAATTTGGGAGAGTTATATTGTTTAATTAGGAATGTTAATACATTCATTGAATTTGAGTGATGTATAACTTTCGAATAAATTTGTTGGTACGATACGTGCACTACCTATTGTAAGTTATTTGTACAATTTTTTTTATAGGATAAGGGTGACAAACGAGCACACAGCCCACCTGATGGTAAGTGGTTGCTGCGGCCCATAGACATCTACATCTATCCTCTATTACAAATCAAAATGTAGATGCGTTGTCACCCGTGAGGACTAAGATGGAATGCCTCATTTCCCGTAAAAAGGGCCTCCGGCCACCTGCACTCACCAAGCGAAACGCAGAGGTGAACCTCTACTTCACGCTGGTTTTCTGTGAGGTCGTGGTACCACCCCGGTTCGAGCCGGCCCATCCATGCGACAGCAAAAGCTGCCGCGTGGCTCTACCACTGTTAAAAGTACTATGCCTATAACCTTCTCAAGCAATAAGTTGACAACGTCTTAGCAAGTATTATTTATTCTGTGGTTTTTGCGCAATCTGATGAACGGTATGGCAGCGCATAAAATACGAACAAACAAAAATAAATTTTTATAAATTAGATTTTCAGACATGTACTATTATATCAATTATATATGTATATATCGTCATCGTTGTCATTAACATAACAGGCTATCAAAGTTCACCGCCGACATTGAAGGAGGGGATCTTTGCCATAGTAGACACCCCTTTTTTATTACGAGTTGGTATCACGAAGTTCCTGCCGTGCCGCCTGTCTCTTGTTTCAGTTTTCCTCTAGTGCCTCTTACGACACCCACAAGTCTATGGACATGGAGTAGTGAATTGTCTTACATCAATAATAAATTGGCATATTATATAAATATACCGTGGTTGAATATAATAATTACTTTATAAATAAACGTTTTATTGTTAAGTAAAAAAAAATATAGTATATCAAAAATAACATAAGTGTAGCAGCAGTGGACTTGAGATGTGCTGTAGTGATGATGATGATGATAATTATATAAGTCAAAGTAGTAAATAAATATTAATATTTATTTTTTTAATGTACGTATTATTATTTTTTTTAATTATATGTCATGTATGGACAATACATTTTTTTAAATAATGATATATGTATAACTTTCTGCAAGTCATACTTTTATTAGTTCTGTAAAGTATTTAATATAGCTGATTTACTTACATAAGATGGCTTTGTTCGAATAGCATATCCATTGGCATCTGCAGTATAATATATGTTCTGTAAAACTCCATCAGAATCTGTGTAAGAATAAAAACCTTCCACGTCGACGTGCTCGTCAGGTTGTCCTGCATTAACAAGATGCCCACTTTCTTGTCTTGTTATGCCATTAGATGTTAGATAACTGTAATATTATGTTTTATAAAAAAATAAGTTACAAGTATATTCTTCAGAAGATAGGGCGTCATAATAATCTTTGACTTTGTAATAAAGAAAATTTTTATAATTGATAGTGTCATTATATATCTTACCTGAAGAAATAGTTCCCGGTACCATCGTTTGTATTTTGATATGCCACAGTTTCGGCTTGAGATTCCGGTGGAATTGATGCACCGTTAACATATATGAATAAAATAAAAATAGCCACAACACGAAACATTTTATAATCACACAATCAAAAAATTAACTATTTAAGTTTTATTTTACGTTAGTTTGGTTTTTCATTTAATCACCACAACAAATAAAATAAAACACAACTTTATTGTAGGAAGTGTACGGTCGTCATCATTTTCCCATCTATGAGCCTTAATTTTTATAAACAAATTATAGACCATTTATTTTTAAAGAGAAGAATGAAAAAATGATAAATTGTAGTAGGAGATAACGTCAAAATTACGCGTATCACCGATATGCCTGCCTCTTAAACCTGCTGCAGACAAATGACGCGAATATTTGCAACATTATTACTTATATGCTAATAATACATTCTAATATATGCTAATTATACTTCTTTTATTTGATTTTTATATTTCTTTGATAATTTTTTATTTTCAATTACAAATTAACACAAAAAGAAGACTGCTTAAATTTGTAAATTAATATATAATTTGCGTTTCATTTGTATTTTTGTATATATTCATGAAATATAATTTTAGTATAGCCTGGTTTTAATTCAATCGCAGAACAATAAGTTTGAATGATCCGCGTTAATTTTTAGGTAAAAAAGGGCGAACGATCGATGAGTAACAACCGACCCGACGGTGGTAGGCTGCTATAGCTTGTGGACCCCAGCAACCGCCTTCAAGAACGCTACAGAATTGATACCTCAAAGAATAAGATCAAGTGCCTCATATACATATTATGAGAAAGGTCAAATGCCTCATATTCTCGAATACGGGCTCTCCATCCCTATTAAATCAGAATAAAACAGTGGGTGTACTTTCGCCTAGCGGCAGAAAAGAAATAATTAAGTCAGTGGTACATAAACAGACGATCTCCGAGGTAGAATAGGAATTCTACTAATTCCTATTGAATTTTAAATATAAATTATGAGATAGAGCAAGCTCTGAATTAGCTCTACATTGTTTTTTCTGAAACTAAACATTTGTATATAGTTAAAATAAAAAGAATAAAATTACAAATAATATTATCAGGTCACGCAAAGCAGCTTGTAAAGCGCATAGCACGGAAGAAAAAGTTCAAACTCATGTTATAATTTTTTTTTCTAGGTGATAGGACTACTTTTCTGCCTGCGAGTCCGCCTGGGTAGGTACTATCCACTGACCAATTCCTATTGCCAAATGCAGCACTACAACCAACACAGTAGTAATAAAACAATGGTAACTTTGTTTACCTTTCCAGTAAAAAGGGTCACCGGTTCTCTACATTCACCGGACGAACCACAGCAGCGTTATGCTGCTATTTTACGTTGGTATTCTATATGAGCGTGGAGAGCGGTCGAACCGATCCATTCGTGCTACAACTATACTACTAATATAACAGCAGCATGGCTCTACAACGTATCAAATCTAGTTTTATAAATGTTTTAAATTTTGTATTTATAATATGCTACAGCGAAAAACATTTTCTAATAAGTCTTATCTGGGGGCATGGCAGTGCCGGGGCCAATTGACTTGGCAATCGCACTAAACAATCAAATTTAATATAATATGTATTACTTGAGAGGTTTTCATGCGATAGGCAAATCAATTTATTTATTTAAAATATAAAAGATTTTTAATATTGATGTGGTCACTATAAGATGTTGTTAGGTTAGCTAATTACGTAATAGCTGAAGACAGAAGGACCCTTAAGTAGGGACTGAATAAACTGAATAAATTAACCGTATCACATGGATCTCACAACTTTTTACGCTGAGTTGCGAGACTTGTTTTTTTTTATTAGTTATGTTTTTGATGGCATAAACATTGTGTTAGAACATATATATTTCGCATTTTATAATACGTAAATGTGATTTCTTGTTAAATTAGCGACTCAATGTAGTCCACGATTAGAATTACTTGTCGAATTGTTTGAGTATAATAATTACATAACATGAAAGATGAGACATAATCTACGGTAAAGATCGACACGTAGGTACTCGTATTGTTTAACTGAAAATGTAATTTGGTATGTCTAGAGAATGGCGTAATTCTCAATCACGAGTACACGACCAGACTATTACATAAGTTGACAAATGACATTTCGGGGCCCAACGAAGTGGTCCCAAGATTGTAAATAGTTATACACAGGTACACGTGCAACTAGCAAATACAAAATACAGGTCGCTTGGCTAATAAAGAAACAAAACAGAGTAAGGGTTATTATATATTTAATTTAAAAAAGCTTAAAAATCTGTACGATAACTAATTTTTTTAAAGATTTTTTGTTATTAATATCTAGTCTATATTATGTTAAGTATGGAAGTAAATAAATATACACCGAATGTTATTTTTCTTATTTATTACATACTTTATCCTCTCAAATCAATTTGTTATCAATAACATTCGATGGAAAAACTTAAGGTAGTTAATAATTAATAAATTTATTGTAACGAATGATACAAGTAATTGGTAATTACTTTCACATAGATCCTTATAATTTCTCTTCATCGCCTCGAAATACTAAGTATGAAATACTTAGTATCCACTTTGATGTTTTAGATAAGATATGAAGATACATATTATAAAGTATATTATTTTTTTTCAAGCACCCCTCAAACAATTTATACATGGTAGTATATTAGGTTGTATAACGGATTGGTAGGCTCGACCGAGGACAGACTACGGTCTTACTGAATTCCAGCGTAAAAGAGCAGCTTAATGCTGCATATTTATGTCAGCCTTAGACCGAAAAGATTTTTTTATTCATGCAAAGGGTTGAAAAAAATAACATTCAAAATTTTATGCCAATATAACAATTAGATAGACTCCAATATGGTATTAGGTTATCATTAGGTAGGTATCATATATCATAAGGTTATATAATAATAACTTTACCAGGTAAGACATATTATCATTAAAATTAAATGATGTATCTAGGTTAAATACAATACATAAATGATCTATATAAAGAAATGCATTCATTACTCGAGGCCGGAAAGGCGAATCATTATATGCCCTTATTGTAATAAAATTTGGATAGCTAATTAGGTAGTCAATTTAATAAGATTAACAGAAATACACTTAAGATTTAAAATTTTAACAAAGTAGAAATGATAATAGCTGTATTTGAATAATGCGCCATCTATGAATATATTTTACCATCAAAATATTTATTAATATTTAAGTTAGAACAAATATGATCTTTGATATTCTTAAGGCTGCGTAGAGTTTTAAAGAGATGGCGCTGTTATTTAGATAATTTAAGTGTTATTCGATTGCCTAGGATTTGTTTTTCATTTATTTTTAGCAAACTAGGTACCTACATATCCATTTTCATATTTCATTACGGTGCAGGTGAGTTTTGACAATCTGACTGATTTTTTGCGAAATGTAATGTTTATATGCATACTTTAAAATTTCTTGTTCTCATTAGCCAAGTCGTACTTAATGGCACTGTGTAGTAGTTGTGGCGTAAAAGTATCAAATTTCGTATATCATCCCGTGGATGTCGTAAGAAGCGACGAAGGGAAATGAAACAGAAGATGCGCAACAGAATCTTCTTAATAAAAACCAAAAATACAAAACTGATATTGCCAACTCGCCTGCCAAACGTCGCAATTTTTATGGCAAATATCCTCTACTATGAAGCAATCTACGAAGGGACCTATGTACCTACAGCAGTAGAATTTTGATAGGCTGTAATAAATATTTGAATGAATGTGAATACTTCAAAAATTATTTATTTTATATGATCCAAGTTGCACTTAATGATTACAAATCGATTATGGCGTATTAAAACAGCAAATCATAAAAAATTACTCTTTTCAAATCATTTCATATCATAACACATTATACTATTTCATTTCATATTAAAACCACCAAACTGTTTTTATGAAAATGAAATGAGTAGTTTTGTAACTTTAAAATAATTACATTCATTAAAATAAATTATTTCGCTATCCCATCCTAATCTATTCTAGGCATTTAATCCCTTTACTGTAAGTAGGTTTTGATGAGCATATTTTTTTTATTCATAAATTAAGTGGGATCAATATATGCCCATCGAAGTCAACTATTCATATGGATCAACGTTGAATTATGTACTGCATAAAACTCCCATTAAAAATACAGACAAAATACAAATTTCTATAAAAGTCGCTATTACTTATCTGGGTCTAGCCCAAGACAAGCATACTGTTCAGAATTGTAATAAAACATAGAATACAATATTTACATAACACTATCTCTTCAACCCTAAATATGGCGTCTATCGTGTAGGGTGTAGGCCGTTCGATCTCGACGGAACCATTTTGTTAATTTCATGACAGGCAATGCAACTTTCAAGTTAAACATCGAAATATGGAACTAGCGGCAATAGGATGAATACCGTTATACTTTTTGAAGGCACATAATCTCACCCCGTATAAGAACGCAATGAAATTTGAATTAACGTAACCAGAAAGTATAAAATTACATAATTTTGTAATATAATTAAGAAGTACTCCAACGGCGTCACCGATAGAAGCGTTTACAAGATCTTTAAGATGTTGAGGTGAAATTCCGTCAACGCCGCCAGCAGAGCCATTCTAAAATGACATAATTGTTTCTAAAGTGACTTTTTCTGTTGTAAAGGTTGCATAGAAGTCTTGGGAGGCAGCGATAAACTTTGAGAAGTATTGACCGAAGGAAAGCTTCTGACGAAGGCCTTTGAGAGTTTCGAGAGTTTATGAGGAGCTAGGATGTCATCTGAGAATAAAATACGGAATGAATTTTTTAAGTCGCCATCCATTACTTTCGACTCAACTACTTACTTATTTTAAATCAAATTTAGGACGACTTCGAGATAAATATGTATTAATTGGGTAATCTAAGTTTTCAAAAGAGGTCTGTTCTAGTTAAGATGTAATTGATTTATTTATTGTTTTATCAAAATGAAAATAAAAAAAAATCAATAAATGGTCAATCAGACATTGTTACGTATTACACTTCCTTAATTAAAAATTGAAAACGTGGAAAAAGTAAACGAGCAGATTATAAAAATTAACCAAATTAAAAATTTTGCAGAAAAAAAACTTTTTTGTACTTAAAATTTTATTAATTTTTTCATGAATGCTTAGTTAATATTAAAAGGTGTCGAGGTAGACCGAGACTAACTTTCGAAGACCATGTGAGCAAATTGCTCGAAGAGGGTAGGGTCAAGAGTACTCGGATACCTAGACGTGTATGTATGAAGAAGATAATGAATCTGAAAGAAGCGAAAAAGGTAAGGATCGTGACACTTGGCGATCTGTTCTCTCTGGCTACCCCGTCAGGGATTGTGCGTGAAGATAAGAAGAAGAAATGAATGCTTAGGAAATACTATAGTCATAGAATTATTACGTAACTATAATCATAGAATCTATAATAATAATGTGGTCTATAATCAGTTCTTACTGCCGCCAACTCTAGCTTTTTAAACTACTTTCAGTCTCCTTGGCACATTCCTAATCAAGTTATCAATAAAATCTTGAGAAAGTGCGTTCCATTTCTCCTATAATGCGTTTTTAAGATGTCTCAAATTAGCGGAAGTAAGATTTTTTTTCTTAACTTATATTTCAAGCTTATCCCACACATGCTCTATGGGGTTTAAGTTGGACGAGCACGCTGGCCACCGGGCGCTGGTCTCGAAGATATTCGACAACTTCGGGCAAGGTGGGCAATATGGGGGCGTGCAATATAAAAGGGCCAAATGGCACTATAATTTCTCATAAAATCTCAATTACACTGTTAGCGACTTATTCTTAATGACTGTGAGTTACGTGCATGCCTCCATACAAATACCTCCACATACCATAATTAACCCTCTATCATAATATGTCACTTTTCTAATGATGTTGCATTGAGCAAAGTCCTCCCACGGGCATCTCAACACTTTAATCCTATTGGCTTCAGGTAAAACATGGACTCATCTGTTAACAGAACTTGACTCCAAACTTCGTCATTCCAAAGCTACTTGATGGCATGTGGCAAGAAGGTGGCCTTACGTGCAAATTTCACACTTGCCTGACAGATGTACTTTTTCTCACAGCTTTTGTGCTTACTCTAACCTTTTGAACTTCTTAAAGCTTCGTTCGTACATCAGAAGAAGTTCCAACGTCTTCTGAGGCAAGACAACAAGAAAATTCAATGTTGCCTGTACATAGTGCACTCCCCTGTCTAACGAGCGAAGCTCTGAAGACCGAATGGTATCGAAAAATGTATCTAAACCTGATATTGTACGTGGTAGAGCCATGCTGCAGCTATATTACTTGTATAGTTGAAGCACAAATGGGTCGGCTCGACCGAGGAAGGACCACGTTCTCACAGAATACCAGTGTAAAATAGCAGCTTAACGCTGCTGTGTTTCGTATGGTGAGTGTAGAGAACCGGAGACCCCTTTTTACTGGAAACGAGGCATTCCATCTTAGTCCTCACAGGTGACAACGCATCTGCATTTTGATACGTAATCGAAGATAGATGTAGATGTGTATGGGCCACAGCAACCACTTACCATCAGGTGGACTGTGTGTTCGTTTGTCACCCTTATCCTATAAAAAAAATGTATCCAAATTATACAGATAGGAAGCAACATTGTGAGCTAAACACATTAACCTACTTTCCCTGCGTAATTAACATCCTCTTTAAAATGTCTATAGAATATGGAACATTGAGATGATTCTGACCACTACATAAATCTAACCATTTTACATCTAATTTTATTGAATAGTTATAATGGCTGCTCGACTTTTGCATAGTTCAAAGCCCTATAGAAATGGGGGCCTTACACAAGTGGTTAAAATAAAAAAAATCTATATTTGTCTCTGCGATTGCAAAGCTCTTAGCAAATATGTTTGTATATGTAGTTCTGTGGGTTTCATGTTACGATTTATACATAAATCTGAGTTATTGCTCTTTGCATGCCATTAAGTTTGTTAATAAATTTAGTTTAATAAGGTTTTAATTTAACACTAGATTTATTTATCACAAAATAATTAAATAATTTGATGAAATCGTTCTTATAGAATTTTGGATATTTTAGATATATTAATATTACTATCAATATGTTGTTTATGTACATAAATATAAATTGATTAACTTTTAAATAAAGTCTTACTAAGTAAGTAAATTTTTGTTCATCATCAATCAGTGGCAGTGCATTGCTGGACACAGGCATAACCCAATGGTTTGTGTTGTTTTTGAGTATATTCCTTTGAATTTAATACAAGATAAGGTACAAATGGAATGAGGCGTGTTACATTTTTTTTCAAATGTCAACCACTTATTGACAAGAGATCTCATAGTGGCTTAATAAGTTTGGCAATGCCATAAATGTACATTTTAACTAATTTTAGTAAAATTAATAATGAATGACACTTATACATTATACAGAATAAATAATTAACTCTTTAATAAGGATGTATACGAGTACAAAAGACATTTTGCTGTAAAAGTCAAGACCTAGATCAGGTCATTGCATGAGCTATATGCCACTCAAGTTGTCCGTTACTTGTCATAACAGCCTTTGAGAATGTTATAATAGAGATGTAATTTAAAACTCAAATTAAGAATGAGGATGTGAGTTGTACAATATTGTATATTATGTATGTATTTTAAGATTTTTTCTATTTAAATAATTTTTTCTTGCATATTGTTTTGATTGAAATTTAAAAAAAATGAAATTTAATTTTTTTTCTTATGGCCAACTAAGCGTATTACGATGATACGAAGAAGTAAAAGAAGAAAAAATATTTCTTGCCTAAGTTGTGCTGACGTTATTACTCAAAATTAATTTTTTTAATCCGTATGAGTATTAAAAAATAGTAGTATTTATACTACCTCGCTAATTTTGTTTATTATGTGTATATTAACATTCGAAATGTATTTTTTTAAACTCCTAAGTGATAGTCGTAATTGATTTTATCGGAACAGTAACTTCTTATAACAGTTTTGTACTGTAATTGAAAAAAAAAGACTATAGTATATTGTAATTCTTTAATTTATAATTACTAATCTCGTATATTCCTAATTATATAAAATACATCACAGTTACAAATCGCTTACTTAAACGCACAATAATCCGGTTGACGTTGCACTAGTAAGTACGTGGGTACATTGTGTTGTTCAGTAATAGGAGCCTCTGTCGTTTGGCAAGATCTAACCGCGGAAAGGTTGCTGCTGGAATGTTGGTTGGGGTTGCTGGGGCTGGGACTGGATATACTGGAGTGCACGAGCAATTGCTTCTGGGATTGGGGGAGGAGTAGGCAAATGAGCGCCTTCCGCACGGAAACCTGTAAATATAAAATTTTATTTCAATGATGACTATATCATATTTTATAAAATTAACTTAGTTATCTTAAATTTGTCTTTAAAAATGTTCCCCCACACTAGGATTTTTTCCTGTTTAGTGAAGGCGGTTTACATACATAAATTGCACAAGAACAAACAGCCAGACCCGGAACATTTACTTGTAGACCATACAAATACTTGTTCCTTGCGGGATTCAAATCCGCCGCCCTCAGCGCCGTAACTCAATTATACGTCAATTATATTCATGAAGGAATTATAAAAAAAAACTCAACAAAAAGACATATTATAATACGGACAATCTTAAACTCCATCTTTCATTTCATGTTATATACCGTCATTTTAACCAGTTTATATTCTGTTCATGAATCGCATTTTATTGCAAATAAAACATAAGTATGCTAAAAGGAAACGAATGTATATGATAGAAATCTTACCGTTTTCATCAGCGATATAAGTGACAGTAATAGGAATGCCTTCGGGCGATGTGTAGCTAAATGAACCCTGGGCGACCTGAGCCTCTGCATCCTTCACACCGGCGTTCTTCAGGTAACCTTGTTCTTGGGCTGCGATGCCATTTCCAGTCTCATAGCTGCAATGTACGGTATAATATGAATAAGGTAATTAATGAAGACGATGTATATAGAATGTAATCAAGGCAAATTCATATCGATGGTTAACAGTTTACGAAACTTAAGTAAATATTTAAAAATCCAAAAGTTTAATAATTAAAATCTGAAAAGTAGTTTTAAAAGTACTAATTTATAAAGATAACTGGCATCTAATTATTTTCAGAACACTCAAACCTAGCAAAGTTTGAATTTTTTGTAACAGCTGATTTTTTGTACGTTATACATCCATAAAGTTAAATTTATTCCGATTTAATGCATTATCTGTCTTAGCATAAACCACATAAATCTTTGTAATAAACAAGATGGTCGCTTAGCAAGAGGTGTGGTACATCACGCAATAAAACAAGTAAAGATCGAATCTAATAAGCGGTTTCGTCAAAACGTTTACCCCGTCGTTCTCATACTATCTACATGCATTGTCAACCTTTGTTCTTGGGAACAATTTGTCTTATGCACAAATTCTAACATAACTGGTCTACTCAAAGTTTCGTCATTGTTATGCGAATAAAATTTTATGGTTCTTTGTATATTTGCGGTTAACCTTTTATCAATGTAATAATTTTAAAGATTTATATTATTAAGGATCTGTGCTGTACTGTCGGGGGCTTGACTTAAATTTTGATATCTAAAACCACTGAAATTGTTAATTGCCGTTCGAAGCTGATTTAGCACGTGTTTGGCGGTAATATACATCGTGGGAAATCCTGTGTCTTGGAAATGTAAAAAATATGTAAATTTCTAGTATATGTGAAATATGCCAATATGCACTATATCAGCAAGAAATTAAACTGGAATCTTTTTGTGTTACTGGTTTGATTTCATTTTATAGTTAACTGAAAAGAAAATTACTTTCCCGTCTCAAGCAATTTGTTTTGTAACTTAATAGTTTCTTTAATCTTCGACATGTGGTTGAATAGTCATCTAAAAAAAATTACCTAACTTAAGATATTCATATGTGCAGATGCAGCGGCACATAAATTATGACATTTATAGATATTATATTGATATTAGGATGATGAGAATGAAGGCAATTTTAAGCCAACTTCAAAAAAGGAGTAGGTTTACATTTCAAATATACGCTTTTTTGTATGTAGATATGTTACGCGATATCTTCGTCAAGTTATACTGATTTCAATGATTTCTTTGCATTAAATAAGTTCTACTTCAGGGATGACCTCATATAAATTTAGAGAAAAATTTGCACCTCTAAGGGTTGCACAATAGGAGATGAAGTTGTTAATATAGCTATTTACTTGATGCTATTGCTATTGAGATTATGTTATTCCATAGTCCGCTAAAAATCACAATATGATGTGAATGCTAAGACGTTTTGAAGACTTAAAGCGTCGGATTCAGAATGTAAAATAATTTTGTTTCCAACGCATTGTATCTGCTCATAATAATGAAAATGATTAATTTTGAATATTTTAAAATATTTTACACGCCTAACTATAAACTTTATGGTTTTGTGAAGATTAAATGAATTAGAAAACAAGAAACCGAAAGAAGAACATTTATGTTATACGTATTATCTCACTAGCTTTTATATTTTCAATGTATGAGTATTTCTAAAATTGCTTATTCTGATTTAGTAACTGCTCAATTGCTACTAACAAATTATAAATTTTAATAACCAATTGCATTTTACATATTCAAATATTTACAAAACTGTTAAATATCAAATTATTTTTCTTTATAGCACAATAGTATTCAAGAAACAATATCGTGAAGTGTAATAACGTGAAGTAATTGTGTAATGTGGGTTGGCTGGTTGTGTGGTACTCTTGCTTAGGAGTCCCGCGTATAAAGCGTTTAATTTTGTGAACATGGGAACGGCTAGTTATGACGCCGTTTATGCTTGAGTATGTATTTCACAATGTTCAATATTTACTAGCCGTATTTGGAAAGAAGATTTTGTAAGCCTATCAATAGTGTCGGCGATTAAAAGGTTAGTGTCGATTTATTAACAGTGAAATTTATGACAGCAATTACGTAATGCGGCTCTATATTTTATAAATTTTAAAAATACATATAACATTTTGTAATCTATATAGAGAATGGATTATAATATGTTTAAATATATTAATTAATATCAAATATTTTATTAAGTTTTCGTTTTATCACTAGTGTTCATGTAAAAAAGCATACCCAAAATATTGATTGTTCGTTCTATTGTTTAAAAAGATATTTAAAAATATATAAACAAATAGCTATGAAATAAGCTAGGGCTTTTTTTAAGTATACGAATATTCTCGTTAAAGTTTTATTATATGATATTGATTAAATCAGTAAAAAATAGAATCTAGAAAAAAAATTACCTGTACTGGTAGGAGCCGTCAAAATTTACTTCTTGAGTCTGACTGAGGATGGGAATTTGTTGACCTGGGTACTGTTGCTGCGGTTGGTATTGGAATTGTGGGGCAGCACCAACCATAGCTACTAGAGCAAATAATGCGACGAACTGAAATCAAAAGTTTTAAATGAAATTTCGGTTTTAAGGTGCACGCGTATTGTTCACAATAGAATTTTTTACAATTAAATAGTATAATATCAAATATACATAATACTCGTTAAAATAAATAATACATGTGCACAAAAATGTGCTCTATATAAACGTGTGTTTGCTTTATATACCATAACAGCCTATTAAAGTCCACTGCTGAACATAGGCTTCCCCTATAGATTGCCTCATATTTGGAATATTTGCAATAGTTGCCACGCTTGGCAGGCGGGTTGGCAACCGCAGTTTTTTGAGTTTTATTCGTTATTAGGAAAACGCTGCTGCCCATGGGATGATATTGCTTATAATACATTTGATTTCCGTAATAAACACATTATTACGTCGATTTGCAAAACTTATTTATTACCATAAACATAAAAAGGTTAATCTGAACAACCATAAAAAATTGATCCACAAATCTTAAAATCCTAATTTTGTTCGGATATCTTTGAATTTATGTGTCCATGTATCAAGCATTACAATCTAGACAATAACAATAAAAAAACCACTATCATTAAAATGTAAAATCCAACTTCAAGGAACCAAAATGAATTAAAATAATTTCCACACGGTAGTTTCAGAAGTCGGTGCTAAGACATAGTGAATAGAAGGATTAAGGCTTCGACTTCAGAAGCTATTAGGTTGAAATTTACCGATTCTTTTTTTGTAATAGTTTTTTGACCCTTTGAATAGGCTAAGGATTTTCATAAACAAGGTTTTAGCATGTAGTAAAAATATTAATAAAAAAAACATCGTTAGGGATGGAATTTTATCTTCAAATTTAAATGGGGTAATACTTAAGTTATTTCACAAAATATTATATATGTAATTATAATTTATTAAAAAGGACGACAAAAAATTCATAAAAATCGGTTCAGTCGTTTCCAAAGATCGGTGAACATACATAAAAAAACATATATCATCGAATATAGAACCTCCTCCTTTTTTGAAGTCGGTTAAAATAACTTCGATTGGTTAATCTAGATTTGAGTATCTACATTATAAATGACATATTTCCATTAACAGACCTGCTTTCAAGCCAATTGACGAAATTCATTTCGCAAATACAATGAAAGCTTCACACTTAATCTTGACTTTCAACACAAAGTTCCACCATATTATACTAAAGTGTGTAAAAACTGTAACGAGGGTGCTACGAGCAATTAAATGTTGTTGGCGAATAAAAATGTGTGGGAATGCATTTCAAGATACAATGCCGTGTAGAGAGATAATAATACAAATGCTTTGTTATAATTTACAAGCATTGTTTTCTTAATAATAAGGTCGCGATAGATTCACAAATTTGATAAATATTTTTTATTCGATATGTTACGAGTTAAAAAAAATTATGCGAAATATCATAATAATTCCCTAATATTATGAAAAGTGGTAATGAATTTAAAAAATATTACAAACTAACAAGTAAGTAAATATTCTTATGAACGAGTAAACTCACCGACTTCATATTTATTTATAATTATGAAAATAAATCAAATCAAATCAAAAAATATTTTATGATAATTGATGATCCTCGTTGGATGTTTGTGGTGGGAATGATCTTTCAGATTGAGTGGCGCGGCTTTTATACAAGCGCAGCTCGTGAAATTAGATTACGGCTAGCAAAGACTCTAAGTAACGTGAACTTCAAAGCAATACCGCCCGCCCGCCCGACGCATGAATCATCTATGCTAATATGTACTTTAAAAATCATTACTTAAAAGAAATAAATTTTTTCTCAATTTGATGCTTTGTAACGCTAAAATTAATGCAATCTATGTTTGAGAGTATATGTTTGTACATTTACTTAATAAATTAATTACTGGTAAACAGCTTAATTAATAATATAACTGTAATAAAAATTTTTAGACATAGCATTTGGAAAATTAATTTACTTAAGATTAATAAAAATAGTTTGGAAATCTAAAAGTTCCTCGTTCCTCGCTTTTATTTTTTTCATCAAAATATCATTTGATTTTGATGAAAATAATAAATATCTTTTAAATGTCTATGAGTCTAATAAAAACTTGAATAGGGATTACCCCGAGAATAAACGGAAACTTATTCAGAAAAAAATTATTTCATTTTTTGCGTATATTTTATGTGAAACGTGAAGACAAACAAGTGCACAGACTAACTGACAGACGTACTAATAATATTTTAACTACATTTTTTGTAAATATAACTAAACAAACGAATAAAAAATACACTGACTTTATAATTTAATATATCTAGTTTAAAAAAAACATACCTTTTTTAAATAAATTCTTACTAAATTCTTAATAAATAATTTTAAATAAATTTTTACTAAATCATAGTATCTAAATTTAGACTTACGAACAATTTTATATTGCAAAATAGTGACATAGCGGCAAGTCGAGAGTAGAAAACTCCCAAACGCTCGCGCATTGTGAGGCGTGCAAAGGTTTTTGTTACTAACTTGACGCATAATCGAAATTTAGTTTGGAATTTTTACTGAATCGTGAAGGTGGCTTGAATAAGTAAACTGTATAAGGAAAATAAAAAATTGTACAGGGAACAATTATTTAAAGGCCATATAAAACTTGTTCCGTTAGGGGATCGAACCCGCGAATATCGCAAACAATGCGTTTTTTCCGATTTTAGCAGGTTAACTATGACGTCAGGCAGTTAAAATACTCTGTTTCCCTTAACCATCGTTATTATAAATTACTCTAAATGTCGGAATTCAAGAGTTTATAAAAATACAAGCGATACCATTCGTTAAGTTAGTTTGTCATTGAAAAGCGTGAATTAGGCTAAGCGGTGTGCCCCAGGGGAGGTATTTTAATGTCCAGTAGCAGAATTCAACAGGATGGTGATGATGATGATAACGAGACAATTAACGTTGATAAAATTTTGGAACGTGGTAGAGCCATGCAGCTATATTAATAGTATAGTTGTAGTACGAATGGTTCGGCTCGACCGAGGAAGGACCACGCTTTCACAGAATTCCAGCGTAAAATAGCAGCTTAATGCTGCTGTGTTTCGTATGTTAAGTGTAGAAAACCGGAGACCTATTTTACTGGAAAAGAGGCATTCTATCTTTGTCCTCATGGCTGTCAACGCATCTCCTTTTTAATTCGCAAACGAAGATAGATGTAGATGTCTATGTGCCACAGCAACCACTTATCATCAGGTGGACTGTGTGCTCGTTTGTCACCCTTATTCTATAAAAAAAAACGTGTCAACGTTAAAACACAAGTAAATATTTTATATCGATTTGTTTATTTCTAAATCTTTTCACTAAATTGTTAGGATAACTTTAATAGTCTAATTAAACTATCACAAATGTAATATGATAAAGTTTATAATTTTACAGTATTATGTTGTAAGTATAATTTATTATATTCTTATATATTTCATATTTAGAGTTGAACTTTAAATAGAAGCTATTTATATGTCAGTCAACTCATCTTAAAATTGTGGCTTTGATAGATGATCTTCAGTGCATATTTCATTCTGTCTGCTAATATTTGATGTGAAAAGACGCCATTACCTAAAGTACAAAATATAATAAGGTTGATAATAGTTTTAAGTTAGTATAACTACTTGTATAAATATTAATTAATTAAGTAATGCCGGTAAAGCTGAAATAAAAAAGATGATTGTAAGATTGTTCTGACGAATTTAGTTTAAGCATAGTGATTATACATAATACACAACTTGGATTTAGTATTTAATCTTACTTTGTTTCTTGGGATTAGGGAGTTTTGATTCGTAGCTATGTATTATGTAAAAGTAATGAAAATGTAAGACCGTAGTAATAGACAACATATTTACTTTCTATTTTTATTACCGTGATATAAAAATTTTAAATTAATTATGATTTCGATTTGAAATTGATTATGAATTCGATTATGATTATGATTATGATTATGAATTGTGCTATGTTGTGGTAGATTAAGGTAATTGAGCCCTCCCGTCCTGTAGGGTTGTAAAAAAATACGTTGTATAATATTTGGAACACCAAGTATAGAACCTACAAGCCCCAGATAGGCCGTATATCCTATTTATATAAAAATAGGGCCAAAGCTGTGACACTACCGTGTTTTTAGTAGCAGTAGTAGTTTGATGGTTTGTTGGATTGGTAATTGTGGTAAGTTCTCCCTACAGTAGGGGAAGTCCCGTCCCACGTGATCCCATGTAGATTGTTTATGAGCTCGGGCGAACAGAGCAAAACATTAGAAGTAGTTAAATGTAATATTCTTTTAAGAATAATTTTTCTAAATAATATATAATAATAATCTCCTGCAGATCGAATTCCGGTCACAGTGACCAGTCTAAACGGAGACTAGCTATCTGCACAGGACAGGATTATAGTGCCCACGTATATGCGCAAACACAAGCGCACCTTCTATTCCCTCGCTCTCATAGTCGGAAAGGACGGTATAATCTGACGAAACCGGAGAGAGGTCAGGTGCAGGGCCAACGACTTTACGTGCTTTCCGAAGCACGAGGGTGAAACACCACCAAATTCCTGACTCAAGGCTGCTACTGGGAATTTGTTGACAGAAAGACCCGATAACTGATTTTTGGCCAAGCCCGGGATTTGAATCCGAGACTCCATGATCAGAAATCACATTTACGACCACAAGACCAACGAGGCATTCGTAAATATATATGTAACCTTCTACACGTCTAGGAATTTCTATAAGCTCTGCTTACTTATTCGCTATCTTACATAATTTTTCCATAAGAAGGATAAAATACTTTTAAATAATAAAAATTAACACCTCTCTGTGAAGCGACTCAGACTTCCGAAATTATAGATCTAAATCAAAATAATAACTTTTGAAAACTACGTTACTTAAAACTATACTACAAAGAACGCAATATTTTAGATAAAATATTCAATTTTTTCATCGTATTTTAGTTGAATTAATCGAATTTTGTATCACTTCCCTGCCAGTTGGTGTCGTTGCCGTCTTTATGATTAAAAGTACGAGGAGAAGGTATTATAATAAATTTCTAGATTTTTTTTGACCATGGAAAGGGTGCGTCGAATGGTGTTGTTGCTACCTAAGGCGACGAAAATAGTGACGCGATAAAAAATTGACTTTAGCGGCATCTTACAATTGTAAAATTGTACTGTATATTATTTAATAATAATTTAAAATAAGAGAACAGCAGACAGTGTCAATGTCTCAGGAGATAACGTAACGAACTTAACACATGTTTTGCAGAGCCATTCAGAATCGATGTCCAAACAAAACTTCCCTTAAAACGAAGTAGTAGTAAATAAAAGTGACAAACGAGCACAGTCCACCTGATAGTAAATGGGTGTTATGGCTCATAGACGTAAACATCTCTTGGTGCTATCTGAATTCAAATTTTTAAAATCGATTGCAATACCTTAACGTTCACATTAGAATGGCTAAATGCCCTTAGGCTAACAAAGATTTGCAATCATGCAAAGCCGGAATGCGTCTGTTAGTCTTCCCAATATAACTTACATTCATAAATCCATGCCTGACACCATCCATCATAAATCTATTTACGTATTTTATTTAGCCACACCATATTGCATTACATTACTGATCATGACCATGACTTTTCTTGGCTATAAACTTTAACTTCGTTTTGTTTTTGTAGCAATACAAGTATATTTTTGCAGTATCTTATTTGGTACATTACTTTTAATGATTTGTTTTTTATTATAAAAGATTCTTAAAAAGGGAAAAGAACAATACTACGAAAAATATACTGGAATACACAATGACTACTGAATTTATTTCGATGAATACACGATTCGACAAATCCGGGAAAAGCGACATACATATTTATGACTTTTTTAAAACAGTTTATTTACTGATATACATTTCAAGTGAACACTAAAAGTAAGATATGGTTAATATTTTTATTTCGATGAACAATAAAATTATGTTAAGAACCAAAAGTTGTAAGTAGTAGCTCTATACCTTTTAAATAAAATTGAAGTGACAATCGACCTAACTGTTCCAACATCAAACAAAGTAGGCTACAGATGCGTGTCTCTTCTTAGAATTAAGAGTCTGTAACTATAGTAACTCTGTACACTCTTCATGTAGGAACACAGTAGTGTACGCAATGCTGCTTGGCGGTAAGAAAGAAGAAAGAGGATGGAACCTACTTAGACGGAATCTGGGCAGAAAAGAGTCCTGGTACCAAGTACCATTTTGACATCAGCATCGCTTATAACAATTTAAATATATACAACTATTTTACATTTATTATAAAGAGGTAGTGTTTTGTTTTTAATGTTACATATCTACAACGTAGTTTTAATGATAATGATAATAGATTAAAAATAATAATAAAATTTACTCAAATGTGGTAGCCGCTACTCAACCCTCGTTCGTTTTGTCTGTTGTACTCGTACTGTTTGTACTCATCACAGTATATAAAATTCTTCACACTTCACAGATTGTCTTATAGGGAGGATTTTGCCATAGTTGCCATGGCGGGTTGGCTTTTGGTTGGTAATATACTTTACTAATACGTACGCCAATTTATTTTAAATCGTGTATTATTTCTTTTTTTTTAATCGCATTTCCTGTATTTATATTACTTACTAGCAATCTGCTCAGGCTTCGCACGGGCAATTTAAGGATTTTGACAACAGCTCCATCTACCGGGATCATTTGTAATAGTATATTATCATTAATTTATAAAAAGGAAAAACAATTTTACATTTAAATAAAACTTGGTGTTACGGATTTTATTGCGTATATTAACTTATGTATATTCCCGACGTTTCGAGCACTTTACAGCACCCATGGTCACGGGGGGGGGGGGGGGGGGGCTGAGGTGTTTGACGTCCCAATGTCATAGTTAACCACGGCTACCTCTAGATTAAAATTATAAATTTTTGTTCCGATCTACAATTGCAGTTGTATGCTTGGGTTGAGATTTCATTTTATTAACTATAGAATCCCAAGCAGATGGTAGCACCTAGCCATCTTCTCTATTGAAATTAGGATGTTTTTTGATTTCAATAGCCTCGCGAATCATCTTTGGAAGGAATCGGTGTTCTTTAGCGAGGATTTGTGGTCTATCAAATCTAATGTAGTGACGGGGGCGATCCTATACGTGTTTACAGACTGCAGACTTCCCGGAGCGTCGATTCTTCACATCAGCTATGTGTTCTTTAATGGGGGTTTTTATTGATTTTTTAGTTTTTCCTATATAAGAGAGACTACATTCACAATCAAGAATGTACACTCCTGCATCTTCCAGAGGGACATTACACTTGACTGATGGTAAAAACTGACTAATCTTCTTCGGCGGCTTGAAGTATTTTTTAATGGAAACACGCTTCAAAAACAACGCTCTGACATATGGCAGAACAGCAGGCACTCGCTCGTGTTGGAGCTCGACAGCCAGGTGTTTACTGTCATAGATCCCTTGTGCTCTCTGAAACAAAGATATACCCACGGTAGCTAACTGTGAAGGATGGTGATGAAAATCGCCGCTTAAATATCTATCTGTATGGGGTTTTTTCCATATAAAATGTGGCTCAAGGTGTTATCAGGATTCCGAATTACTATACATCTAGAAAAGCTTTTTGAATTAATGAATAAAGTGCTCGAAACATCGGGAATATAAAATAAGTTAATATACGTGATAAAATACGTAAAAATAGTTTTATATAAATGTATTTTTCGCGTAAATATAAAAAATCATAATACAATATTTCTGTTTGTTTTCTTCCCTTCCTACCGATCTCGCAAACTTTTTAAACTCCGCCTAAAAGTTTAAAGCCTACTTAAAAGAATTAAAAAGAATGAAATAGTTCCACAGTTTTTAGATATAGGTATTTTCTATAATGCACCATCATCCAGGTAATTTTTTAAAAGAACTACCAATAATCAATACGCTGGGCAAGCGGCCTAGCCACAGCGTAGATCCAGCACTTTTTCACGGGTAATGCTGGCCCATCAACAGTGAATGGAATCCGCTCTTTAATACGATCTATGAGCCTGAGTTCAGCTGTGGATTTTTGTTAAGCTGTAATAAATGCTAGTTTTGCTTTATTTATTTTTGTGGTATTGTTTTAGATATGGGAGTTATCCACAATCATGTGTAAAGGTTAAACTATTATAATAGAGTTGAATATTTTTGTGTGACTATACTTATACTTGTGAAAGTACAACATGCTGTGCATAGTTTTTAACCTAAAGTTTTTTTTTAAGGTATCTATGTATGTACGACTGATGTATCTATATATTTAATACCTGAAGAGAAATCTTTATACACGGTGGTGTGAGAAATTTGGCATACTAATTTTTTTTGTAGAATAAGGATGACAAACGAGCACATAGTCCACCCGATGGTAAGTGGTTGCTGTGGCTTATTGACATCTATATCTATCTTCGTTTGCAAATTAAAATGCAGATGTGTTGTCAGCCGTGAGGACTAGTTAACAAAATACGCGTGCTATTGAGGCTAGTGATATGAAATAGGGCACAAGTTGATGTAACTCTGAAGCTAATAAAAAACCCGGTCTCGATACGTCAATTTTTTCGGCAGTTATCGTGACCACATACAAAATCAACATCCAGACATCCACGTAAAATTTTTTTCAATAAATTTTTTTTCAAAGTAGTAATTTAAAATGATTTTTATAAAATATAATATGGATTAATTAGTGTTTCCTTGATATACGACTACTCATATTATCGTATAAGTGCAATATGGTTATGATAGAGGCATTGTAAGAACACAATATTTCTTCACCTTGACGTGTCGAGAGTAAAGAACTACCTGAAAAGGATTTGCGTTACGAGGCGTGCAAAATGTGTAACAAATAAATATATCAAATAAAATAAAACAATCATTTTTACGTTCAGAATGTAAATATATAATCTTATCAAACACTTATTAATTAAATAGTGTATAATACTTAAGGTAATAACAAACGTAATATATGTTTCTTTTTCAATATTCTGTTAGTGTATGTCGAAGCAAAAAATATTTATTATATATTTTGTACATATTTTTTTTTATATAGAATAAGGGTGACAAACGAGCACACATGTAAGTGGTTGCTGTGGCCCATAGAAATCTACATCTATCTTCGTTTGCGAATTAAATTGCAGATGCGTTGTCAGCCGTGAGGACTAAGATAGAACGCCTCTTCTCCAGTAAAATAGGTCTCCGGTTCCCTACACTCACCATACGAAACAAAGCAGCATTAAGCTGCTATTTTACGCTGGTATTCTGTGAGAGCGTGGTCCTTCCCCGGTCGAGCCGATCCATACGTGCTACAACTATACTCTTAATATAGCTGCAGCATGGCTCTACCACGTAAAAATATGTGTTTATTAAGTTGCAGTTGAAAGTGAAGTTAGTTTAATATACAAGCTAAAAATTTGATGAGTTACAATTGATTTTTTACCACAGGACGACTGCTAGTCTGAAGAAATACACGAAATAGTCAGGTCTGCCGTGAACTACACGTAACTTTCTTAATGCATAAAATACTTGATTAGGCATTTACAGTAAACATACACAATTATTATATACAATATCTACACATTTATTATATTATAACAAATCTTTAAACAGAAAATTGACAACATTATTGAATCGTAATATAATTTATAAAGCTATAACCGCTTTAAAGTAAATTTAATTTGCAGGTACAACATAGTAAAAGTAAAGTTACAACATATAAAGTTTGCACAGTTCAGCACAGGCCTGTTGCCGAACTTCACATTATGTCTTCATAATATTGTTTTATTCCTCAGATATGCAGGTTTTCTCATGAAGTTTTCCTTCACCGCCAAGCACGTAGTAAATCAGTAGGAAAAATAGCAATTAACAATTTCGTTGGTAAAATAATGTTTATTGTGAAAAAGGTAAACTACTACGACTACTAAGGTAACTTTACAAACGATTGACAGTTACACATTCTGATTTTAAGTATTTTTAAAATAATATTAGAGTGACATACGGGTTAACATATTTCCTGATAGTAGTTGACTAATACAACCAATAGACACCTGCATCTAATTTCAATTGAAAAGGTTACATGTGTTTCGTCCTTCTGGGTACTAATATTAAATGCCTTATCTCATGTAATTACCTTTTATATTGAGACATAAAAGTGAATACACTGCTGTTCGGTGTCAGAAAAAGGCGTGGGTGGCGTGGCCCATGCCTTTTTCCAACACCGAGCACAACTACTGTTAAACAGAGAAGGTTCTCTGTTATGTTTTTTTTTTATAAAATTGAAGTATAAATAAACTTACAGTCCACAGGATGGTAAGTGAATACTGAAGTCCATGAACACCTCCAACCAATTTCAAACAAAAAAGGTTACAGATGCGCTGTTACCTATGAAGGCTAAGATGTATTGCCTTACAGACTTTGTGGCCGTTGGAAGGAAAAGGGGAGATCTCCCGCCGGGCAAGGTGTTCTGCCCGTGGAGCGGCCAACGCTCCGAGTCGTGGTTCGGAGCTATTCTATATATACTGCTTTAACTTCGGAACTTTGTTAGCGCGATTTAGGCTTCGATATGATTAGATTGTGGCGCGACGACAGCGCCGCCACAGACTTTAATTAAATTGGAACCCATCTGATCAGGCAACAGTAGTGTGGATACTATAACTGGAAAGCAGGAAAAGACGAGAGGGTGATCTACCCCCAGACGGACACCTAGTATGCTTATATTTGATCCTACATCCGAAACATATGAAAAAATTTATGGAAATCAAGTGCGTTTGTATTTACGTAGTAATTTTGTCATGATATCTTGCATAGATCTGATACCATTGGATGAATTTATATATATTTACATTAATTAGTAATCAGATATGTAGAACCTTTTATTTTCTCACTTTGATAAAATTATCTCGATATTACATAAATTTTAGATTTTAAAAATATTGCAAGATTTACCCAATAAACTGATGGTCAAATAAAGTTAATTGATTCGATTTGTAATATTGCTTAGATATTACATCTAACGTAAAAGGGCATATTAAAACGAGTTTAATTATTTTTATAGTACTAGATTGACAAACGAGTTAGTAGTCCACCTGATGGTGAGTGGCAGTCCATGGTCACCAACTTCAAACAAAGAAGGCCAAAGATGCGCTGTCCCTGGATGAATAGAATGCTTCACTGCTGTGATTTCTCTCTGTATATTATAAAGGTATTCCTATTTTTGTATAATAAAAATTAAAACAAGAATTTGTGTTATGTAATTCTATGTAGTCATTGATGTTATGTATAGTCAGTTCATTATTATACATTGTAATATTTATGCATTTTTTCTTTTCAAAATGTATTAGGGTTGTAATTCTCAATACTTAATAATTTTTGTAGTGAATAAATAATATTTCACATTGTATAATAAATAATTTATTTATATGCTCGAATAACATTTTACAATTACCTAATATTACATTATATATACATAAAATAAAAGTATACTTATTATGTGTATAGTATTTCAAAAGATTTCATGATTTATATATCTGTCACAGGAAGATAGTTAAAGCCGTGATATAGTTATATCAGTAGGGATATAGCTATATACCGTAACATAGTTATATGAAAGCGGTTCATAACTATCTTACTAGACTTATCAATTGAAATATTAATAATTATAAACTGAATATATTATGGAAATATTTTAACTTATTAATTTCAAAAATTCATAAAGTATAAGACTAGTCTATCTAGACTATTCTAGTTAAATAATTATAATTGTAGTTTGTTTGTAGTTTGTTAGTCAAAACTACTTTTGATTTATACTTTCTGAATTTTTCAAATTAAAAAGTTAAATCCTTTCAATATTACATTTAATATCGTTATAATGTACGCAGCTGCAGATTGGCCCAAGGGCCACCCCAGCCGCACCTTAACCTACTGTCAAAAAAGGAACAAAAACAACAACACAAAAGGACCGTCAATCTCGTGAAATTTGTTCCTTCTGTACATTCAGTTTACAATAAAGCTTATGTCAAAAGTTATTTTGACTAACAAATTACAAACGAACTACAATTATAATTATATACTAGATTAGTCTAGTAAGGTAGTTATGAACCGCTTTCATATAACTATATTACGGTATATAGCTATATCCATAGGGATATAACTATATCACGGCTTTAGCTATCTTACTTCGACATATCATCATCATCCTTGCAGTTTATTAAAGTCCACGGCTGAAAATAGGCCTCTCTCAAATTAAAGGGTAAGGGGATTTTTGTCATAGTTCTCTTTTTTATTATTTTAATATCTATTACGCCGCGATTACACGGCGTAATTATTTATAAAGTATTAATATTTAAAAAAAATATACCAAAAATATTCAATTATTTAAAATGCAAAGCAAATAAGAAGAACAATTAGGAACCTCTGAGCTTATTATAAGTTAAAAAAGATAATGTGTAAATTAAAATTGTTATCATCTTTAAAGTTAGTTAGTTTTTGTCATAAAATATTGTAATCCGTGATGTGGTTAATGGTTATCCCACTCATTCACATTGTCACTTGTATTGCTATTTTATTAACATTTAGGAATCTTGCCCATGAGGCAATCCATCATAAAATTGTTTATATCGTTGACTTAATGTCTTTGGGAACGGTTTTAACATCATCGTTAAACATTTCTTTCATATAAAATTAACTTCATTGTCACTCCCATGACTTGGCAGAATTCTTGTAGTTAGCTACAAAATAAAAAAGAATAAGAATTACTTTAAATTAAATTTGATAATATTTTTATATGGAAGAGATTGGCAAATTTAATATATTGACACGTGCAAAAAAAAAATACTTTTGATGATTATGTACAGCAGTGCCAAGTATGTTAATAAATGAAAAGTTACGTGTCCTCACTTCATCATCAATCAAACATCAATAACCGACATAATTTACCACGCAATACCGCGCATAGTAGCAGGCTCTGTTGTAAAATTAAGTGTAAATATAAGTGTCCAGATATTGTTACTAATAATTGTGGACATATGTTTGTTTAATTTAAAACAGATAGTTACCCTCCTACAATAATCTAACATTTTTAGTCGACTTCAAAAAAGGAATGGGCTTATAATTCGACTGTATTTTTATTGTATGTGCGATATTATCTTCGTCGATTGTGAACCGATTTTGATGATATCTTTTTTATTAAATAGGTTTTTTATAGGATCGGGTGACAAACGAGCACACAGTCCACCTGATGGTAAGTGGTTGCTGTGACCCATAGACATACACGTCTATCCTCAATAAAGAATCATAATGCAGATGCGCTGTCACCCGTGAGGACTAAGTTGGAATGCCTCTTTTCCAGTAAAAAGAGTCTCCGGTTCTCTACCCTCACCATACAAAACACAGCAACATTAAGCTGGTATTTTTCGCCGGTATTCTGTGAGAGCGTGGTCCTTCCCCGGTCGAGCCGACCCTTTCGTGCTACAACTGTACTACTAATATAGCTGCGGCATGGCTCTACATTGTTATAATTTAGAAGAAGTCATATACAAATAAAAAATAAATAAAGACACAGTTCCATCTAAAAAGATGGCAAAATAGAGGTGAAGTTTTTATTGCAACTATTTAGAAGACATTGAGATTGCGATATTTCTTAGTCCACTCAATAGGGTAAAAAGTTAACTTAGAATAGAAAGTAAAACCAGACTTCAAAGAACTTAACATATACATATTACTTCTACTTTTTATTAAAGTAAACTTTTAGGTAGTAGCCATCGCAATAACTTGTTTATGATGCAAGTTCCGTGTAATCAGTATGATATTTTTTGTAGTTTTGTTATATTTTAAGTTTATAATTTTCCTGCTCTAGCAATACGAATCAGCCTTAAATCAAATTATTTCATTAAACAAATTATTTACCTATGAAATAACCGTTTCATTTAGGAAAATTGAAATATTTTTTTTTACAAAACATTTGTAAATATTTTGTATAAACTACTAAACACACCTTGCCATTCCACGGGCAGTTTGTTCATGCCCTTGCTATAGCAGTCTGCTGAACGACAATCGATGAACTCTAAGTTCTTTACTGTTTGTACGGAATTTAAATTTGTGCCTTTCAAAAATGTATCTAAACTTCGAAAACAGTAAAATTCTATTGAGGCAAGGTCTGAAGAACATGATAGAAAAGTAAAGGCGAGACCCTACTTTTCTATCATGTTCTTAGAGTAAGGTAGTTTTAGCTATGATAGTTTTGCCTAAGTTTTTTGTACAGTACGTGGCCGGGCGTTGTCGTGAAGAAGCAATAGCAAAGAGCAATTCCCCAAACTGAGTTGTTGGAATGCCAGCTTCTCCACCACATACCCAATTCTTTACATTTGCTCCAGATGGTATGAAACCATAGTGGATTACCAAACAGTCACCATAAGCTTCATCTAGCTAACTTTTCGTTTGTCACAGAATAGATAATAGTGCAAGTAGTTTCGTGCACTGTTTGTCTTGAATACCTAGATGTAACTATTGTGATGAACGCTTGTGATTGTTGTATAAGATCCACTTCTCGTCATCGTTATAATCATCAGCTTGCGGCAGGCCACTGCCGCACTTACGCTCATTACAATGCGTGGCACACGTTATCATCCACCATATCCGTCTTAATGTACGGCGGTGTAAAATACAAGTATTTATTATACAACTTCACGGATGTTGCGTATATTTTTAACTGTACTTTATTTATTGGTGAATAAAATCCATTAAAATATCTAGAAGTAGTAAAATTTACAAATATTCGCATAAGGTAATTTGCATACTTGTTTAGAGCTTACTCCTTTCTAAAAGGCCGGTAACGCACCTGCAATTCCTCTGATGTTGCAGTTGTTCATGGGTGGTGGTAGTCACTTACCATCAGGTAAGCCGCATATTAGTTTGCCCCCTCTTTAATAAAAAAAAATACAAATTAAAAGGCTGCAAGAAAAGTAGATTTTTTTACATTATAATAAGATACAATGAGCATGAATGTATAACCTGAAAGCTATAACGGCGGCCTATACCAGTAAATGGAAATAAAAATAGGAATAAAAAACACTAAAACATCTAAAAAAATCTACGAATTCTCTTAAGCCTTGTCGGTCTAGTGATCGTAAACGCGTATTGTTGATCATGAGTTCCAGGGTTCGAATCCCGGGTCGGGTCAAAAATAGTTATTAAGTTTTCTGTCAAGAAATATTCATTCGCTACCCGGAGCCAGGAAATTGGCGGTATTTCATGCTCGTGCCACGGAAAGGACGTAAAGCCTTTGGTCCTGCGCCTGATCTCTCCGCGGTTGTGTCACTTTACCGTCCTATCGGACTGTAAATATGAGAGTGAGGGAATAGGGAGTGCATCTGTGATTGCGTACACTCTTGGGAATTATAATCCTGTCCTGCGCAGATGGCTAGCCGCCGTGACCGAAATTCGGTCTGAAGAAAGTCTTCGGAAGAATTAATTTAAAATTTAAACTTTAATAAAACCTTATCAAACTATACCTTATAACTTATAGTTTAGTTGTGAATTGGTGCTGATGTAAAAAAATATAACTTAAAATTTGTTGAAAACTAAAAAAAAATCCGAAACAAAAAGAGCTGATGATCCATAAACGGCTCAACTGATTTTGATAAAACATATCTAAGAACCATCGCTAGAAAATCCGCTTTTAAATTTAAAAAAAATTGGTTCACCCGTTTAAGAGCTCCGGTGCCACAGACACACAAACATATAACACCCCTCTGTTTGCGTAGAGCGTCAAAAATCTATTTTACATCAACACTTCAAAAGATAGAAAAAAAGTGTTAGGACATTTTTTGTGTAAAATTGCAAATAAAAAATGTTTTCTTCCAAAATATCACATTATCTTCTATACATAAAAATCAATTGCTGTCCGTTAATCTAGCTAAAACTCAAAAACAGCTCGACCGACTTTGATGAATTTTTTTGTGTGTGTTTGCTTGGGTCCTTTGATGGTTTAGATTCACATTTGGACCCGTTAGGTGGCGTTATTGTAGAGCTACAGAAATCACCCGTGCGAAGCCGGGTCAGATCGCTAGTAGTATATAAAGTAAACATCAAAAGCTATTTACTTTATCTTTTTACCCGACTGCCAAGGATGGGTTATGTTTTATCTTGTATGTTCCTTTATTAGCTCGTATCTTTCAAACGGCTATATGGATTTTGGCAATTAAGGTATCGTCTTATTCGTCTTAAAAACCTAAGTGTTTTTCGATAGCTGTTTGAAAAAAAATATAAACAAAATGGCGGTTTTTGGCGCAAAACAGTAATATGTTAATAAAAAAAGAACAACCAAACCTATCGAGTAGGGTATCAAAATAAAGGAAATTAAATATTTGTAATTATCTTATCCATATCTATATATAAGTTTAAATCTAATTAAGAATAATAAATTGGTTTAAAAAGTTTTTGATATCGTAAAAATGGGCCATGTTTGTATCGGACTTCGTGCTACACTAAAAAGTCTAAAATAAATATTTAAAAATATAAAAAATCCGACCGCAAAAAAGACAACTTTTAGGCGTGACCCAATTGAAACTTATAAACCGAAAGAAAATTAATGGATTCCGCTTGCTACTAAACTTAATGCGGGTATTTAACTTAGGCTTTCAGCTCATAATAAAGTCTGTTAAACCGAAGTAGAGTTTACTTTGTGTATAGTTTATTTTAATATTTTTTTCTATTCTCAATCTTTTTTATGTTTATTAGTGCATTACTTTTAAATTTTCTTTTTTGCAGTCGGGTTTTTGATTTTTTAAATATTTATTTAATTTTAATATAATACAGGTGAAAGGCGAGCACACTGTCCACTTGATGGTAAGTGGATGCTGGGGCCCATAGACATCTACCTCTATCCTCGATAAATAATCAAAATGCAGATGCGTTGTCAAGTCCGAAACTAAGATGGAATGTCTCGTTTCCAGTAAAAAGGGTCTCTACTTCTGTATACTCACTATACGAAAAATAGCAGCTTAATATTTTACGCTGGTATTCTGTGAAAGCGTGGTCCTTCCCCGGTCGAGCCGACCTATTCGTACTACAATTGTAATATAGCTGCAGCGTGGCTCTATCATGTTGAAAAATTTACTTTATCAGTTTTTCGATTTCATACAAAATCTTGCACATCTTCCGGATAAAATATATTCGAGATCACTTCTGACATTTCTGTTCATATGTTCGTCAAGTTTCATCACGATTGTTTCAGCCGTTCCGAAGATTAGCCCGGACAAGCAGGCTTTTCATTATCATCATCTGCAGCTAACTCGGACAGGCAGGCCGAAATTTGACAATAGTTTTTCATTATCATCACCTGCAGCTAACTTCAAAAAAAGAAGGTTACAGATGCGTTGTCATCTGGACTTAGTTTAAATGCCTCACAACCTGTAATTATTATTGTTCACTTTCATTTGTTTCGCTGTGAATTGGTTTTGCTTTTGTTGATATACTAGTAATTCAACCTCATTACGATTGATTAAACAAAGCAACACTTTTTATTTCTTATTCAACGTCGTCTGTTTTAGTACATTTATATTTTGCATTTTTTAACAGCTTTTCTTCTTACATGTTGAAAAAAAAAACGCTTCTGAATACAAATACATTGTAAAGAAGATTTGCCTTAATCGTCACGCTTGGCAGACGATATAACGATTGCTGTAGCGAACATCAGACGAAGATCTATCGGAAACTTTAAGATCATCCTGGCATTTGTGAATATCTTGAAGTACTCATCACTAATCTGGAGCCCACAATATGAGTTTTAGATGACCTTATATAATAATAATCCCAATAATTATTCTTCAAAAGTTTTCTAATTTTAAGATTGCAACGTGACAAAGCTGATATTATTTTTATCTTGAAAGGCACAAAAAATGTACATTGTCACTGCAGTTTTGGTCGCAAATCGCGGTGACTTATATTTACCTCTGGCTAGTATAAGTTACAGACAGAAGCGATTTATCTATCGAGCCAGCAATACAATTGGTAACGTATCTCAGTAACTTGATATTTTTTATACAAATTTTTCAAAGACGAGGAGACATTTAAGCGAATGTTTCTCTCGTAGTGAATATGCAGTGTGAGCAGAAGTTGATCAATGTGTTTATTGTTTCTTTTACTTTATCTCAAAAATATTTTCGTATTTATTTGTCTTAAATGATGATCGCTACTGGCTTAAAATGTATTTTACAGTGTATTGTTTATAACTTAGGTAGTTTATATAGCCTTTCACCTCGGGCGAGCTATGTGGGTTCCTCTTTATTCACTGTGGTTGACCAAGCCACGGCTTCTAAGCCATCCCCCCCCCTGGAGATATACGAATATTGTGCGCAAAAATTGAGTGGCACATAGTTAGGTGAGCGACTTGTGCTAAATATCCTAGCTTGTTTCGTAATGTAATTCTTTCATCCGAAATCCATCCAGAAAGGTACTTACTCAATTTTATACATAATATACATACTGGCTGGGGCTCTGTAGATCGATTTCCTTAAATATATATATATATATATATATATATATATGTGTGTGTGTGTCTTGTCTGTGATAACGTTAAACTTACGAATAACTACCATATTTTTGTGACATAATTCTATCACAACTATTTTATTCTTCTTTATATTTTTCACTTATAAAGACTAGTTCGTTTTCATAACCCGTAAAGGTTTACTGCTGGATTCGAACCTCTTCTATATAGACTTAAGTCTATTCTAGTCCACATACATCACATGATGCTGCTTTCTGTCACCAGTCTAGATATTAATATCTTACATATTCATTACTATTCATTCATCTGCTATTTATTAGATGCTGTGAGATCGAAATCATTGTCATTTTCCATAGTCGACTGTTACGACATCTACGGGACGAATTACTGTAGCTTATAGACTGTTTCCTTTAACAAAAAACAACGCCCAGCTTTCCAAATGCAGGCATATCAATATGTAGAATTGTATTAAATTTATAATATATTTTGTAATAATGTCGATATGTATCGAATGTTAACTACTGCGAAATATTGATGATGCGAATGCAGTGCCCTCTTAATATTTCTGGCAGCTACTCGTATTTCCAACCAATTAATTATTAAAATTTCCATACAAATCATACTTTTGCAAATTCTTACTCTTGGCTACCTTTATAACATAAATTCATCGTATGGATGATATTTTTGTGTGGTATTTACGCAATGATTGCTAACATAGCTTTTCTTTACTAATCCGGAGCGTTTGTGGTTGCCAAAGTGACAAAATCTTGTTTATGTCTGATAAGTTGCTGATGAAGTTGTAAAAACAAATATGGAAATATTAAAATAAAAAATCAAATATGTTGTTAAAGTAAGTGATAACTTTATTTGTTTATTATATTTATTATGTTATCCGTTATAAACTAAACGTTGTTTATAGCACATCGTTACAATTTATTGCGAAGACTTCATGAAGAGCGTTCTAAAATCTTTTCCCTTTATACGAAAATGGTTGAATATTTGAAGCAGCACCAACAGAAGTTGGGGGTAAAGTTTTCAAGAAGTCCAGAGCCTTTTGTATTGCTGGTGGAATTGGTGGTGGTGTAGGTAAGTGGTCACCCTGTAAAAAAAATCACTTAGAAAATACAAAAAAATTTTTAATAAATGTCCAACCTCAAATCGTGTTATATACTATATTAAAACTATAATAAAAAAAAACTAAGACTAGTATCTTAAATAGCATACAGTCCTACTCTCCGTGGTATCCAGCCAAGAAAAATCAAGCCGTGTTTGAGTTAACTACGTCATGTATATTTAAATAAGATATATGGTGGGTTGCCCAAACGAGCTTTACGCGTAAAATCAAACTGGTGTTGATTTGCGGCATCTAAGCTCTGCAGCATTTGGTAGCGGCTAATCTCATATGGCTTATTTATATGTACCAAGAATGATAAAAACTTTAAAAAAATATCACAGTATACTTGTAATTGTAAAACATGTTGGCTGTGATTCATATTTACTACAATTTTTTACCACCACAGTAAAATAAAGGAAATGTGTTTGAGATATCTGAGTAACGCAGTAACAACAAAAGAAAAAAGAAGAAGACACGTAACGTCCCTTTATAATTAAATGTATATTATATGTACATAATTCTTTCAAACACATAAAACGAAGCAAATATGATGACAAATGATGTTACGTCGACACCAAACAAATGTAATTGGAATTCACAGCTTTTTTGTAAGTGATTGAGCAAACAAAATGTTTTGACACAATATCCATGATCACTATGCATGTACAAATCCTTTTTTCTGCCGACTTCCAAAAAGGAGACGGTACTCAATTCGACGCGTATGTTTTTTTTTAATTTTTTTTATGTGTGTTACCTCATAACTTTTTACTGGGTGGACCGATTTTGATGATTCTTTTTTTATATGAAAGCTGATACTTCTTGTGTGGTCCCATATGAATTTGATCAAGGTCAGACTAATAGTTTTTGAGTTATTTGAGTTATTCTTGATAACTTATATTGATGTCGGCTGTACAAAATTTTTTATTTTTAATTAAGATTGTATTTTTATTTTCAAAAAGAGTTTTGGGACTTATTGCTTTATGACAGAAGTATTAGAGCTATGGCAGGGCTAGGGCTTAGCGCGTGAATATCATAGTGCGTGGGAAACCCTGATTCGATGCTCGACGGTACTAATGAAATTATTATTTGTAGTTTTTAGTACCGATTTACCGTGTCTTTAATGTTCTTGGTGGCGATAGAATGAGTCGTGAGAAAATCTGCATGCATGAGAAATTAATAAAAATACGAGTATGTCAAGACATGTGATGTCCACCAACACGCATTAGGGCAGTGCGGCAGACATTCCCCTTGCCTGAAGTTTCCCCTTGTCTGAATTATTTAGTATACAGTATCGATGTCGGCACGAGTAATGGTCTGCATTACTCTGGTATTTTACCACGATAATAAAGTACCTATACAAAAGTAGCTATGTCGATATTTGGTGGTAGCAATCCGTGTACAGGGCACTTATCGCGTTCTGGTTTGAAGCGTGATTTATATTCTAAATTGATCCTCAGGTATGAGCACAAAGATGAAATGCCTCATAGTCTGTAATTTGCTTGAAAATAGAATTAAAAAACAGTACATTTATTACATTTATTAGTGCATTTATTACATGATATAACAAGTCCACTGTCGTACACAGGCTCTTAGATTGAAGGTGGATGCGATGGACTGTTTTTAGAGAGCGATAAACGAGCACACATTTTCCTACATCTATCATAGTGTTTTCACGCTTGTATTTTGTGCGAGCGTTATGCTTCACAAGCCGAGCAGAACCACTTGTGCTGTAGCTATAATATACTATTACAATTTTTTAGGCAACGTTAGCTCATTTGTCAGTGTAATAGCGTAAAAATCGACTTTAGAGCCCTTACCTTATCAGACAGTTGCATCGATTATTAAACGCGTTCGTGAAATACCGCTCATATCATTCTTTTCTAAAATAGACAATTTAAGGCCTAGGTCAATTCAAAGGGCGATTGCGCCAGATAAAACATGCGCATCTGCGAACAATGCTTACGTAATTTACGTGAATTACGCATACACTGTTAAATAAAATGTTAAATGTCAAATGCTCTTAGAATACGGTTAACAATAAAACTATCGTGATTTAGATGAATTCTTTGTAGATGCCGCACCTGAATCATCACGTATTAAAATATATACGTAATAATAACTTATATACATTGCAAAAATACGTTTTTTGTGAAACAATGATGAAGAAAATTAACGTTTAGGTTAATTTTGTTACGTTCATTCCATTAAATAGAGTTTACATAAAAATTATATATTTTATGTACTTCGCAATATTGTTGATAAAATATGCAGATCACATCGATAATATAGAAATAATATAAATCTACTTAAGACTTACGACACGTGTTTCAAGATGATCGTAACTGCAGTGGACTGACAAGGGTGCCAATTATGCTAATGGAAAATTTCACCGCATATATAAAGTATAGTTATGGTGTTTTAAACCAGTGACAAAGAAAAGGCAATTAATGATGGAAATATTATGCGGGAACGACTTCGTTATGAAATATTTTATTTTTGATTGATCTTCGAAGTTCCAACTAACCAATATTACTCAATTCTAAAATAGTCTAGGTTTTAGACGCTTATGATTAGTGTTTAATTTTTTAAATTAGAACACATTGATATTCAAACAATCTCTAGCGCATGGTAAATGGATTGATAATATGCAGCCAAAGAAGTAAAAATATTAATTTTACAGTCATTGATTTCACAGAATTAATGCATTCTAATCCATATCAACAAAATTAGGTGCGATAACACTCCCCATTTCCTAACGTAGTTCATAGGGCGCCATTTGATATTCCAACGTGACATTTGCTCATATGTTAGCCAACCATGCCTCACACTTGCGTCTTTGCCTCTCTGAGGTATAAATTTCTTTATGTAATACTAGTGATTCAGGTTCAATTAAGAAATTCGCATAGTCCAAAGACTTTTCAAAGCTAAATTCTATCTTATTTTACAAAACCTTATATTTATTTAAGAAAGTGATGCAAAACAATACGTAATAGTCACGGACATTGATGTTTTTTTATAATAATAAAATCAAATATAGACGCATCATAGCATTTATAGTTAAATAAAAGTTTTAGGTTTTTTTTATAGGATAGGGTGACAAACGAGCACACAGTCCACCTGATGGTAAGTGGTTGCTGTGGCCCATAGACATCTACATTTATCCTCGTTTGAGAATCAAAATGCAGATGCGTTGTCACCCGTGATGACTAAGATGGAATGCCTCTTTTCCAATAAAAAGGGTCTCCGGTTCTCTATAGTCACCATACGAAACACAGCAGTGTTAAGCTGCTAATTTACTCTGGCATTCTGGGAGAGCCGATCCTTCCCGGGTCGAGCCGACCCATTCGTGCTACAACTATACTACTAATATATCTGCAGCATGGCTCTACCACGTATAAAATGTTTATTATAAAGTTTTATTATAAAGAAATGAATGCCTCTTAAAGACAAGAAAGACAAAAATGTACACTTTGTTGTATTGCAAATATTCATAAATGTCTTAGTTGCAGATGCAAAAGTCAATAAAATTATCATTTATGTAACCCAGTTGCTTAAAAGCCTCATCAATCAATGTTTACTTTACAAAACAATGAACAGGTGCATGCCTATAGTTTGTTGCGTATATAATACGATAATCTTTGAATACACCTCTACTTTCTCAACTCCTAACTTTATAAAATATGAAGAAATGTTACTCAAATGACATTTAAATAAGCCATAAACTTGAAATATTATTAGTAGGTCAATGTTGATTGCGTGTATTACCTAAATGTAGAGTATTACACATATCAACACTATCTAGAGATATTTCACGTTTATTAGCATAACTTCAAAAGTACCTACTGGCCATATAAAAATAGCCATAAATAACCCACATACGACTCAAGTGTTAACTTAGTGCCTGCAGCAATATATTGTGGTGACCCTGACTGGCCCGCCCAACTACCGGATTTAAATCGATTTTACGAAATTTTTACGTAAAATTTAGTGATTCGCTGTAACCAAATTTTTAAACTTTTCATGCATCTTCGTTGAACAAAGGACCTTATCTCACAAGGAGATATTTGTAACCTAGTTTAGAGTTTGAGTAATTTTTGCAGATCGTTAGTAAAATCTTTGGTGCTTTTACTTTTTTTTAACAAATTTAATGTTGTATTTAATTTCCCTATCTTTCTTTAATTTCGAAAAAAAATACCAGAAATCTTATTTTAGTACAAAATCAACTTACATATTTATTTTCACAGCGAATTTACTCACGTACATGCAAAAAATATGTGTGGACTTGAATTATCATTTTATTGCCAACTGTACATGAACTTGTTGGTAACATTTTTACAGTACCGGATTCCATGGCACGTCTGCTTGTATCATTTTACAAGTGCCAACCGAAAGATGTCAAGGATTTTATACGGTGCCAGAGTCGTGTATTTCCATTATAGCAGGTGGTATAATCATAACTTAAGTATATGTATCAATACATTAGAATGATCTAAAGATTAAAGTTCATATTATCAAAATGAAACTACTTATTATACGGAGGTAACGATAAGTTTGAGATTAATTATTTTAACGTGGTAGAGCCATGCTGCAGCTATATTAATTGTATAGTTGTAGCACGAATGGGTGGGCTCGATTGGGGAAGGACCACGCTCTCACAGAATACTGGCGTCAAATAGCAGCTTAATTCTGCTGTTTTTTGTATGGTGAGTGTAAAGAACCGGAAACCATTTTTACTGGAAAAGAGGCATTCCATCTTAGTCCTCACGGCTGACAATGCATCTGCATTTTGATTCGCAAGCGAGGGTAGATTTAGATGTCTTTGGGCCACAACAAACACTTACCATCAGGTGGACTGTGTGCTCGCTTTCCCCCTTATGCTATAAAAAAAAAATTCATTAATTACTCATCATGATAGCGTATCATTAGTCCACTGCTGAACATATACCTACCGCAGGTGGGTTAACAACAGCAGATGTTTTATTATTTTCAGTTTGTGTCAGAAATATGCTGTTGCTCATTTCCCATGATATTTCCCTCTGTTACTTTTTACGACATCCACGGGATGATATAGGGTAGTCGATTTGCTTATGACACCACTACAGGGAACCTACACTGCCACTACACGGTGCTAATTTAAATATAATAAATGGTGTATATAATGTAAAATAGATATATATATATATATATAATTTGTTTAAAGAATTCACCTAAGTCAGAAGAAATATATTCTAACTTTCCTTCTCTTTGTGCGTCTTTATCTCATTGTTAACTAACGTATAACTTTTTTTTTTTAAATTTAAATGGAACGGTGCCAAGTTAACGCCCTGAGTAAATACACTTCTCGTTACGAGTTTTACAAATAGATGTAACGATCATGACGTAATATTATCTAATATAGATATACTATTGTGCGTAATATTGACATGTAGTGACGGCGTAAGGTAACACTATCCCTTATCTTCATAAGAGTAGATATCGTAAGAGGCTAGAAGGTGAAACTGAAACAAGAGATAGTGTTTAATATTTTATACCTTTATCTGAAATAAGGTAGCAGCAACACTGTTAACTTTATCTTTTGGCCACCAATATGACTACAAATAGGTACGCTCATTACGTTCATAAATATTGTACAAAATTTGCAATAAATTATTAATATCAAACTCTCTTTCATCATGTACTATATTTAAAGTCATCAAAATATTCAGCAAATGGGTAGCAGCATCTTCCGATAACAACCCTAAAAAATTAAAAAAAATCTGCGGTTGCCAACTCCCAAGAGTTGCAACAATGGCAGGTATGCCGTCTGTTTATGGGAGAGACCTATGTTCAGCAGTGAAATCGAATCAGTCGAATTCGAATGTGTTTAAAATAATTATTTTAATTTTAATTTTAGGTTATAATTTTTATCAATATTATTTATTAATTATTATTTCACCACTTACCATCAAGTGGGATGGTAGTCAAATACTGCTTTAGAATAGTTAGAAAAAGAATACCATCAAATTTGAGGTACCCAAATGTGTGTTTGCAGAATTCACATGTATTTAAAACATTTTAAATTTCTCAGACTTACAGGTTTTCTCAGGATGTTATCCTTCACTAACGACACGTGGTAGTTCTCAAAATTGCTGTTACTAATCATAATAGTGCCAGCGGGGAATGGGCTAGATTTTTTCACGTACTATGACATTTCAAGGATAGTGCTTGTCCCCACGGCTCCACGGTATGGTAATTTATGATTCATTAGCGATACTGCATCATAGTGTGACCCCGTATTGGGGCCACACGGCTGGTGCGGCGTCGTAACGTAACGAAACTTTGCTAGGTGCTAACATACATTGTATATAGAAGAGATCAGTGATCTAATGACACTAATAGCACTGCTTGTTCATCTTAGCGTCGCACGACATCGTCATACAGTGTAACACCGCCCAGCATCGTATTGCTTCGATGTAAAGATGTTAAAATCTCAATAGGTATCTAATTCGGGAAAGATGTAATATTATAAAATTTTATGTTTGTACAGGCCAACAACATATAAATATTTTATGATATAGTAATATGATGTTTTATTAATATTTCCTTGATATAGATCAAATGATTTTGTGCATATATAAAGTGAATCTTGACAAAAGCTCATTTAACATATTAAATTTTATTTATATGGAATTAAAATTTTATTTATTTATGTCCAAAATTATGTTTTTTTCTAAAAAAAAAACTAATACATGTATACAGTTTAGAAACGAGTACGGTGAATGCAACCATTTTAATGAAAATTCTTAAAATATAAAAATTATAAATTTTATTTTTGCTAATGCCTGTATTTATCGGAAAATTGTATTTGAGGAAACATTATCTACCTGTACGATAGCAGCGTAAAATTCAAGAAAAAATTAAACGTCCCTTATGTATATCTAAAGGTAAAACGTAGAAAGTAAACATTATTATTTTATTCACGAGCATTGATAATAAAGTAGCTGTTCTGCTGTACCCGGTGCTGTACACATTACGTAGTATTATCATATATTTCATTAGTTTTGTGGCATTCTTTGGGGTAGGCCTATGTTCAGCAGTGAACTTATAAAGAGCTGTAATGATTATAGTGTTAATGGTGATGAATAATTATTATATAGCTACAAATGAGGACATAAGCATTGATTGTTCGGTGATCGGTTTAATCAATGTCAGTATCCTAGTCGTAGGGGTTTTTAATTATTTACTAAAGATTACCTAATTAAATTTGTTTTCATCAAACCTGAGGTTGGAAGCCATTTTCATCGGCAACGTATTGAAGAGATATGATGGGTCCATCTGGTGATTTGTAGCTAAACTTTCCCTGGGCTACTTGCGCCTCTTCGCCTTCTCCCTTACCGAAGTTTTTTACAAACCCAGATTCTTCCGCTTTTATTTCATTTCCTGTCTCGTAGCTGCAATTTAAAAACAGTTTAATACTTACGAGATTGTACAACCAGTGCGTGTTGACTTATGGATCTGAAACGTGGTCTTTCACTGCTGGCCGTATGAGAAGGCAAGTTCGCTCAGCGAGCTATGGAGAAGGCTATGCTTGTGGTTTTCCTGCGTGATTAACTTAGAAATGAGAATATCCGCAGTAGAACCAGATTGACCGACATAGCCCAACGGATTAATAAGCTGAAGTGGCAATGGGCCGGCCATATAGCTCGAACAACCGACAACCGATGAGGAAAAAAGATTTTCGAGTGGCAGCCTCGTACCGGTAGGCGAAGTGTAGGGATACCCCCACTAGATGGGGTGGCGACCTGGTAAGACATTCAGGGAGTCGATGGATGCAGGTGTCTCAGGATCGTGCTTTGTAGCATTCCTTGAGGGGGAGGCCTATGTTCAGCAGTGGACTTGTGAAGGGCTGAAATGATGATCATGATTACTAATTGAAGTATAAATAAAGTTACTCATTAGTTCAGTAATATTAAAGTAATGGGCCTTTAAAACATAATTAAAGTAAATAATAACAAATCATAAATAAATATTTAATCTATATTTAGAGTATTAATGTATAAAAAGAAATGAAGAGACCATAATTGTTGGTGGAAATTTCAGTTACATGACTGTTTTTCCAATATAAATTATCATTCGTTTATGGAATTATTTCATTTAAATAAAAAGAAATTCAATTCCAATTAATGATTTTGTATTCAGGCTGGTAAATTTATCTTTAAAAATCTTTCATTCTTTGTTATCGTAGATTAACGTAATCGTATCTTAAGTGTTAGTCATATTGTAACTTAAGTGCGTATGAAATGCTAGAAATGTTCTCAACTTTAAACTTGATGGAGGTCATTTAAACAACATGCCAACAAGGCTTTAAAGATAATATCTTTCTCCGGTAAGTATAGTCCATTTGACAATAATACGCAAGGCTGTAAAATACATATTAACATAATGTACCTTTGTTTTGATGTTCCTCCCATGTTAATGAGAGTTAAATATCAATGTCATATTTTTTTTATTAAAAAAACAACAGTTTAAAAACTGCACATAACAACTATGTAGTTATAAGAATAATAACTTCATCTGACTGAATACCAACATAACATGATATTGTATTTCGTATGGAGAGTGCTGAGAACCGAAGACCCTTTTTACTGGGTACGAGGCATTCCGTCTTGGCCCTCATACCGCCACTGCATGGCCTCTCATGATAAATCAATACAGAATGTCTTCATTTCAAGAAGTTTTTGTGTTATATGACATCGTACTCTTCAATGGTGCGTTTTACTTTAGAAGAGTAAAAAGATGACTGGTTGAAAAACTGGTTGATTTAAGGACGCAATTTGGGTTCAACTGAAGGATTTAAAGTAAAATTGATCTGTAATCCACATTATATAATTTATTATTTTTAGTTACTCCAGTATAGCCAATAATATCTTATATTGCGAAATACGAAGAATGCCTTAATAAATACCCGCGGTAATAGGAAACACTACTGGTAACATTAGCGGGAATCGTGGCCTTTTATATTGAAATAACACACTTCACTAGCTGCCTTTATATTATTTCACTGAATTTCTGTGATGCGCAGCTTGGTGTCGTTGCAAAATCTCTATGCAATTAATTTACGCATCAGCAGAACTAGTAAGGCGACTTTTAGCTCCAGTTTATGCAGAGGCACGCCTGTTAACTCCAAGGTGTGAAGAAACTCGATTGGTTAATCAGTACTGGCGTCACTTGTCATTCTAGTATGAACTAACTATGAACACTAGTTATTGATAAGAAAAAAAACTTCGACTCGCCGACTACCACGTCTAAAATTTTTAACTTCCAGCTATAAAAATCGATGATTTTCAAAAAATCGGGAAGGAATTGGTTCCACCCCAATTTTCAAAAATCGAGGTTTCATCAGATCTCGATGTATTGAGATCCTAGGAAGCTATTCTGACTATTCCTACGAGGATGTCACTATCTCTGTATACTCGGTGGCGTTCGAAAGGGCTTAACCATCTTAGATTTTTTATAGTATTTGAACCGATTGAGGCCGGTAGATTTTTGGAAATCTCAAAAATAAAATTTAAAAAAAAAATGTATTCAAAACCTAATCAGCTTTTAGACTCGTCAATTGCTGTAAACCGCATCAAAATCGCTTGATACGTTGAAGAGAAATCGTTAACGAAAAAATTCGAAAAAGTATTTTATTCAAATAACCTTGAAATTTCTTCTCGGATCGCTGTTGATATACAAATTACGTTTTTAGCTCGAAGAGCTCATAAACGTCAAAATAGGTGGAATTTGGAGCGCTTTGTATTTGAAATTAGTGGGAATAACCTAGGATGGCCTGTGAGGTCAACCGTATTTTTTGAATTGAAATAATAATGTAATAACTACCTAATAACCTATAAATACCTAATAATAACTACTAACTACTATAATGAGTTACCCTAAAAATAGTACATTGCAGAAATAAATTTGTGGAATAGTACCTACAATATAAAATTTGTGGGAGACGGGTGTATTAGCTAGAATACCCTGAGCTATGGAATTGCCGGCATCCACTCTTGGATGATCAGTTATTTGTAACGAAATTGCAGCAACATTTGATTATTTTCTTTTGGTTTGTTATATAGTCAGCTATTGTATAACAAACGTATATAATTACGTGGTAAGGTGACGATGTAACTATATAAATTATGGTTGTAACATGAATGGGTCGGCTCGATCGGGGTAGAACTATGCTCTCACACAATACCTGCGTAAAATAGCAGCTTAATGCTGTTGTGTTTTGTATGGTAAGTGTAGAGAACCCTTTTTACTGGAAACGAGGGCATTCCATATCAGTCTTCAGGGGTGACAACGCAACTGCATTTTGGTTCTTAATTGAGGAGAAATGTAGATGTCTATGGACCACAGTATCTACTTACCATCAGGTGGACTATGGGCTCGTTTGTCACCCGGATTCTATAAAAAATATGACCTAAGGTGAACATAAATTTTTATCTTCAATTTTGTTTCACATATTTTGCCATATCCCACATGGTTTTCAAAATAATAATAAAATCTTAGTTTAAAGTAGGTTATTCGATGATTGAATTACTTGCCTAAGAAGTAGTGGGTAAAAGCTAGATAAGCTATATAAAGCTATAAAGCTATACATACATTGTATTATAATTATATTAAATAAAAGTTCGCTTACAGCCACTTGTATGATCCATCAACACTTGGACCTTCAGATTCGATGCGAAGTATAGGTATAACATCTTTGGGTTGTTGTGCTTGAACTTCAAGGGCAATCAATAAAGTTATAACAACAAGAGATATCTGAAATAAATAAAAATATTTTAAAGTTAAGTACTTAAATATGTTAGATACATCTGACCAAACAGAAACATCAAATATGATTATTATTATTGTTTACTATTTATTATTTACATAAAAATGAGCGCCTGATAGAAAACTACGATTGAAATTCCGTCTAGCAAGCATGGCATGGCATTTTAACTATAGCAAATTTTCCCACCTTAAGGCAATATATGATATAATATATAAATAATGGTTAATATTAATGTTCTATTTATTTTTAAAATGTATCTCTGGGATATTTTAAAAATTATTTTATTTATTTATTCAAACTTTTATGCACAAAAGAAAAATCGTACATATGGCGGACATAATGCCTTAAGGCATTCTCTCCCAGTCAACCATTAGGCTAAGTAGAGATAAACATATGGAAGGTAGTGCAGCAAAAGTCAACAAATAATGAGAAAAAATTATATGTAACAGTCTATCTAAAATTTTTACAATGTGGGTGCGTTACCAGTTGTAACAAACCACAAGGTCTTTTTAACATTTTCTTTGAAATTGATGTGTTAATAAACTGTCAATGATATCTTAAAGATATTTTCATTGAATGAGCAGTAATTAATTGATACCCACAAGAACCTTTTACTTTCGTGCTTTTAAAATTTTAAAAACGATTGTTGCCGTATTTCATTAGCAGGCGCTAATTCAATTACAGCCTATTAAAATCCACTGCTGAACATATGCCTTTTCCATGATAGCAGACGGGTCGAAAACAGCAGTTTTTATTATTATTTTGAGTTGATGTCAATAAGATACTACTGCCCACCTCCTTCTTAATTTTCCTTTATTAGTCACGACACTCAAGGAATAAAGGGTGTAGATTCTCTTAGTCTAGGGCGCCGTAAGAAAATCTACTACCCCATATCAAACTGTCGCAGATTCCGTGAGTGGGTATAAATAACAAATCTATTACTGTCATCTGTTATTATTATTTTACTTATTTTTCAATTATTTGATTATTGACATAAACATAGACAGAATAAAATCGCTGGGGCCGTGGCAACACTGCAGCTACAGCATTATACTGCATCGATACTATAGATTGTAGATATCTGTAGTAATTAAATAAATATAATATTATATGAAGTGAATAATTTACGAATACCAAATTTAAATAATATTTATTTGAGGGTATTTAAATAAATTTTAAATGATATTATATAATAGGAGTAGAAATTGACCTAAGGCCTACCCCACCCACCCTTAGGTCATTTTCTAGACATATTCTCTCTGTAAATTTTAGATTCTTCTCTCCTTTCATTCCAATTTACGTCACGCGTCCTATTTCCATAATTTTGTTGTAAATTTGTTGTCCCTGGTGTTTACTTCCTTTGTAAATATTATGTGATTTTTTTAATACTAATAATATTAATGAATTTTGGTGATGTTTACTTAAAATATTGATTACTTTTGTTGAACATTTTAATCCTCTGATCCTTTGAATAAATTGAAAACTCTCAATAAAATTATTTTATTTATTTATTATTGTACACCTTAATAAAAAGGATTGTAAAGGGCGGCCTTTTGGCATTCTCTCCCCATTATTTACTTGTCACACTCATGATTTAACATTGGCAAAGTTCAATCAAGAAAAACTATAAATTAAGAGAAGAAAAATAATACACAATGCGTGAGCTAAAATAACTGTAATATAGATATTTTTTAATATTTATACTTTTTTATGTTTTATAATTCTACATTGAAAAACGTATGTACTTCAAATTTTAAATTTAATAAATAATCTAGTAATTTGTGGAAATACTATTAATGCAGAAAATAAAAAATACGTTTTTGATTTTTTGTATAGGAGAGGGGGTAAACGAGCATACGGCTCAACTGATGGTAAATGACTACCACCGCCTATTATACAACTGCAACACCAGGGTAATTGCAGCTGCGTTGCCGCCCTTTTAGGAAGGAGTAAGCTCTTTTCTTGAAGGTTCCTAAGTCGTATCAGTCCGGAAAAATCATCGGTGGTAAATTATTTGACAGAGAGGTTGAAAGAGGAAGAAAACTCCTAGTAAAACGTGTAGTGGTGGACCACTAAGCATCCAGATGGTGTGGATGGTATCGGAAGTTTTGCCTCGATGTGCGTTCGTGAAATTTGGCGGCTGGAATTAATCCCAACAATTCCTCAGAGCAAAAAATCCGAACAAATTTATAGTGAGCGCTAACTTCGGAGCTGTAGTAGCTCAGATAGTTAGCGCTCGCTATAAATTTCAAAGTACGCGAGCAACCCGGGTTTGATACCCACCGGCACCAATATAATTGTAAATTGCAATTTTAAGTGCTGATTTACTACGTGCTCGTCGGTGAACGAAAACATAGTAAGAACCTGCATGTCTGAGAAATAAGAAAAAAAATCTCGAATACTTGTGAAGACATTTTACGTGGTAGAGCCACGCTGCAGCTATATTTCTGATGTAGTTGTAGCACGAATGGGTTGGCTCGACCGGGGTAGGACCACGCTCTCACAGAATACCGGCGTAAAATAGCAACTTAACACTGCTATGTTTCGTATGGTGAGTGTAAAGAACCGGCGACCCTTTTTACTGGAAACGAGGCATTCCATCTTAGTCCTCACGGGTGACAACGCATCTGCATTTTGATTCGTAATCGATGATAGATGTAGATGTCTATGGGCCACAGCAACCACTTACCATCAGATGGACTATGTGCTGGTTTGTCACCCTAATCCTATAAAAAAAGTTCGCCAACATGTAATGGGGCAGCGCAGCGAACAATTTTTGTTTGGTATGAGCTGGATGACGTCAAGTGGAAGGAGCTGACACTGGAGAGCCCAGAGATGGGAACATTATTCCATGTAAAGCCGAACCTGCTCCTTGTAAAGTTGCAGGCAGTAATGCCGGCATTAAATACTGTCCCGCTTTTCTTTCAACTTCCGCTTTTAGGTTTTTAAAGGAAAATTTGGCCTTCCCTTTGTTGAAACTGTACATCATTCGATATGTTGACGCCGAAGATTCCGAGACTGGCTGAGGCAACATGCCTTGAAACTGAGGAAATACGACAAAGGGGTTCTTTTTAACCGCGCAAACTTGTGCCTTCTGGAGATAAAACGGGACTAGATTTATGCGCCTCCAATCCGAGAATTTGTTCTGGAAAGACTCGACTTCAGATACAAGTTTTTATCGGTACTCGGCGATGTTTTCCCAAGAAATAGCGGCACGGCCGATGTATAGAGCATCACCAGTGCCGTCATCCACATAGCAATGAATGTTAGCGGTTTGAAACATATCATTGATATGCGGAAGAAACAACATTGGTGATAGCACGCAGCCCTGTGGAACACCAGCATTAATAGGCTTGTAATCGGAGCATGCACCGGTTACTACGACCTCGATGCTCCAATCTGCAAGAAAGCTGGTGATCCAATTACACAATTTCTCGGAAAGCCTATAGGAAAGGAGCTTTGAAAGAAGCGCTTTGTGCCAAACCCGATCGAACGCCTTCGCTATGTCCATACTAACGACCAATACCTCCACCTTGGACTCTACTGTCTCCGCCCATCTATGAGTCAGGTAGACCAGAATTTCACCAGCGGATCGGTCCCGACGAAAACCGTATTGGCAGGGACAAATCAGCTGATGATACTAAAGGTACAGCATGTGCTGGTAGTTTATAATAGATTCTATTATTTTAGAGAACAAGGAGGTGATGGCGATAGGCCTATAGTTAGACAGGTCTGAGCGGTCGCCTTTTTTAAGGATCGGATGATATGAAAGCTGTCTTCTATAAATTCGGGACTAGGGGGTAGGAGGATCGGAAATGTGATATAAGTATATAGGTTGAGAAATTTTTTCTTTGAAACAGTATTTATTGGATTTTAGTATAAGTTAGGATTTACTTTCGACCGTTGTTGTCATTGATTACAGAGCCACAAGTCCTACTCACGATTATAATGAAAATATTGTGGAGGAAGTTTCACTTAAAGAAGAATGGGATTTCTGGGCCTTAAGTTAACTAATTGGTTTATACTTTAAAAAATTGGTCATATTTTTTAAAAGTAAAATAAAAAAGTAGCTCTTTTTACAATCTAGAATTCAAAAAACAATAAAATAATAAATAAGTTAGAAAATCGATTGTAGTGTATTCTTTATGGCAATAAATCGATTACGATAAAGAATACACTAGTGAAATTCTCGTTTCTGAACGTTAACTTCCAATAGAGGACTTCTCATTTTGAAACTTGACTTGAGAGTTCAAACTTCAAACTACGTATTTAGTTATAAGAAAAAGACAGATTTTGGATTCGATTTGAAACGAGCGCAATATAATCGATTCTCGATTAAATTGAGCATTTTAATGTCTATTTTAGATTATTTTTCTGTGTTGACTAGGGAGATAAAAAATGATTGCGTACATATCTACAGAATAATAATAAAAATCCAAAATATCAACATTCCAACAAATAACAGTAACAATAACAATTCAAGTAATCGAGTATTAGTTAAACAAAATATAAAGAAATGATCATTATTTTTTAAATTCCGGGAGTATTGTATACTCGTAAAATTTACAACACTGAATGATAAAAATTTGAATACCAATGTGTTTTTAAACAGGGAAAAACTGACTCCTGTTCATTACACTGTTCTTCGATTACCATATATCTACACCAACAAACAAAGTTCTGCAGCTGGTGCTGTAAAATTTGAGGTTCTGGATGTTTTTCCTTGTGCAATTTCTGTATGTAACTACCTTCACGATAGAGGAGAAAATTCGAGTGTGGGGAAATTCTAGGTGTAAACAATTCTAAGGTTTAAAAAATGAGTAAAATATTTAAGATATCCATGGAAAAATAGGTACATAAATTTTTTTTGTTGTTAATTTCTATGTTCTATACATCTTAAATTATGGAACATATTCATAAACTAGCTACCCTAATAAAAATCTCTTTTTATTTCCTTTTTACTCCCAGTACCACTATTAGTGGTGATGGGCATAGTACAAGCAATTGAATGAGAGCTGCAGGCGCTCTTCATCTAGGTAAGACACATAGTTTTATTTTATATAGCGGATGTATGCAAAGTAATTTTTACCAACTTTTATATAATGGGTTTCCGCAAAGTAACGCCTGATTCTATTAATTATCATTTTTTTTATTTTCTGCCTTTAAAAGTTACGCAGCTATTTTGTGATATTTTAAAACTTATTCCCATAGGCACCTTATTGTGATCGATTTATTTTTGAATGACTTGACCCATACAAGTCATATTCACAAAACGTATGTTTGCTCGTATCTATGTTACTTTCCGAAAGTTGGCGCTGTAGTCAAGTTATTTTTATGAACTAACATGACTTATATTTACAATATAATATCTTGCTTTAGTGCCAAAGAAAAAAACACACAATTTTTACGAGTAATTAATAAATAAATTAACCAAAAAGGCCTGACGAACTAGCTAGTCTTAATATATTATTCAATAATTATGTTTTCCACGCGGTTATCAGTTCCCAACATCAACTTGCTTCAAGAACGTTAACAACTTACGAGTTTATCTGACAACACAGTTATCTCAGGATCAACGTGATGTTCATAAACAAAAATAAGGACGAAAGGCCGTCGTGATTTCATAATATCTTATGTTCTGCTTACAATAAAGCTTGCACGAAAAGCTTTAACTTTCGTGGCTTTCATAATGCTTACTTTTTACGAACTGTCACTACAGTCTACAAGTTCACTGATGAACATAGGCGTCACCCATAGACAAGAAATTACGACCCTTTGCTTTATTCTACTCTAACTCAAATGTCTATCTATTTTAGTGGTGTTTAATGGCATTTTTTCACAAATAATCAAACATTTGTATACTGAACATTTATACAGATCCGTTTCAGTAGTTCACATTTCCGGTACAATAGGTTATAGGTAATCCGTTCACAATTAAAACCAAATTTACACATAATAGATTTTGAAGTCGGTTATTTAATTCTTCTATACACTACATCGATTTTAGGACGTGAATTTAAAAATAAAAGAAAAGCGTACAGAACAGCCACCGTTCTTCTTTATTAGTATTGAAAAAAAAATATCGGGCATCTGGAGAGTGATAGACCATTTAAAACATATTCTACTAATTTTTTGCAGCCCGGATATCCTCATAAATCTTTGAATGATAAAATGTGTGCAATTATAAATATGAATTACAAATTAGATTCGAATAATTTACGCGCCGGCAAGCACATCAATTGCGGAGGTGTGATATAAGTGCATTGTTTTTCTAACTATCGCTTTATTTTCATCGAAGTATTTATGAAGTAAATTAATCAGTATAACTTTTTTATTGCTTACAATCGAACAGTATTATTTATAAGTTTTTCGCCAAGCATTATCAGCGTAAGATAATCCCTATATCATTCTGGGTTTCGTAAAAGGGGACAAAGCGAAATTTAAACAGGGAATGATCAGCATCTTTTAATGATAACAATAGAAAATAGTAAAAATAAAACATCGGCTTCCAACCCACCTGCCATGCGTGGTAACTATAGTAAAATTCTCTCTTTGAAAATGGTAACGATGATGATGAAATTTAACGTATGTTAACAAATCACTGCCAGATATTCTCACTATTAATATCAGTTCCCATAGCCAGTCTAGATATTTTCCATCTGCTACATATTCGCCTTGACTTCACCGCTATTTATCGATCGCGAAAAAATATTTCCGTAATTTATATCAGTAGACTCCCACGATTCTCACAGAGCGAGACTAACTGCCTGATTTTTTTTAAGGTGACAAAACACATAAGGAAATAATTTCAATTATAAGTTGCCATTCATCGGTTTCATTGTTATATGGGTTTACGGGTCTTCAAATTATCAGTAAGACTGAAAGTAATATCTTATCTATTGCTTTGCATTAGTTCTCTATTTAAGCCGTTCAACTAATTCTAACAAGTACACTCGTACGACTGAAAGTAGTATTACACTCATGAAAATAAACATTGAAATGTTAAACGTACTGAAAGATTTTGTTACTTAACAGATCTGCATTTCAATTAGGGTTTCAAACTTTCACACACGCGTGTGTTGAAACGTATTGTGTAGGTACATGTGAAAAACTAGAATGTTATATGTAAATAAAATATTATTTCTAAATAAGATTATTACATCATTTGCTATATCTTAATTAACGTTATAAAACTGAAAAAAATTATAACTTTCTTTTTTTAACGTTAACCCCAAACTAGGATTTTATCCTGTATCTTGGTGGCAGTTTACAAACATAGATTGCACGAGGACAAACATCCAGACCCGTAACAGTTATTTGTAGGCCATACAAATACTTGTTCCGTGCGGGAATCGAACCCGCGGCCCCCAACGCAACAACTCATTGCTGAGCCACTGTGCCACGGAGCCGTAACATTAATGAAATTGATATATTGTCAATTGCATCGTAAACCTTTACAATGATCGGAAGAGATATAAATATATTTTTATTTAATATTTATTTTAGAATAGAATATTTGAACTTTACTTTCAAAGTAATATTTTTTATAATAAAAATACCTTACCATTTCTGCTAACAGTAAAGGGCAAAAGCACTTAGATTCCAGATACAGACAAACACAGCTCGGATGTGTAAGTAAATGACACTGCATGATGCTTATATACCGTCTTCTTTACCTATGAACTTCGTGCAACCCATTGCAGTGCATCCCGACAAGTCATCAAACAAAAGTCAGTGCAACTCACACATGCACAAAGTACGAAACGCATATATTAATATGCAATCAAAAACATAGCCATGGAAATAAAATTGAATGCATCACTGTGATTATCGTGTTTGCATATAAATACATTTATTAGTATGTATAAAAATTAAACGCATTTGCGAATTTTTCCAAAATATTTTATAAATTATATATTATATAATTGCGATTTTTGTCACTTGGTGACACTTCATCTTCGTTAATATAACTTTAATAAAGGAATGCTAATTACATATGAAATTCACCAAAAAAAAAAAGGTTCTAAATAGGTTGAGTTGAACAGTAATCGCTTTTGAAAGATTATCGTGCGTCTGTTAACAAATTCAAAAAATCAATCTTCTTCTCCATAAAAATATATAAAAGACATCAAAGTTTGAGTTTAATTGATGTGGTGAAATTATATTTCAAAAACAAAGGTCAAAATGAGCTCAGAGATAACAAAAAGGAATTTTTCCATCATGTAACCGATAAACACCCTTACAAACTTGTTGAGTCCAGTATAACATATTATACGATTTCCAAAAAACAAAAAGTACCTATAAGTTGCTTTTTCTTTAGGCAAAGAGTTTTATCCGTTTTAAGTTTGAATTGGTTAATTAGAGAATACTTATGAAAAATAACGCCTTGTATCATTTATAACCTAAACCATTTATATCTATATACATACAAACGTTAATTATTAAACAAAAGTTATCCAGTTAGAATGTGCACGATTTTTTTTAAATTTATTTCTATACTAGCTGTTCCCCCCGCGCGTTTAATTTATTACGATTGAATTTCATGGGTATTAATTTTTTTGCCCAGAACCCTAGTTATATTCCTAAAATAAAAGTAGCCTAAGTTACTCCTTATAACATCAACTATCTGTCAGTGAAAGTCCCGTTAAAATCGGTCCAGCGATTTCGGAGATTAGCCAGAACAAACAGACAGACAGACAACATTTTAACATTTTAAAAATTTAAAAATTGTGTTTTTGTTATAAGTATATACTTTCATATGCATTTAGTAATAAGCTGTTATTTTGACATTACAAACAGACACTTAAGTTTTATTTATTTGTATAGATTATTAACCTTTTGTCGTATAATACACAAAGCTCCCGAATGGCTGACTTCCTTTAATTTTACATGGTAACATTTATTTGTTTTTAAGCACATACTATTATTGCAGCGCCACTGGATAATTTTGTTATTCGCTTAGTAATAATTTCATATCTTTTTTTTTATAGGATAAGGTGACAAACGAGCACACAGTCCACCTGATGGTAAGTGGTTGCTGTGACCCATAGACATCCACAACTATCCTCAATAAAGAATCAAAATGCAGATGCGTGGTCACCCATGAGGACTAAGATGGATAGACTCTTTTCCAGTAAAAAGGGTCGCTGGTTTTTTACACTCACCATACGAAACACAGCAGTGTTAAGCTGCTATTTTACACTGGTATTCTGTGAGAGCGTGGTCCTTCCCCCGATCGAGCCGACAAATTCGTACTACAATCATCATTCATTTTCATCATTACAGCCCATCACAAGTCCACTGCTGAACATAGGCCTCCCCCAAGGAAGGCCACAAAGCACGGTCCTGAGCCACCTGCATCCATCGACTTCCTGCATATCTTACCAGGTCGTCACTCCATCTAGTGGGGGGACGCCCTACACTTCATCCGCCGGTACGAGGCCGCCACTCGAGAACCTTTATTCCCCAACGGTTGTCGGTTCTTCGAGCTATATGGCCGGCCCATTGCCACTTCAGCTTACTAATCCGTTGGGCTATGTCGTTAATTCTAGTTCTACTGCGGATATCCTCATTTCTAAGTTTATCACGCAGAGAAACTCCGAGCATAGCCCTCTCAATAGCTCGCTGAGTGACCTTGAGTTTCCTCATCCGGCCAGCAGTGAAGGGCCACGTCTCAGTACCATAGGTCATCACTGGCAACACGCACTGGTTGCACAGTCTTGTTTTCAAGTTTGGAGGTATACGTGACGAGAAGATGTGCCGTAATTTCCCGAACGCTGCCCAACCGAGTTGAATCCGTCGATTGACCTCTCGGTCGAAGTTGGACTTACCTAGTCGGACTATTTGTCCCAGGTAAACATACTCGTCAACAACTTCGAGCTTAGTGCTCCCAACAACTACCGGCATAGGTGTGACATGGACATTAAACATGATATTTGTTTTGTCCATGTTCATCTTAAGACCTATCCGTTGGGAGACACTATTGAGGTCATTGAGCATGGTGCTTAGTTCCTCCAGCGATTCTGCCATAAGGAATATATCTTCGGCAAATCGAAGGTGAGTGATGTACTCGCCATTATTGCTAATACCGTATTCTTTCCAGTCCAGAAGCTTGAAAACATCTTCCAATGCAGCGGTGAAGAGTTTCGGGGATATAACATCACTCTGTCTTACACCTCTCTGCAATTGGATAGGTTTCGTACTCTGGCTCTGTACTCGAATAGCCATCGTAGCTCTACTCTACAAACACTTCAGCACTTCAATATACCGACAGTCAACTTGGCACCACTGAAGGGACTGCAGCACCGCCCAAATTTCGACGGAATCAAAGGATTTCTCATAGTCCACATACGCCAGACATAGTGGCAAATTGTACTCCTCGGACTTACAATTACAACTGTACTGACTGTACAATTTGCCGAAGTCACTCCACGCCTGCGGCACTACACCGGTGTGTATCGTGCGGTGTAGTGCCACCATGGAGGACGGAATTAAAGAGCTTCTGAAGGACTTCAAGCACCGGTTTTCCACCCGCTTTCAAACGTTCCGCTGTAATTACATCCTCGCCTGGGGCCTTGCCGTTTTTAAGGTGCTGGAGAGCCATTCTAATCTCGCTAAGACTGACGTCCGGGATATAATCGGAATAGTGTCGGATAAGACTCGTTCTTGGATCGTTACTCACACTTAGGTGTGGCTCCAACGATGATGTGTACAGCTGCCCATAGAACCTCTCAATCTCACTCAAAATCTCAGGGGTCCCGGAAACGACGCTGCCACACTCGGTCTTCAGCTTCGACAGTTGGCTCTTTCTGGCAGACAGATCTCTAGCAAATACTTTGGAGCCCTAGTTCCGCTCGATCGCTTCTTTAATACGAGCAGTATTAAAGTTGCGTAAGTCCCACCGCATGCATTTGGAGATCTGTCTGTTCAGTTGCCTGTATGCTGTCAAATCTACTGAAGACTGCAGCTTCATATCCCGTCTAACAGCCATGAGATAAAGAGTGTGATCGTAGAATTTTTGTGTTCTTCTGCAGCGGGTCTTGCAAAACTTAGCTCCGACCGCATGGACAGTTTCCATGAGCTTTTCATTCATATTGTTCACTGCATTGCAACCTTCTAGGCACTGAAAACGGTTTTGTAGCTCGAACTGAATGGTTTTGGGACTTTGGATTCTAGCACGAGGGGGACGTAGCGCTGACTTCATTAGACCTGTGATGTGTGTGACCTCTCCAACTTAACGTTTAGGTTCAGTGTGCCTCTCTCCATTCGGTGATCGTTGCCGGTTTTCACCCTCGGGATCACTGAGACATCACTGAACAGTTGTCGTCTAGTCGTCATAATGAAGTCAATCTCATTTTTTGTGGAACCGTCGGGGCTCGACCAGGTCCACTTCCTATGGGACCGCTTCTCGAAGAAAGAGTTCATCATAAAGAGTCCCTCTTTCTCCATGTAGTCGGCAAGCTGCTGGCCCCTTGGGTTCCGTTGCCCTATTCCGAAATTCCCTACTTTCAGCTCACCGTTCTCTCTTGTGCCTGGTTTTGCGTTGAAGTCTCCTATTAACACCGTATAGTGGGTTTTGGAGGAATGCATGGCTCTAGAGATATCCTCATACTTTTCCTCCACCTCCTGATCGGTGTGTGCCGAGGTTGGTGCGTAAACCTGTATGACCTTCAGCGAATACCGTTTGGTGATTCTGAGTATAAGGTACGCAACCCTCATCGACACACTCCCAATCCATGGGGGGTATATTGCCATAGTTGCCACGCTTGGCGTGCGGGTTGGCAACCGCAGTTTTTTTATTGTTGTTTTGCTGTTATCAGAAAGACGCTGCTGCCCATCCTCTGCCTCAGTTTCCCTCTGTCGCCTTTTACGACACCCACGGGAAGATATGGGTTAGTGAGTATTCTTACCCGCCACTACACCCGCAACTATACTACTAATATATATCTTCATCACTCCTTAATATTTCCAGAAATTTTGAATAATCGGCATACAAAAAAAATGTTATGAAAAGTTAGTTTATCTTCTATATCTACTGTATATTTTGGATTTAATGTTATGTTGACTTTGGCCAAGAATATTACAATAAATTAAAAATATATATTCTTCTATATCTTAAAGTTACTCGTATTTATATTAGATTTCAAAAGTTGAAAAAAGTTCTTATCAAAAATATTAAATTTTATTAAACAACTATAAATGTTTAAGAGATATAGATAAGGGTTTTAGAGGTTATAGTGATAAGACCTTAATACGTGAAATTTATAGACTTTCAGTGTCCATACAGGGACACAAAATATAAATATTTTCCTATATCGCAAAGTTTTCGAAATAATACAAAAAAATTTCCCCGAACACTACTATAGATCTGGAGGTCTTTTGTTTAATTTCTACCCAAAAATTTGAGTTTCATAAAGTCATTAACGTCAAAAAAGCTATACGCGGATATAAACGTGCCTGTGACCCACCTTTCTGTAAACAGTGGCATTTAACTCGTCGCCGCGCAGCTTCAAAGATCGAGATTGCGGAGTAAATGCAGGTATCAATCAACACGTTTTTACGATGTGCGTCCCTGACCGATGGGATATTTTGCTTTCTTTTTTATCAAGAGGCGATACGAATACGAATAAGAATATCGATAGAATGATAAGAATATCAAACAAACAGAGTTAGAGGAATTTCAATCAAACATCCCTTTTTTTTAACGCTTTATGACGTATATTTTCTATATTTATTTTTAAATTTTTCAATATAATACTGTTTATTTCGATATTGCAGACAGATATTCCAATTTTATATATTTATTTGTAACTATCTATCAGCCCTGGCTTCGCACGGGTTATTTCTAGTTCTCGACAACAGCGCCATCTACTGGGTTCAATTGTACATTTAAACCAACAAAAGGCTGTCAAAAATTTTATCAAAATCGGTCAAGCCATTTTCAAGTTTTGCGAGAGTAAAGCACGGCAATTAATTTTTATGTACTCGTATAAAGATGTAGATAAAGGATTTGACATAATGATGCTGAAATGCTAAATAATCTCACTAACACCTAACACTATCGAGCTTATGTCAGAACAGCAGATGAAATTTGCATTAGGAAGAAGAATCATTGTTTAGTGTTATATAGGTATATATTATATCACTACATAGTATAAAGTCGCAATCTGCCTTCTGTACGCTTAGATCTCTTAAACTACGCATCGGATTTTAATGCAACTTTCATCAGTAGACAAAATAATTTAAGAAAAAGGCTTATACATATAATAAATGCACATAATATATTATAAGTATATATAGTAAGTACTCCTATGTATGTGACTGAACTCCCCCTAAACGGCTGGACCGCTTTTGATGTAAGTTTGTGTGTGATTCGTAATTGGACTCGGTAGGTGGTGTTGTTGTTGAGACCAAAATTGAGCCTATCCATCTATAAAAATAAATCTGAAGTGCTTGTCTGTATTATTGAAATAACTGGCTTCTTTAAAGCTCAGAGTGTTATTTTACGATTTATATTTTTTTTGTGTGTCTGGCCGGACTAGTCTTCAAATTGGCTGAATCGAATATGCCGAAACCTTACGAAGAGATAGAGGAAAATGCCAGGATTTATAAAATAATTAGTTTATGATTATCTTAACTCTAAATTATGCTACATTGATAGATCCTATCCAGGCGAAGCCGGGGCAGGTTCAAAATGAATTTAGTAGAGGACAGATGTTTTTATCGTGAGAACTAAAACGCGTTTTTCATTGATAATATATAGAAATAAACTACCAAATAATTAGGACAACTATTTGAGATAATTTGTCTCTCTGCAATACCAAAATTGCAGAAAGGCGTTACTCATTTAAGCATCAGATAGCGATAAAGATCAGAGGCCTAATTATGAAATACATTTCACGCATCGCAATAACCTTTGAACCCTGTGTGATTCCAGTTCTGCTCATGACATTTGCCTGGACTAACGAAATCCTTGCAATAGCACTAAGGTGAGTATATTAGAATGCATGTATTGAATTATTACCTATATTAAGAAATTGCCAACATTACATGTGCCTAGATGATACGAATTTTGATGTTTTTCATTTAGTTCTAAAAGTCGCCATATTAGAAATTATCATTTGTGTTCGAATATTCTGGTTACCATTATTTTGGGTTTTAAAATATAAGAGCTTTCAGTAATTTAAATTACTCCTATAGGAATTGTTTTAGTGACATTTTTTAGTTACGCCCGGGATAGATGCAAAAGCAAATTTTTGATCGATGGCTTCCCACTTGCCCTTATTTGATAACAAAAACAACTTATTAATTTATTATTTAGGTAATTAGCCAATAGTTTAAAGTATTTAAATAATATAGGAATATATTTAAAGGTTTCGTCAGAATACACATCTCTTATGTAAAAGAAGCGGAAGGATAATAAAATAATCGTTATGGGATATTTTAAGTGCTACCTTGACAAAGAATTATGATTTTGTTTATTACTCGAATTGACAGAGGCTTAATCGATTATAGTTTAATAGCTGAGATATTTAAATCGCAATGAAATTACTGATATATTACCTGTACTATTATGTATTCTGTTGTTATATTAAATACTCGGAACAAATATTATTAAATGTATAATTTATTTTTATGTTGAATGTGTAATTTATTCAGAGTGATACGGACTGTCTCAAAATTAACATAAATCATTGTTATCAACTGTACTTATTTTTTTTAAACATACATTTAAATGCCATGTTATTAAAATACTTATCAGGCCAAACAATCTAAATAATCTTACTAAGATGCAATAAATGCCCGTAATTTCTTCAATAGCCTATTAATATTTTTTCATTAGTTACTTTATTAGATATAGTTATGTAGTAGCTGAGTAGTAGAATTAAGTCAAATTTGTATTTTAAACATTTATATATATATATATATATATATATATATATATATATATACACATATATATATGTGTGTGTGTGTGTGTGTGTCTGTGTGTGTATGTGTGTGTGTGTGTGTAAATATACGGGTAAACATATAAATTACACATAATATAATAAATTAATCATACCCCGGACCTTATAGTAGGTGTAGCGGCCATCGAGACATTTTAGCACATATTAGCTCATATTGATTGCTCGCATAAAAGTTTTCATGTACCTAAGTAGCATCAGTAAGTAGAATTATGTAATTAATTAGATGGTGAATGTTTATCAAAAGGTCGGGCTACCAACATGTGAATATTTACACAGTAAATCTTGAATATATGTGATAAAATATTCATTAATAGACTGCAGACTTCCCAGAGCGTCGGTGAACATGTACAAGATCGTCCCCACCATTACATCAGATTTGATAGATCACAAATCCTCGCAAAAGAATACCGATTCCTACCAAGGATGATACGCGAGGCTATTGAAATTAAAAAAAAAACATCCTAATTTCAATAGAGAAGATGGATGGGTGCTGCCATCTGCTTGGGATCCTATAATTAACAAAATTAAATCCAAACCCAAGCATATCACTGCGAGACTTCAAGACACTATAAGTTCATTAAATCGAACCAAAAATTAATATTAAAAACTTAAGGTAGCCGGGCTAACTGTGACATCGGGACGTCAAACATCTCAGTCCCCCCCGTGACCATGGGTTGCTGTAAAGCACCCGAAACGTCGGGTATTAAAATAGTAAATTAAACGCGATAAAATATGTAAAAAAAAATTTATTACTTTATTACAAGTTTTATTCAATGTGTAGTGTTCGCGTAAATATAAGAAATCATCATTAATACCTGTTTTTCGTGCCGCCGTGGTAGCTCAGATGGTTAGCGCTCGCTGTATGCTTCACAGTACTCGAGGGACCCGGGTTCGATCCCCGCCGGTACCAATGAAATTGTTAATTGCAATTTTTATTGGTGATTTACCACGTGCTCGGCGGTGAAACAAAACATCGTGATGAAACCTGCATGTCTGAGAAATAAGAAAAAAAATATTTCGAAGACATGTGAAGTTCGCCAACACGCATTGGGGCAGCGCAGCGGACATTTCCTTGCCCTAAAACCCTCTCAGAAATGAGAGGAGGCCTGTGCCCAGCAGTAAGACGTAAATAGGCTACAACTTTACTTTAATTTACTACCTGTTTTCCTATAATTTGCACACTCGAGCAGAGCTGTCATAAGCGCAAGTTTATTTTTGTGTTAAGATTAGCCCAAAACACGGTCCAGGTCGTCAATTTGTATACAATATAGTGAAGGGGCCGTGCACTGCGCTTGCTGATACGAAGCTATCAATCGAGAATCTTTCTTCCCCATCGGTTGTCGGTTTGTCAAGAAGCCAACAAGTTGTCACTTTAGCTTACCGCGTTATTCGTTGGGAATTGTCAGTTACTACCGTTGTCATTGTTACGGATTGTATCACGTAGACAAACTTCGAACATAGCTCATTGAGCAATAGACTCGATGGGTGTAGGTAACTCAGGATCGTGATTTGTGGCATTCATTGGGAAAGACCTAGGTTCAATACACGTGAAGAGGTGTAATGATGATAATAATGACGATTTTTGAGACACTTAATTCGAAATATTTTAGAACTATTAACTTTTTCATCATACGAACTATGCGTATGATGAAAAAGAACCACAAAATAAATTTACTACCTATAAAATGTTACCTCCACATTCGGACTTTATATTTACAATTTATTATGACTATAAAATGCCTCTAAAGGCATTTTATAGTCATAATAAATTGTAAATGAACAAATATTCAAAACCGTAACAATTATTTATCGATGTAAATATAAAAATATTTGAATTTTGATTGGTTGGCATTAATTGACGATATACAACCATACAACATTAACATATTACATTAATTCAATCTTGATCTTAAAAAATTGCTTAAAGTGATGTGAAGTGTGAGTCCCGTATAAAGAGTCGATTCTCCTGGTTAATGTAGGAAAATTACATAAAAATTATCCATTTTAATTATTTCCTTATATCATTATTGCGATTGCGAAACGAAATCTTAACAAAAATAGATTTTTACAGTCAAAAACAGGATAAATAAAAAAGTTTTCAAAATAATAAAAAAGTTTTCAATGTCAAATTAATTTAATATAACAACTATAACAATTAATTTTAATCAGTGGTAGAGCCACGCAGCAGCATTTGCTGTTGCAAGCATGGGCTGGCTTGAACCGGGGTGGTACCACGACCTCACAAATACTAGCGTGAAGTAGAAGCTCTGCTTCTGCATTTCGTTTTTTGAGTGCAGGTGGCCGGAGTTCTCCCCCCCCACTTCCCCCTTAACATGGTAGCGGAGTTAAATAATATACTACCTCAGGAGGGTACCACACACCCGGTGGCGGAGAATCCCTCGCAGAGCATCTACCCTACTCTTCCTGAGCGTGGGTGCTCAGGCTGCCCGCGTATTCTGAAGAGGAGGAGGACGAAATAAAGCTCGAGATTAAACCTGCTCGAGGCAAAGGAGCAATAAGTCAAAGGCGTCCCCTGTCACGCTAACCGTGAATTTTGCAACATCAGGGGACTTCATTCCAACTACTCCATCTGGAAACCGCAAAGCCAGCCTTGTTCTTTCTAACCGAGACACAGGCTGATACTTCGTATCTCTCCTACCCCGGGTACATATTAGAACACTCCTTTGTGCCCCGAGCTGGAGTTTGCGTGTACGTCAGAGAGGACATCTGTTTTCGACGCTTCGGCAGCCTTAAATGTACGGACTTGTCCATCTTATGGCTGCGCGTACGCGACGACCATCCCCGCGTTTACGGGTGCTTGTATAGGACCCATAGCGGCAATGCCGACACAGACCGACTCATCGACCACGTTCAAATGGCTGCAGACTCCGTGCTACAACAGGTCCCATCCGCAGAGATCGTGATGCTTGGTAATTTTAACGCCCACCACGCTGAATGGCTTGGTTCTCGTTTAACCGATCATGTGGTTAGATCTGTTTATGACTTTGCATATAGTCTGACACAACTGATGACCTCGCCTACGCGGATTCCAGATATGGAAGATCATGTACCTTCCCTGTTGCACCTTCTGCTGACCTCTCATCCAGACAGATATCAGGTTTCCGTCGATGCCTCTCTTCGCTCCTCAGACCATTGTCTGATCCAGAGTTTGGTACCCCTCACGCTCCCGTCGCGGTTGCGTTCTGCAGGTTGCCGCCATGTTTGGCATTCTGCAGAACGCAACCTACGCAATATATATATATATATATATATATATATATATATATATATATATATTAAACTTACTTACTGGCACTGCGAAGAGATGTTGCATCTATTTTTATATTTTATCGCATTTACTACGGGGAGTGCTCTGAGTAATTGTTCGGACTATTTTCACCGCTGTGAGATTTAAGACAAGTTTTCTTCCTTGCACAACTTCCTTGTAGAATCTACTACCACCACAGATTTTTCCGAACCTATACAACTAAGGGACCTTCAAGAAAAGAGCGTACTCCTTTTTGAAAGGCCGGAAGCACATCTGTAATTCCCCTGGTGTTACAGTTATTCGTGGGCGGCGGTAATCACTTACCATCAGGTGAGTCGTATGCTCGTTTGCATACGACTCACTTGATGGTAAGTGTATCTTATTAAAAAAAAACGCTAGTGTATGCAGCTAAATGTTTTAATATTAAATAAGACTGTGGACCCTGTGGAGTTAAAATTTTAACCGGAGTCAAAAACTTACATAAATATAAATTGTTAGTTTTTGGGCATAGTTATCTTGTGATGATTGTCCATGTCTCGTTTATACTAATTCTGAGCTTCGTCTCCGATCATATCATAATGTCAGCATTTCATTATGGTCGGGTAAAACAGGACGAGTTAATGATTTTATCTACAGCGAACACGACGAACTTATGGCACAATAATATCTACATCACAGTTTTTAGCGTTCAATTATTCAGACTTTTTGTTATTATAAAATAAGAGTGACAAACGAGCACACAGTCCACATGATAGTAAATGGATGATGTGACCCATAGATATATACATTTATCCTTGGTTAAGAATCAAAATGTATTGGCACCCCTGAGGACTAAGATAGAATGCCTTGTTTTCATTCACCATACAAAACACAGTAGCATTAAACTGCTATTTTACGCTGGTATTCTGTGAGAGCGTAGTCCAACTTCGGTCAAAGCAGCCCATCACATAGAATAGATCATCATAACGTGTTTATTAATATTTTCAACTTCTAAAGAGGAGGCTAATAAATTATTCGCTCTACTTTGAATTGAATTGGCCTAATACTTCATTTTATATAATATTGAACTTTATAAGCTTCTAATTTTTTGGTATTAAACAAATAAATTATCCCATCAGCAAAAGTCCACTGCTGGACACGGGCTTCTCCTGTTGTGAAAAAGATTTAATTTATCGCCACGTTTGGCAACTTTTCGTACTTATTTTCATTTAGGTTTTTTTGAGAAAACGAAAAATTATTAAGAAAAATGTTTTTAATGATTATCTTAAATCTAACTAGCACTACATTAACAGGTCCTACACATACAAAGCCGGGGATCAGGTTACTAATTTTTAAATAAAGCAGCCGTTTATTCATAAACATTTTTATAAAAATATGTTTTTAATAAAATACATCTTAATAATTATATGTACAAACTATAAAATAAAGTACAAATTGAACATGATGCATCACCATCGTACGTATGCATCTATCTCTTGTATTATTGTGACTTAAAATAAGCCTCACGTTAGTTACATACGTACCTATATAGTTTCATTTTGTAGAGATAGAAAAATATGAGGATCTCAAGCATAACCTTTAGCACATCTTGTGATCACTCAATTGGATATTATCATAATATAAAATTTTTGGAAACACTAGTATAAATACATAACACAATAACCTATTTGGCTAGGTCTCTCTTAGAATGTCTTTTGATTTTAATTTAGATTTAAATACCACACTAATCATCTACTGCTGGTAGTAGAAACCTTGGTAGTCAAGAGCTGCCTTATCTCCTTGCTGCTTTGCTGCTTCTGGGTTGTTCTTGGCCTCTAACGTATCGCGTTCCTGAAAATAAAAGATTTCCTTGTATTTAAAATCGAAATTATTATATTGATTTTTTATTATAAAACAACAAATAACATTCCGCTCACGCAAAAATATAGGTTTGACGAAAAAGAAATATAAATAAATTAGGTTAGGATCACTTAAACAAGATCGAAGCTGTTTATATCGACGAATATGTAAAATTACATGTTAGGTATATTCTAGCTTGATTATAAAACTTAATTTTACATTAAAATTATATTGAACTCCCACCTATAAATATAAAAATACCTTATTAGCTTCAATGCCTTTGTAAATGAGATCAAGGCTTTTTTGAATTTCAGGTGATAACGGTGATGTGGTTGGAAGATGGTCACCCTTGACCCTGAAGCCAAGTTCGTCGGCGATGTATTCGATAGTGATTAATTGACCGTCGGGGGCTGTGTAAGAGTATGAACCCTGTTGTACCAACACATTTTGGTTTTCACCGACTGTTTTAAAAGAACCCTGTTCTTCGGCTTGGATGTGGTTACCAGTTTCGTATCTGTAAATACAACGAGGATAAATAAATAATAAATTAAGAGTATTTAATGTCACATAAAGAAATATAATTTTAAAATTTAAATAAACAGCTTAATAATTAGTTGTGACAAAATGGTTTGTAACTCAGCTATAACGGGAAACGCTCCTGCTATTCCGACACAGCCTTTGCGCATTTACCATATAGGGCCTCAGGAAAGTGATGTTATAGACGTATTTTAAAGTTAAACTTACAATAGACAAATAAATAAAAACTAAAACAATAAATAAGTAATAGGTATAAAAAACAAGAAAAGCATGTAGTAGTTTAATTTCGAAAGAAGCATTTATTAAGTTATAACTTACATATAATATGTAGATGGCCTATGTTGTAAGAAACCTATGCTCGACAGTGGATTTGTAAAGGTCGTTTACAAATCCACTGCCGAGCATAGATATTTACGGACCATAGGTTGTTGTATTTACTGTGTTATAAAAAAATTTAGATGTTGCAACAGACAGTTGTGAATATAATTAACTAAATAAATCTCTTGTTTTTCAGAGAAACGCAATTACGTCTTTATTTTACTATTCCTAAAAACTTTCAAACAAACTAAATGCGTTTTTATATAAAACCTTAATTATCTAATAAAGTTAATATGGATATAAGTACATGTCACAAATTATTATTAAAGCTAAACAAATTACGAAATTACAGAACGGATAATATTTGTGAACTTTTTGATGAATTGCGGATGGCTTTGTCCGCGTAGCATCAAATTACGTTAAGTTGCTATATTCAGGGCAACGACAACTAAAAAATTTATGTTCGTCATTAGTTAAAAATCTATATAATTATAAAAGTGTTACTCTAGTTACATTTTTACTTAAAACTTTATTGTATTAACCATAAAGGTTACAAAGAGTGGAATTTCTGCCAGTCAACCCATAGCGTGCTGGAAATTAATGGCAGGAGTTAATAGCTAAAACAATAATATATAGTAGATACTGTTAAAGACACAAATTAATTGATGGTATTTAAATTAGGTTTATGAACTTCATAAATCCATACATACACAACATTTTTTTTATAGGATAGGGTGACAAACGAGCACACATTCCACCTGATGGTAAGTGATTGCTGTGGCCCATAGACATCTACATCTATCCTCGCTTGTAAATCCAAATGTAGATACGTTGCCACCCGTGAGGACTAAGATGGAATGCCTCTTTTCCAGTAAAAAGGGTCTCCGGTTCTCTACACTCACCATACGAAACACAGCAGCATTAAGCTGCAATTTTACGCTGGTATTCTGTGAGAGCGTGGTCCTTCCCCGATCGAGTCGACCCATTCGTGCTACAACTATACTACTAATTTAGCTGCAGCATGGCTCTACCACGTATAAACATGTGAACACAATATGAACGCTGCTCTATTCGGTAGATCTTCCAAAACTAATCTTTTCAAAACCATCTTAGTTGGTGTTTTTCTAATGGTCTAAAATGTGTTTTCTTAGGGAGTGGTTAAGAATAGGGAGATTACATTACTATATAAGAAAAAATGGGTTTGATTTTTATAATAATAAAATAACTTTCAAATACTCACGAAGTCTTATAGCTTCCGTCGGTTCCCTGTTCTTTATCAAAACTTATGATAGGTATGAACGTGGTGGTCTCCAACTGTACTTTTGGTCTGAAATCTTCAATGGGTCTGTACTCTGATTGCTTGTATTCTGGTTGGTAGTTGTAGTTTTGTTCAGCTGTCTGTTGGTCGTTCAGTCCTGATTCTGGCTTCAACGATACTCTCCTTTGTGGGAGAGCAATCGTAAGTGCAAGCACTGCAGATAATGTTACCTGGAATCACATATGAAATAGATAATTTAATATGGTAATATTGCTGCTAACAGCCAGAATACCAAATCATGGGTTGAGTCATGAGACAAAAACTATCTGGAGCAGCATTTTTATTATACACATTTTGTTGATTTTCATGGAAAAATATTATATCTAAAAATTCTTCTTTAAGTTTTTAATTGTCTCTTAAAATATCTGGCCCAGAATGTCATATGGCATCAAATTTACTTTAAGTACTTATTTTGTTTAAAGGTCTAAATAAATTAACAAAATATATATATATATATATATATATATATATATATATATATATATATATATATATATATATATTGTACGTATTTTACAATATATTTAACGGAGCTAAGATGTTCACTTCGAATAAAGTGCAGTGGAAACCTAAAGCTAGAATAATAAAGAATTTACGAACATGTTGCATTATAGTAAATATAAGTGTACACAGTACAGTCACAGAAGTATTTGCTCTCTCTAATATCTTTGTTAACGATAGTTGCAGTAGCAAAAACAGAGCATAGGTCATAAGACAAACAGTTGCGACAATCAAAAATTTGTCTACTTACACGTATCAGTCTTACTCATTATATAATTGAAAGTCGTCAACCCAGTCGAAATATTACCGTAAAATTACTTAACAGATAAATACATCTTATAATGACACGTAATGACGTCACCCATAAAAAGAGCTTAATCATATTCATTATGTTGCAAGATAAGGTGGAGTAAATACAATGGGGTACCATAATTGTGAAACCGCATCATTCGACACGCGGCATGGGCGAAAGTGAGCTCCGGTGAAACATGTATCGACACTTACATGTTCTCAGGTGTATTGTTTTCATTGAAATTGTCTCCGCTTAAGTTATGTTTTGTTGGCATTGAAAATCTCCGTTCAAATGTTGTTTCGTTTTTACGTAACAAAAGTCATATATAACAAAACTTCATATCGTTCGACCCGACATACACTAATAGTTATTGGGTAAAATTTTCACTAAAAAGTATGCACGCGTTCATGTAAATATTTTTCTATTTTAGTAACGATACACACATTGGTAATTAACCGCTTTTCCGTTTCCTTTTAACACTGATTACAATGTTGTTATGTATTCTCATAAATATACATTGGTAGTTCTTAACGCTTCAATTGTAAGCTCTCGTCCGAAACATTGAACTGCTTAGCAGATTATTAAGTAATATTAAGTGCTATTTACGATCAACTGGCATGTCTATCGATCTATATAATCTATGGATATTACCTTTCCATGCCTTAAAGAAGGTCTTTATATATAAAAAATACTAAAGATTTGAAAATAAATAAGTAGTAAATAAAGCGGATCTCTACCTAAATAATGGAACTTTTATGCTAAAACAAAGTTAAAATGCACTAAAAATACATTACTTAATTTATTTTGAGTTATTTTATAATATTCATATTACATTATAACGGAAGTTCATATTATAATGAACTTTATTATTTATAGAATACAGGCTAGGGCTTTCTGCGTACTACTTGTATATAACATCGAAAACTTTCTGAGGCCAAAAACATTGTGACCTAGAAAGTAATGTTATGCAATTTGTAGACACGATGAACAAGATCGTTTGTATAACAGCACGATTCTAAAAGTAGGTACTAGACTATACTAGAACAGATTTATTGGTTCACAAATACTAAACGAAATCTAAAGCGTAATTAAACATAAATATCGATTATCATATAGAAGCTTTATCTTTAGGTGTAATGTTAAATAAAATATCCTGCTTCACTTAATACACAAATAGCAAAAAATTATATAACGTTTAATTTATAAGAACGTTACAAGTTCTTTTTTATTTCTTTTAATTTAAAATATAATCTATTCACTAACACTGAATTAATCATATAATTAGATGCATATTTTCAAAAATAATGTCAAAGTTCAACCGCCGACCCTATTCGCCTCTGCATCTCGTAAGAAGTCATTGTGAAAATCCACAAATATTAAAGCAATATTTCGCATTAATTTAATCACATATATCTTATAAAAAGCTTCCATAAGGATTACTTTTTCATCTTCCACATATTAAGTCAGTTTTAGACATTGAATCTAGAAAGTATGATCTACATACATAAACTTCATACTATTTGAAAAGTCTCTTTAACTATTGCATCTTAACTGATTAGGGAGGTTTAATAAAAAAGCTTTTGAACTTACCAGTACTTTCATTGTTATTTTTTGGGATAAAACGTGCGGCAGTGAAGCACGTGAAGTCTCTTTGAAACTGTGTCAGAGTGGTATACGCTCTCTTATATACTTCACCCCTGCCACTTACTCGCTCTCTGCTCTGAGGCATCACTCTTTTATATCTGATTCGCAACTACACCAGGTGAAAAGATACTTTTTTAAAGTTTCAATATTAACACGTTAAATTGCAATGATAGCAAATAGCATGGCACACTATTACGTATACTGACAAGTAACACCGGAGCACCTTTTCGTAGTAACATCCGAGTACTTCTTATTAGTTTCTAATAACATCTAACTCAGATGTTTCTACTAAGTGTTTATGAAAGGTTATGACTTTAGGAGGCCATTATTTACGATATCTTAGGAGTTGCACATGAATTACAGCTCCATAAATATATCTCCATTCAGATTCTACGATTGTTTTACGCTTATCGTGTTTAATACAAATAATTATCTTTGATAATATATATATATATATATATATATATATATATATATAGCATTTAAGAAGTTGACGCTTATTGCCTGTAAAACAAGTTCGTATTGATGTTGTAAAGGTAGCTTACATAAGAAATAGGCGTTGTTTCAGCTTAACAGTAAAGCAATGTGTTAGTATCAATTACCGTTTTAGCTTGTGCAACGATCAAAAAGGGTCTACCTGATGATAAATGCGAGTGCATTAAAGACAACCTCAAACAAAGGAGGTTACAAATGCATTGTCACCTTTGAGAAGTTAGATGGAATGCCTCACAGCCTGTTATTATATTGACTCCCTGTACCGTTCAGACCATAATACAGCGTTGCAAACACTACCCAGATAGACTCCTAAGTAGAAGAGGTCTCCTACCCATTGCAGCCTCTCCACGGGAGAGGAAAACTCCTTCTAACAAGAACACAAGGTGCGCCCTCCCTTGCGGCTCACAACTTCATCAGCGCAACGAAACCCCCCTACCCTACATTGTGAGGCCAGGAAAACGAGCACTCGAAAGACCCAGGTTTTTTGCCACAGCAATGATAGGGAGAGTGATGCCTTGCAATACCAATACTCCTCTCCTCTCGCAACTCCATCACCGCCACATCACCGCATCAACGGCATGGTCCTGTCATAGTTGCAGAGGATAAGGTGAGTCCTCTTCACATGCGAATTCAGATGCTGCGGTAAGAGTAGAGGACACCCATCCCGCTGTAGTCTACTAAACACACATTCGAATTAAACTTGCCAAGTTCACTCGGAGTGAGCAACTCGGACTGGTTCAGTTTGTGCTGGCCCAAAGGGGTTCCTCTTAGTTCACCTAGAGTGACCAAGTCACGGCTAATACTGCCCAGTTCAGTCCGCCACGACAAGGCGGGAAACCGTTCGAAGGGGACGTATACTCAAGAACTAGTGCAATATAAAGTTGTGAAGTCCTTACATAATGAAATATTCAAGTTTTATTTAAGTTTTGTTGGATTTAATTAAGGCATACGTTGCTGTTTGCATTGTCAGCAGTATATTGTTTGTTCAAAAGTTTTTTGTGCCTAAAATTTCGAATTTTGTATGATGATGGGGTGATGGTTTACATCTCTATTTTATTGAATTTCTTAGGGTCCGTTTCTTCTGCAAACTCCCTTCCTGCTGCATATTAATGACCTGCTTAAGCTCGGTATCGTTTATGGGTACGCAGATGACAGCAAACTTTCAGATAGATATCAGCTGATTGCTCGGACCAGTCGGTATCAAATGCAGTCTGAAAGACAACCCTTTGTTGAGTGTGTGAATCTCCAACTGCAGTCAGTCTACGTTTTGGTCCCTGAATAGCGCAATTTATTTACCAATCTTGTGAGATTCAACGCCTCTAAAACATAAACATGCCTCGTCACCGCAAAAATGAGCCTGCTGACCTTGGCTCCTTCTTACCAAAATGTATTGGCCTCCACCCTTTTTTCATTGTTGACATATCACACATTCGAACCAAACGTTTTTTTTTTACAGAAGTGTCGACTGTCGACCATGTAGTGGTTTTAATTGTCTATCATAATGCGTACAGCAAAGGAGTCAAATAATTTTCTATCTTCTGCCTTTCTATCCTATTACAATGTAGCTGTCTTTAAGGCAAGAGAGTGAAAAGGGTCAGTGAGCTTTATCGTCTTCGGCTATATCACCACATATTATCAGGTGTTCGGCATTTCAAACGCCTCTAGCCATTTTGTACTAAAATCTCTTATAACTAAAAATATTTTTTGGTTAAAGTACCAAAGAAATGAATGTGGCATCTGCTCCATAGCTACTTGTGATAAGGATAAGGAGGCATACTAATAGGTGTGGGCAACTCCGCCATAGACGTCTCACACCCACGGCACAGTGATTCCACGCTATATTTAGTTTTAACAATTCTTAAACTTATGTGACTTGCGTGTATTGCATTAATAATTTATTTCTTAAAATATAAAAGGCCGGCAACGCATCTGCGATTCCCCTGGTGTTGCAGTTGTTCATGGGCGGCGGTAGTCACTTACCATCAGGTGAGCCGCATGCTCGTTTGCCCCCTCTCCTATAAAAAAAAAAATATGCGGCGTAACCAACTGATAAAACCACATTACGCAGCCCCGATCTACGTACAGTGCATTACGTTTGAAATAATATTGTTCAATCTCTCGTGGATCATCCAGACTAAATATTAAACTAAATTTCTACTAAGTTGTGGATTTTTTGAAGTCGCGGTGTTTATCGCGTCTTTAATAACCGGGGAAAATTGTCTAAATATAATACAATGCATTTCTTCGGACTGTGTAAAACGCGTCATGTACCTATTACTGCAACTGATAAAACGGATCAGTAAATTTTTTGCCAGAATAATCGTATGCCGACAGTATAATATCCAACTATGTAATCAAGTTGTAGCAATCATAGGAATTCCAAACCTATAACCAATATACATATATATGTTATAGGTTTATGAACCGTTTTTAAATCTGAAAAACGGTTGACCCTGCAAGCTTTCCCTGGAACTTCCTGCTTATTTTCGAGCGCAACGCTCGAGAATATCGAAATATCGACTGTTCCCTTTTCGCAGTTGTATGCGATATCAAAGCACCAACCATGATGCTGCTGTCGGCCGTCAATGCTATCTGTAATCTAACGAATAATGAATGAGCTAGCACTTCGCTTGAGCTCAAAATTCTGTTAATGTTAAATCGTACATCCAGTGTTCAGTGTAGTTGAATTTAACCTATGTTTTGAGCAATTTATATAATGTTGAGATAATTACACTACCAACTCTTCAATAAACATGTCGGTAGCCTCAATTAAACCGCCTTGCCTGCCTGCCGCTGAGCCGCTCGAGGCCCCCCCTCCCACAAACACATTACTGAATCAGGACAAAAAATAACAGTTATTAAAACCATTGTAGATGATATTATTTAAATTTAATACTGAAACACTGGTATCAGTATTACGATATCGGCTTTTTGTTCGACTAACCACGGTCGGTCGAGAAGAACAGTATTACCGCCTCAAATTATGAGTAAGTTTATTATTTTTCTTTTATTATCGATTTCACTAATGGTGAAACCACTACACATATAATAAGTCTAAGTTAAATATTCAAAATAATAATAAAAATATTAATTAGTTGAGATTTTACACATGTGGATTGCTTCACCCGTATAAAACCAATAAAACCTCAACAAAAAATCACAGAGATTAAGCAACTTTTGGGGTTTGAATTAATCACTAATTTCTTTTTATAAAGTTGAAAACATGATCATGATAATATGGCGCTTCCCGTGTCTCACTTCGTTTTATTCTCCTTCTTAAACACCGTGTCGTTATCGATTGCGTGAATATTGTATTCACTGCGTGATGAATAACTGTTTTAAATGGATAAATATTTTACCTCGTCACTGTTTGATTTCGATGTTGATATTCTATTAGTTTCAGGCACACTAGTTGTAGATGACACTTCGAAGCATCTTGGAATCTACACAGCTGTCGTGTTCGTTCCAAGGACGTTATACATTTCCATAGATCCTATGATTAAGCAATTGCTAATAGAATTTGATGCAGTTCAGATCTTAACTCTTTCATCCGAGTACGGGGATGTCGACACTGGTGCTAAACTTGCCCGTCTTTTGACATTAACGTTTTCGGTGGCTCGTAATTTTCTAATTTTCATTTTCCATTTCATGTCATGGATCAATCAAATACTCCAACTGTAAATGACTTATTGTAATAAATTTTGGTATATTTTTTTCAGGTACACAGTATTTACAATGTCATAGAACCCATCTATCCAATATTCATCAATTATAGGCTATAAAAGTCCACTGATGAACATAGGCCTTACTCAGATTGTCTCGTGGGGTATTTTGCCATAGTTGCCACGCTTTGATCAGGAAGATCATCTCCTGTTTCATTTTCCATCTGTCGCCTCTTACTCTACGATATGGCATTGTGGATATTCTTATACACGGTTATATAACACAATTAATTATTAATTAATGGTAAATAAAAGAAAATGATGTGTTACAGACCGTACTTGAGAATGTGTAGGTAATGTACTTCCGGCCGTGGTCCACCCAACGCGTTCATTCAACCTTGAATACATAAGTATACAAATGAATTGAATATTGAAATTTATAATTTTGTGACTTATTTTTCTTGACCAAATAAATATATATTTTACCTTTATACATAACTTTTTAATCTTTTGATGCCGTTTATATAACAAAATTATATAAAAATCAATCTATAATCTCCACTGCTGGATATGGGCTTCTCTCGTTGAAGGGAGGTTTTGCCTTAATCGGCACGTTTAGCTGGCGCATTGGCGATCGTAGATCTGGAAGTCTTGCACCTTTGACGCAGTTTTCCATCACCGGGCTAAGTATTTTACGCCTAGCGCAAGACAGATGGTTAACTCTGCCATCTACAGAAAGTCTTTCTAACATATCCCATAGTCACCTATTACAACACCCACGGGGTGAAATGGGATGGCGTAACATGGTATATTATAGTTTATGTGAGATAATGTTTTCAAATACCTGTTCTATAAAATAAAAACAAAAGAGCTTAAAATTATAATTTTATTAAAACAAAATTTATAACATGTTAACAGCTTTTATTATATTATTAAAATTATGTTTTTAATAAAACATAAATTAAAATGACTATGTACAAAACTATAAAATTATGTACAAATCATGCATTTGCATGCATCGCCCTCGTGAGTATAGGTGTACTTATGGTGACTTAAAATAAGTCTGACTTTAGGTCTATACTAATTGTGTTGTATTTTGTAAAGATATATAGAATATTAAGGTTTAAAGCATTACATTTTTCACATCTGGCGATCATTGTATTGGATATTATTATTATGGGAAATATAATGTTACGTTACAACACTACTATTCGTTATATTTGCTCTTTTAGAATACACTTGTATAACACAGCTATTTTAGGTTTCTCTTAGAATGTCTTTTGAGTTACATTAAAATCACACATTAGCTATCTACTGCTCGTAGTAGAGACCTTTGTAGTCAAGAGCTGCTCTCTCTTCTTGCTGCCTGGCTGCTTCAGGATTGTTCTTGGCCTCTATCTCAGCGCGTTCCTGTAAAAAACGTTGTTATATGAGAATTCATACTGTTACTTTAATTTTTCTTCGTTATACACAGCTAATTAAAGACTTACTCTTAGTAAAAAACAATAATACTCTGCTACTGCAGAAATGTATGTTTGACGAAAAAGAATTATAAATAAATTAGGTATGTATATTAATAGGTTTATTAATTAAACAAGGTCTAAGCTGTATATATCTACAAATATTCAAAACCATGTATTATAAACAAGCTTATTATTACATATAGTATTACAATTAAAATTTACCATAAAATATATATCGAACTGCTAATAGTTTATATTTACAAATAAAAATAAAATTAGAATTATATTATTTTATTCCAAATTTATTTAAAATCAAAAAAATACCTGTTTGGCTTTAATGCCTGCGTAAATGAGATCAAGGCCTTTTTGAATTTCAGGCGATACTGGTGGTGGGGTTGGGATGTGGTCACCCTTGACCCGGAAGCCAAGTTCGTCGGCGGTGTATTCGATGTTGATGACTTGACCGTCAGGGGCTGTGTATGAATATGAACCTTCTTGTACCAACGCGTCTTTGTCTTCCCCGACTGACTTAAAGTAACCCTGTTCTTCGGCATAGATGTGGTTACCAGTTTCATATCTGTAAATTATATATGAGAATGCGTTAGTTATTTTTAGTAACAAGCGTTTAAGTTATTCATTAATATACATAATATAATTAGGGTAGCTTTTGAAGTAAAACATAAATAACATAAAGCCATTTATAACTTATTAAATATATTATAGAATATTTATTTATATAACAAAAGATGTTCAACAAGTGAAGGTAAGAAGTGTTTGTCATAGACTATTTAAATCGAACCTCTTAATCACTTAAATGTGATCTTAATGTGGTTAATGCTATAATTACCATTAAATATATTTTTTAAGTTTCTATAATTGGCATTATAAAACAGGGTAATTTTTCAAAGAATAGCGTAATTTTAAAGTTAAGTTCAAATATATATTGAAAATACGAGTAAATAAGGCTTCTACTTTTATTTAGAATATCCCAAATTGAGTTTGATTTATGGGCAACAATGTTTTTGCCTACCGATCGACCATTAGGAATGTGTGCATTTTGAATTTAAAAGATAAGAATTACAGAATTATTATTTTTTAAATTAATTTTTCTTTACCATTTGCCTATATTACTAATTTTGAACCTTTTCTGCAAATTTGGCCGGTTATTACAAAATAACTTTAAAATTACGGAACGGAAAAAAAGTTTGTGATTTTTTTCATTTAGACGAAGATATTTTTGACATTAATTAGACTTCAACGCGTAACTACAAAATGTTGCTGAGATTTTCAGGGCAACGATAGGTACGAGTAAACAGATGCAATTTCGGTTGTAAACATGTATTGATTATTATATAGGATTTTTTTCAAGCAATTATTATCCAATACATAATTATCTCTTAACATTTAAGACTCTATTCTGAAAAATATACAATTAAACTCTAGCTTCATTTCTACAGTATATTAAAACAAGCTCTACACCAGTTCTTAACTGAACATGGGCCACGTATTTGATTCGGTTACACAATGATTAAACGTTTGGCTGCAGCCTTGTTGACAGCGGTTTCAACACCCGCACAGGACAAGTTCACACACATTCATACATGTTCATGCACAGGACAAATGTATGATGTATGGTTTATATGTGTCTATATGTTTGTCTATGTACAAATACAATCTGTATATCTAAAACGTCTTCACGACAAATTCTTAAACACCAAAATCTATTTGTAAAGTAATAATAAATTTTTAGGGGTTGAAAATATTTAACATTAAAATAAGATTCAAATACTCACGAAGTCTTGTAGCTTCCATCGGTATCCTGTGCTTTATCAAAACTTATAATAGGAATATACGTGGAGGTCTCTAACTCTACTTTTGGTGTGAAATCTTCAATGGGCTTGAGCGGTCTGTACTCTGATTGTTTGTATTCTGCTTGGTAGTTGTAGTTCTGTTCAACTGTCTGTTGATCGTTCAGTCCTGATACTGACTTCAACGAAATTTTCCTCTGAGGGAGAGCAGTCGTAAGTGCAAGCACTGCGGAAAATATTACCTGGAATCACAAATTACATACGATTCTGTGTTAAATTCGTCTAAAGAAAATAACTATGTCTTATTTTGCCTGTGTTTTTATATTATAATATATTTTGTGCTATATTCGTAATGACGTTAATATTTACAAATTTTAAGTTACCTATTTGTTCAAAATCTTTTCGGAATAATTAGATATTAATAATAACATTATAATATATTTTAGGCACAGAAAAAAAAACAATAGTAAGTAAAGAATTAATTATAAAACTTTTAACAATTCATTTTCATCACTACAGTCTATCTAAAGTCAATCGCTGATGATAGGCCTTCTCCATATAATATTTTCACCATAGGAGGGGGGGCGTATTTGCTAGTGCCTCGCTTGGCGATCGGGTTGGCGATAGTTGTAGTGTCAGAGACAGAGCTTTGATCATAATGCTTATTCCAATAATTATAAATTTGTCTTTACACACAAATATATACTGACCACGCTTTTTAACCCATTGAATGAAAGACTCGAAATAGTATCGTAAACTTACAGTACAGAAAATTACATCGAATAAAGACACGCTTGGACGTCTCCAAAAAACAAACTAACATCGCCGTAGTTGGTTTATAAGGATTACATAACATTATATTTGTCTATAAAATACAATAATATACTTAAAATGAGCATTGAATAGGGTGTATATTGTAGGTATACTATAGGGAGACTCCCCGATAGATGGAGTGACGACCTGTTAAGACATGCAGGAAGTCGATGGATGCAGGTGGCTCAGAACCGTTTGCAGCATTCCTTTGGGAAGGCCTATGTTTAGCAGTGGACCTGTGAAGGGCTGACATGGTGATGAAGATGATGATGAGTATTGAGTAAAGCCGGGCTGTACAGAAACAATAGAAACTCTCAGAAAAAAAAAACATACTACAGCATTTACTCATGAAATTTTGACATGTTGCACCACCAAACATTCATAAGCTTTCATTTTGGTTTTAAAATATATTGCGATGTACATATTAAATTATAATTCATTGTCATAACATAATATTAATGAACTTTTTGTTTATAAAATACATACTCTAAGGTGACATCGAAATATTTCTGAGGCCAAAAACGTCATAACCTAGAAAGTAATGTTATGAAATTTGCAGTTTGTCCTCACGATGAACAACATCTATTTATTTAGATTTATTAGTTTTGTCATTCGGTGTTAGCGATTACTAAATGTAATAAAAATCGTAGTTAAAACTTAAATATTCACGTTCATTTTAAGCCTTCATCGTTTATCATAAAAATAAAGCTTTCGCGATTTTCATTTAATATAATTTCTTTTATTTTGTATACAAAAGATTTTTGTTTTCATGACGTTTATCAACAGATGCTAACATCGAAGCCTATCTAATGCTGGGAATCAATGTTTTTGTAATCTCATATATCGTACAATTATTTGTTAAATATATTTAATAAGTTAATAAACATAATAAATAATTAATTTATATAGTATGTGGCATAATAAAATTTTTCAAAACTAAAGATGGTTTTTATTTACTCAAATACGTTTCAGCGAACAAAATTTTAAAATTGTGTGCTTAAATAAATAAATATCATATCAGTATTATACATATTCCTAAAGTTTCCAATCATACTGAAATGTTTTTGAAGTTATTTTCATTAAAATTAAGTTATGCATTTATATTAAAAATTGCAAATAGGGTGTTATATGTATAAAAAGTTATTTCTTTTTACATTTAAGATCATGAAAAACAACAAAGTAGATAGATTTAAAAATTAAAGCTTTGCCTTATGAAATAATATTGACTAACAATGATTATATCATATAATTGGATGCAAATTTCCTAAAATAATGTTAAAGTTCAATAGCTGACCCTAGCCCTCGGCTTTGTATCTCGCAAGAAATCATTGTGAAAACCCGCAAAAATAAGAGCAAACAATATTTCGTTTAATGTAAATCACACACATCTCGTATACAGCTTCCAACAGATTAATACCTCATATCTTCCACATATGAGCTTCTTCCAGACATTGAGTCTGAAAGGTATTTATAATGTACATAAAATCTACGGTATTTAAAAAGGATAGTGAACTATTTTATCTTAAGTGATTAACGATGTGCGATAAATGCTTTTTAACTTACCAGTACTTTCATTGTTCTTTTTTTAGTATCAGTTATGCGACAGCGAAGCACGTGAAGTCTCTTCGAAACTGTATCAGAGTGATAGACGCTCACTTATATATTTCACCCCTGCCACTTACTCGCTCTCTGTCTTGAGATATCACCCATTCATACCCTATTCGTAGCTGTAACGTGCTGGGTGACAAAAAATGTCGAGTTTTTTTTTTGTTTCAATACTAATGAGTGAAAATACTATAATAGAAGACAACACATCATATTATTACGTACCCTTTAGTAATAACATCTAATTCTGATCTTTCTGCTAAGTGACGATACAAGGTTGTGACTTTTACGTAGGCCGTTATTGGCGATATTTTAAGAGTTGCATATGAATTATCTAGCCATGAATATAACAACATTCAGATCCTATGATTGTGTTTATCATGTTAAGTAACTATCAGAGCTTATCAAAAGTCTATTGCTAAACATAGGCCTTCCCTAACCTTCCTAACATATCATAGCGGATATTTGCCATAGTTATTACGCATGGATGTAGGGTTGACAAACGCCACTTAAATTTTTTAGTTTTTTTTTGTAAGACCCTGCTTCTCATCTATGAATGATTGATTTTTTTTATAGGACAAAGAGACAAACGAACACACAGTTCACCTGATGTTAAGTGGTTTCTGTGACCCAAAGACATCAACATTTATCCTCGATAAAGAATCAAAATGCTGATGCATCGTCAACCGTGAGGACTAAGATGGAATGCCTCTTTTCCAGTAAAAAAGGTCTCCGGTTCTCTATACTCACCATATGAAACACAGCAGTGTCAAGCTGCAATTTTACGCTGGTATTATGTGAGAGCGTGGTCCTTCCCCGGTCGAGCCGACCCATTCGTGCTACAACTATACTACTAATATAGCTGCAGCATGGCTCTACCACGTGTATAATGAATAATACCAATATAATATACAAAAAAATACAAAATAACAACTGAATAAATAAAATAAATTTTGCCTTACAGTAATAAACCACAGAACCAAATTATATTAATATACTACATTGGAGACAATATAGTGAATGTGACCTGTGAGAAAGGATCAGGGTACGCAAGTTATTATAATAGCTAAATATACGCGGAATTTTAACCTAAGCTCCGTCGCGCAGTGGCTTAGCAATGAGTTGTTGCGCTGGGGGCCGCGGGTTCGAATCCCGCACGGACCAAGTATTTGTATGGCCTACAAATAATTGTTTCGGGTCTGGATGTTTGTCCTCGTGCAATTTATGTTTGTAAAATGCCTTCACGACACAGAAAATAAAAATAAAAGAAATACATACATAAAATTATATTTATTTTTAGTTTTTGTTGTAAAATATAAATATATAATAAAAAAATATAAAAAATAATACATTGCAATTACAAAAATATAGAAATTTATATACAATAGCCTAAAGGAGTAGCAAAGTAGGTAAAATAAAAGCCTTTGTTCGTTTCCTTCTGATGCCTCTAACACACCTAGGTGACGATATGGTGCAGGATATGCTAAATTTGCTTCTGCGCGGTCGTTTTAGTAATATAACAAATATTTTTATGTTATAGAATTACATTGTAAGTAATATTGGTCTTTTATATTAAGTTTCATAGCGCCGATGACCCACCTGCGGCTTTCTTTTCTGATATCCTCAAGGTATTTACCAACTTTACGAAACGGACTGAGGCATAGGATAAAATTTGAAGGGCATTAAGAAAAGTCGTAAGCGCAACTCCTAAACATGAATTCTTATGTTCAATTCCCAACTCTGACCAAAAACAGTCAATGCGTTTTTTTGTAGGATAGGGTGACAAACGAGCACACAGTCCACCTGATGGTAAGTGGTTGCTGTGACCCATAGACATTACATCTATCCTCAATAAAGAATTAAAATGCTGACTAAATGATGATGATGACTAAAGACTAAAATGATGATTAAAATGACTAAGATGGAATGCCTCTTTTTCAGTGAAATTGGTCTCCGGTTCTCTACACTCACTATACGAAACAGTGTTAAGCTGCTATTTTACGCTGATATTCTGTTAGAGTCTGGTCCTTCCCCGGTTTTTCAGGCTAAAAAAATTTTGTAGCAGTCCGGAGTTAGGAGGTTAGTGGTGTTTCACAACCGTGCCGCGTAAAGCATGTAAAGCCGTTGGACGATGATAGTGCGCAGAATGGAATAAAAGTGCACCTGCGCTCGTGAACACACTCGTGCACTATAATCCTGTAATAGGCAGATGGCTTATCTCTATTGAGACTGGCCACTGTGACCAAAACAATGTCAGAAGGTTATTTTATATTTGTTGAATCTATGAACTTTTACAGGGTTTGACACGTTCTTCTTTTAGAGCTTTCGGTGTATAACTTATCTCATCAGCTTAGTTAATTCGGGTTGAAGGAATTTTCCAACTCTGTGTCAAAGGCTGCTTATCAGAGCCTATTAAGATTAACGCTGATCTGTTCAACTGTAAATTAATAAACAAAAATTAGGTAGGTGTTTGATCCCGAGCCAGCCGCAAGAGAGTTAAGAGTTCTTACAAAAGTGCGGTTGTCCTTCACGATGGGACATGTCCAAATCAAAAACAAATTCTGTCTTGCGATGAGTATTGATGTCATGTATGCTAATGTTACAAAACGCTTCTTAGAAGGTTTGGCGTCAGTGGTCGTGCTAAGAGTCTCATTGGTGACCTAGACTTGATTAAAACCAGTCTTGTCAGTCCCGAGCAGTCGTAGAGTAGGCAGGCTTACGATATTTTCCAAGATACACTTAGGAGTGTGCGCAAGCGCTACATGGCTTAATTTCTACTTGTTTACCATTATTCTTTCACCAATTTGTTGTTGATATACTGCATACTTAAACGGCTTGTTTCCGGTTCAAAATTCATACAGAAATACATAAGTGGAAAAGGTATCTTGTGGATGTAGCAAGAGTGAATATACTTATGGAACGAAGCGAAACTACTTATAAAATAGAACAACTTTTACGGATTTAATTGATAACTCGATAAAGTCAAAGTAAAAGTAGATATATTCAAGAGTGAAATATTGTCCATAAGCTTAGACAGGGCACTATACTGTAAAGCGATATATAACCAACTATCTTCTAGTGGTATTGTATAGTAAAGCAAAGCAACATTAGGTTATAATGAGTTGAATATAAAAAAAGTCCACTCATCACAATGTAAAACGAAACCTAACATAAAAATTGTGTAAAATACCAGTATGAGTAACTTCTGATTGTAATCATTTAATTCAGAAATATTTTCATTTTTAAAAATTACTTTATCATAAACGCTTATATTTTATTAGTTATCATTTTATTACATTGTGTTTATTACATGCAATCGATGCAATATTGCCAACACAGTGGCAGTTTATTGATGCACTTCTTGAGAAAATCAGCTGGACGGTAGGCAACAAATTCTTAGAAGGCATTTTGAACTGCCTCTTAGGTAATGAATTTTTTTCCGCCAAAATGTTATCCAAATTCTGGAAAAAGGAAAAGTCTGTAGGGGCAAGGTCTGATGAGTTCGGCGGATGACGGAAAGATTCCAAACCCAGCTCTTGTAACTTGGATACCATCTATTGTGCAGTATGAGGTCGCGCGTTGTCGTGAAGGAGAAGTGAGGACGAGCAATTGACCAAAGTTGGTTGGAGAAGTGCGAACTTCTCCATCTTTGTGTTCAGTTGTTCACAGTACACAACTGCAGTAATGCTCATCCCGTTTGGTAAAAGTTGTGATGAATCTTACCGGCGGTAAACCACCAAACAAGGGGTTAGTTTAGGGAATTTTTTAGGTGCTGCACCTGGGATCAAATCAACTTGCTGAGCGCTGACGATTGTCAAGCATTTTTATGTCGTAGGTAACAATGCATTTAAAAATTCCTTAGTTTGTATATCTGTTGAGCAGTGCAACGCACGTCTTGTCGTGTACTTCGCATTGGCGGTCATTGAGTTTGTGGACACCCATTTGTTAAGATTTTTTCCTTTTTTAATTTGACACAAATGGATCAATAATGTTTTGATGCTAACATCAAAAGGTGCTGCTAATTCAGCCATAGATCGAACATTATCAGCTCCCACAATTGCCTTTAATTCGTCATTTTTCAGGTCGAAATTTCCAGAACGGAAGCTGGCAAACCAATAACGGCGGTGCGTTCGTTTGTAGTATTCGCTCCTTAAACGTCATTGATGTTGCTTGCCGCTTGTTCCACGCAGCTGCCACAATGGTACTCATATTCCATAATTACTAGAATTTTTAACGTATCCATGATGACGAAAAATATTCAAATGCGATGACATCATAACGATAAGCAATGAATAAATGACTAATTTTGAAAAAAGAATTTCATGTTTTTAAAATAAAATAAATTTGAAAGCAGAATTCTCAGCTAAACAAAAATTATTTTGATTTGAAAGGGCTAGTACTACAGAACGACAATTTCATAAGTAAATACCTATTATTAGAAATTAAAAATAATTTTCAATGTATATTTTACGATATGTATTTAGGATTTAATGTTAATTTACCTACGATAATATTTTATATTTAATTTTGTTTGAATAATACTCTAATTAAAGTGACCATGTTTCAAATGCGATGTGATCCACTCTATTATGCATATTTATAATTCAGTTATTAAGTTTTGTTAGTTAATGTTTATTATTTTGTTTTGAGTATGAATAAAACAAAATGTACCGTGGGTGCTTAGAGCTAAGCGCTCGCAGTAATTTTCCAGTATGTGTGCGACCTGGTTTCGAACCTTAAGGGAACCAATATAATTATTTATTGCAATTTTTAAATTCTGATTGAAATTAGTGATGAAAAATATTTCAGATGTGATTTCCAGAAGAGCCGTGGTAGCTCAAATGGTTAGCGCTCGCTGTAAATTTCACAATACGCGAGCAACCCGGTTTCGATCCCCGCCGGCACCAATGAAATTGTTAATTGCAATTTTAAGTGCTGATTTACCACGTGCTCGGTGGTGAAGGAAAACATCGTGAGGAAACCTGCATGTCTGAGAAAAAAATATTTTGAAGACATGTGCAGTTTGCCAACATGCATTGAGGCAGCACGGCGGACATTTCCTTGCCCTAAAACCCTCTCAGAAATGAGAGGAGGCCTATGTCTAACACTGGCACGTATATTGACTGTAACTTTAACTTTAACTTCCATTAATACACTCAGAAATTAGAGTCACAGGCCGCTTGTGCGTGTATATACTTAGTAACTTTACTGTACTTTAATTATATCGTAGCACCCAATATGCCTCTCTGATGCTGTGTTTGACTACTATCCCACCTATTGTTGAGTGATGATGCAGCCTTTTTATAAGATTAGCTTAACAAAAGCCTATTCACTCTTGCCTTGATGACACCCACATCATAATCGGATGGAAAAACAGATGCTGACAAATTACTTCACTACTTTGATGTAGGTACGCAAACGACGAAGCAAATCGTTTGGTTCAAATGCGTGGTATGTCGACAATAAAGGGCGGAGACCAGCCGAGCTTCTCCATGATTCATCTTTGTTAGGAATAGGTGTACTTTGGGAGGGTTTGTGGTATATCAAATATCATGTTATGAAGAGGGTGATCCTAAACATGGTATCAGTTGGCATGTTTCCTGGAAAATCGGTGCTTCCTGTTATTATACATTAGCCGTAAAAGTTGCAGCAGATTTTAAAAGAAGCTTAAAAATGGTACTAAAACTACTAAGTCCTTGTTTCCACTTACCACTCTAACAAAATGCTTGTGGAGGAAACTGTTTAAACCATTAAATCGTAGTCGCAGTACATATATTTATGAAGTGAGCCATATTACTGTTACTATATATATCAGTAATACAGCTGGGCACATACCATTTCTTATTTCTGAGAAGGTTAAAGAGCAATTAGTCAACCACGCTGCACCAGTACATGTTGTCGAACTTCTCATGACTTTGTAAAATATTACGTATACTATATTACGTAAGTGAGTATTCAGAGAGAATGAAGGAGCTCTGAGTACGGACGTGATTGAAATTCCATTTTTATGTACAGTTAACATCCAACATCTCCTTTTCTTCAAAGATTCATGAATATTTTCTGTACAGTAGGAATGTACATAATTATAATGACGGTTGCTCATTTGCAGCGCACTAAGCTATTGCAGTAGTAATTTCTTGTAAATCTACCTTTCTCTTCGATGTCTTGGCAACAATTGATTTATTAGAGCTTGTGCAGAGGTCGCTGAGCACCTCGTCCAGCACCTCTTGCGGACGTGAATTGTGACCATAATACGACGACGACGACACGAAGACCATAAGATGATGCTCTAAGTAAGTATGTAAGACAAAACGTACAAAATATTGTGATTCATTAATTCGTTCATTCATTACAGCGTATTGAATGTCCACTGCTGAACATAGGCCTCAAGGAGGAAGGTGATTTTGCCTTATTAACGTGATAAACGATAATCAATACGTTCTTGGGTACAAACATAAAACAATGTGCTAATAACTTGTAATGAGATTAATCTATAAGCATGTCGAAATTATTTGTAAATCAAAAATATTCAATGGATTATATTAATAATTTATGTAACCTTTGGAATTAAGCTTATCGTTACCTTGCTGTTTTTAAAAAGTTTTATAAATATTTAAACAATAATATTGTAAATATTCAATATTATTGTTTAAATATTTATAAAACCCGTTGGGCTGCTTGCTAATTCTTTCCGTAGCTGAAGTATTTTACAATCACAATTTATGTATAATTAAACTTAAAACTGCTTCCAAACTACAGGAAAAACTTTGTGTGGACGTAACTTTGAAAAAAATCCTGTTTTTGTTTGCCAGCATCATATTGAAATATTTAATTCTAAATTATTATTATACAATAAAATGATCTATTTGTTAACATGCTATGCATGTTATACATTCATTTATATATTTCATTTTTACAGCTTATTTATCATTAGTGCAATGCTGAACATAGACATTGCCCATATGTACCTATATATTGCTATAATGCACGGTTCGGCGCCATCTGTTTCCATCGACTCGATCATAGAACACAATTACTCCCTACCGAGAAGACTCGATGTTGCAACAGGCCGTCACTCCATTTACAGTGGGACAGGGGACGGGAGGGTTAGATTTTATTAATTATTACAATTACTTCAGCAATAACTACTATGGGACTTTATAATAATTCAAAAAATAAAGTCCTATTATTACTACATTATAAAGAAAGACGAAGCAAAAGTTACCGATGAATATGATATTAATGTTTTTATTAGGTATCAAGCTACTAAAAACCTACGTAAGTCCTACTATAAATCAAAAGCATTCCAAACGAGAGACTACAGTCCTTCATTCCTTACATCAAGGTGAATCAGCGGCTGTTAATTGTATATAAACTAGTATATTAGTAGTATAGTCCCTTCCTTGTTAATTGTATATCGTAAAGTTATAGCATATATTCGTATAACTTCTAGGCTTCCATCCATATCTGTGCTGCTCCGATACATTTTGGCGTATCTACTCTCCTAGATATATTTTTTTAATTTTATAGACGTGCAGTTCCCTCAAGATAATGTTATTGAATATGATATTAATCAATTTTACTATTTGGTGAACTGTAATAAATCCTAGCCTAACGCACGTTTAGTAAAACCCTCATAAAATAAATTTGAATAAAAATATGTTTGTATACGCATTTACTTAAAAAATTATATATATATATATATATATATATATATATATATATATATATATATATTTTAAATTTCTTAACTCCTTAGCTATCACATTAATTCTTATTTTAAGGACATTTACGTACACTGTTAAATAATCTAAATAATTGTATCACCATGAAGTTATCTTTTTTCGATCATTGCAATTTTTTTATATCCATCAGGAACCTTTGTCATAATATAATACAGTTGGCGTATATAGCTAATCATTATCATAATCAACATCATCAATATTATCATCCTTACCGTCCATTGAGTGGCGTGTCCAGGTTCTTGAAATTAGATAACCATTCTTGTATAGATTAATTTTATGTATAGGAAATAAAAACCCAAGAGAATAATAAATATTAAGCATTATTATAAAATACATTTTAAGAAAATAACAAGAAATAAAATCAAATTAAACAAAGCAGTTTAGGTAGAAAATTTGTACAAAATTCAGCAAGTGTCAGTTCGACAGCAAATGTTTTCGTGCTTAATTTCCTGTGACATACTTATATGATCAACTTAAAAATATAATTATTTATTAGTCCATTTTAACCATTTTCATTTCAGTAAAGTTTTAAATAAAAGAGTTTAAATATTTCCGCATCTTGTTTATAATCGCCACATTAAAATTGCGAATATTCAAAGACAGAATCGTCTCTTTCTTTTAAAATTAATTAATTAATTGGATCTCAATAATTAAAAATTAAAATAAAATATTCTATAAAATAAAATTGGGTCACTGTTAGCACGAGCATAGTTAATGTGTAAGTCATTGATTTTGCAACAAAAGTGAGAGGAGGAATAAGCGCTTCTTCAAAAATGTGCGTTGGAGACTTGTACTGGCCTTGACATTTACCGTCATGATATTTGAAATTCAACCTGGATACTAGAATAGTGAAGTATAACTTACTTTCGTTTTATGTTTTTATTAAGAAGTTAGTTATATATTATTAAGTGACTGCATTTTTACACGAATCAGTTGTTTAGATTCATTTCTTAAAAACTCATTTAACTCACAAAAAAACACAGATTCCATCATATTACACATTTTTGAATGTGGTCTGAGGCGCGAGCTTCACTCTAGCACACTTTTAGGCTTCTGCTCTCATCCAAGGTATTAATTTTTTTTCAATTTTCTCTTTAAATTTCGATGTTTTGTTACATGCTGCAAAATTATTTATTTTATTTTATTTGTTTATCAGGTCCAAAAACAGTTCTTACATCAATACATTACCAAAATAAAAAATCAAGTGCCACTGAAACCTTGTTTTTAACCTGTCTAGCCCGATAAAATGTGAAACGTAGTGTGTTTTCCATACTATAACCAATTGATTCAAACGGATTGCAATTTTTATGGAAAATTCAATTTTTTAATTTTTGTTGCCACTAAGTATTATCATTAATATTCTCATAATATTTTAAAATGCCTTTTATAAATCTCAAAGTAGCCAACGAGTTGGAAATTTCTCACTTTGCCCCTGCCCCAAAAAACTTTTAACGTTTTATACAGGATTGTTTTGCAATAAGCGGCCAAATTTGCAAAGAAAGTTTTTGTGCACGCACATATTTGTAAGGGTCCTTTTGTAGGCAAAAATGTTGTTGCACCATAAATCATTATGTATATATTTGAACGTAATTAAAATTCGGAGAGAATATTAAAAATTCACATTTTAAATTTTATCGAAACTAAAACCAACACTGTAGCGATTAATAAATAAAATATATCACATAATTTAATCTGCATTGCGTAAAATCAGGCTGATCCAACTTTGTATGAAATGTGAGAAATTTGCACATAAACATAATTTTGTCTATGTGTGGATTGGGCGTATACAATTAAAGCGAGAAACAAATATCGCTATGTCTTTCTTTTGCGTTGTTTCAGGTTGCCATTTTAAAAATTAGATACAAAAATACATAATATTATATCGGAAGAAACTGAAAATGTTAATTCTGTGTTAAACTTTTTTTGGGTTTGCTCCTTAAAGTATAATTACATACATATGCACAATTAATTAACTTATTAATGGATTAAAATTAAATTATTTAACATTACCAGAACTCTATTAAAAGAAGCCATGAATTAAAAGAAGAAAAATATGACATTTGTTTGTCAACTCCTTTCATGATGAAAATATTTTCTGAAATTTAATCAAATTTATATCATAGGTTTAGATTTTAATATTTATAATTGTTTTTTGCTTAAATTCAGTTATTATTGGTTCGGAATACTTCTTTGAGAATAGCGGGTACAGCCAGAACTTCTTTGAGAATAGCGGGGTACAGCTAGAACATGTATACTTGGGGAGTGCTTTTAGCCGGGATGGAAGATGTGATTTAGATGTGGACAGGCGTGTCGCTGGCGGGAACAAAGTCAATGGTGCCCTGACTGCGTTAGTCAAAAGGCAAGGCGTAGCGAAGAGTGCACGCCTTGCAATACATAACGCAGTGTTGGTACCGACTTTGTTATATGGCAGCGAAACCTGGGTATGCCAGAAGAAGCATAAAAGTAAGTTGAATGCAGTGGAGATGCGATCTCTTCGTAAAATGTGCGGCGTTACCATGGCCGACCGAAAGCGAAACGAAGAGATTCGCAATATGGCAGGTTTGAAAGATGACCTTATCACAAATATTGATAAGGGCGTGCTTCGGTGGTTTGGGCACGTTGAGCGAATGAGTGAAGACCGAATGGTGAAGAAAATATATAGCGCGAAACTTAATATTAAAAGGTGTCGAGGTAGACCGAGACTAACTTTCGAAGACCATGTGAGCAAATTGCTCGAAGAGGGTAGGGTCAAAAGTACTCGGATACCTAGACGTGCATGCATGAAGAAGATAATGAATCTGAAAGAAGCGAAAGAGGTTTGTAAGGATCGTGACACTTGGCGATCTGTTCTCTCTGGCTACTCCGTCAGGGATTGTGCGTGAAGATAAGTGAAGCTAGAACATTAACGATGTTATTCAAAGTGATGACTTTGAGATATTGGAGTCTGATCCAACCAAATGTTTAATTCGGATATTAATGTATGTTTACAACAGTCATCATATGTTTTTCTCGATCACAACTTGTCTCAGAGCAATCTTGTTCCAATTAATCCGCAAGCACCCATTTCATATGGGTTACTTAAATGTCTTTGCCTAAAATACATAAAGAACATGTTTCGATTCGTCCATTTTTCTCATATATATAGGTGCACCAGCTTATTTTCTTGCTACAAAATTAAACATCCTCCTTCGGGAGAAATTTGGTTTCAACCCAACTTACAGCCTAAAAATAGTTTAGATCGCGTTTTCAAAATTAAACATATCCGCATTCCTCTTAAGTCCATGTTATTAACTTTAGACGTTGATATTATTTTCACAAATGTCCCATCCCCTGTCTGTTTGCGTATACTCGCAGATCTCTTTAATAAACGTCGTCTACATCCCGCGGAAATAATTGACCTTCTTAACTTAACCTCTCTGTGTATTAACCCATAACTTCTCAACACTATAAATTCTTATCCTATATTTTTTTTTAATTTTTACATAGGATTATGCTATAGGGCAAAGTAACATATTCAAACAATTAAAAAAATATCGGTAATTGACCTTTTGAATTACAATACCGATCCATTAATGGAACATTGGGAACATATGCTGATGTATTTTCTTTTTCGATAGAAATTGAAGGAGATCAAATAAAAGCTTGATAAGTAGTAATTAAGATAAATTTATTAAAAAAATATTTAAAATATTTTAAATGTTATAATATTACGGGCTCGTATGAAATACTTCTGAGCATTTAGCATGCCAAGCAACCGCACGTTTGCCAATTTTTTTCATAGTAGTTTTACGACATAATCCACATCGGCTCTGCTTGCCGCTATCCACCATGAAGTGGTCCTTTTGATCTAATCGAATGCTTGTAGGGACCCGTTTTATGACAAATAATGAAGATTTGGGTACATATTTTGCTTTTGTTATCGTGCCATTGAATGATGTGCTGTCAATCGTTACGGATTTTCTCATAAAGTAAGACTAAAACACATACCTGGTGAAGGACAATAGGTCATGGGAATCTTTTTCCTTAGCAGTCGGCGACAACCTGTACAGCTGGTAAGCATTATTTATACTTACATAGAGAGGAAACATGAGCAGTTGCCAGTACCATCTCTTCAACCTTATGTCAATTCTATAACAGCCAATATTTTGATCTAATCGATCGACGCCTCCCATATATTTGTTATAATTTATGAAACAGCGTGGCTGGTCCACTTCTTTCTTCTGTTTATCGCACCATCTTTTTACTTTCCCTACTGGTCCCACACCACACTCAGTTGGCGCTATTGTTACGATATTGTTATCGTTGTATCTTACGTTATATCTAATGACACATCTGTGGTTTGACTATATGAAACTCTTTTCATTTTTTTCATGTCTTTTGTATCTTTTAGTGGGGCATTTTCTACTCTATTTCCCCTGATGGTTCCCGTGGTAACGTGTCGTACATGGTATGTGAGGTAAAAAATTGTCCATATAGAAGCTGTAATTACCAGATGGAAGTTTTGATATCAGATCAAGAACTACAGATCCGCTGATTCCAAGGGATGGATGTGTGTTTCCGGTGCTAGCTCTTTGATATAGTTCTGCATAAATTAGGTAACCCAATCGAATACAAATAGCCCATGCTATGTAGCCGAATCTTTTAGGCTTACCTTATAGGCTTACATTGTTTAGTGGGATGTTTTTCAAAGTGTAGGACCATCAACTCGTCTATACTCAAATTTCTGTCGCCTGGAAAATATTTGAGTCATCTTCGATTGAGGAGATCCCACAAAGGGCGTACCTTACAAAATCTGTCTCCTGGCTGTAGGTTAGTGTTGTCGCATGCGTGATAAAATCGCAGTAGTTCTTTAAACCTATTTCTTGACATACATACTGCTACACTAGGATGATGACAGTCAATGCTTTGCTCCCAACACATTCTGTATCGAACAACACCATAGTAGCCAGATAATAATAGGATACCTACGAATCGCTTGATGTCGTCAGAACTAACTTTGAAATTGACGTGTCCTTCCTGCTTTGCATTTTGTTCTGTCTGTGACCGCAGTAATTCGATTACCTCTTCATCATAAAGCAACTCAAAAAATCTTGCAAGAAACTTGGAGGTGTCCATTGTTTTTGTGTTTATTGTGGCATATCCATATTTCGCCATTTCCTCGATAATCGTACGCTTACTTTGTTTTTGAGGAGGTGGGTTTTTGAAGTGCTTGGAGATTCTTGCTGATGTATTTCCTCTATCCGTCCCTTTACAGATACCTTGGCTCTAAGTTCTGCTGCTGCTAATAACTGATGCCGTGACAAGCAGTTGATAACAGTAGATATTCTCCATTACCACTGTCTTCGTCGCTCTTATCAAAATTTTCGGAGGAATTATATACAGGTTAGCTTCCAGCACATCGTCATCATCTTCTAAATACGAAATTATGTCATTTACCGTTAATCTAAAAAAAAGCATGCAATTTGTATATGTCGGAAGATTACAACAGAGGGTTCCACTTTGTGGCCTCAGAAATATATCAAGATAACGTTAGTTGTAAAATAATAAAAGTATGAGAGCGGATGTTCAACTTGCTCTCTTGCTTACGCAGTTTAATCATTATCAGTAATAAGACAACGTAACGCACTATACATTCAGTATAGTGAAATTACAGTTCGACCACACCGTAATACGTCTCCGCCACAATCACACACCAGTGTAACGTGAGGTAAGTAATAACATGATAACACCAAAATATGTAAACCAACAGCAACACTACTTATCACAATGTAACACATCGCAGCCTCTCAGCAACACCAATCCTCCTTGCCTGGACTAGAAGAATTACAACAACGAACAGAACCACGACACTATCTTAGCACTAGTAGAATGACCACACTCGTTGAATGACTTAAGCGGAATCTCCCGCGCACGGCACCTACAGTGAACTTTATACTGCACAAACAAGTGGGAGTTTCTCGATATACCCTCATGTCGACCTCCATCCAAGTGATATTTTATAGATGCTCCGACACACATATATATATACATAGGTCAGTCAATAAGTTTTAAGATATATAAAAGTATTCTAGATACTATTAATATTTATTATGTATCTGAAAATTATTGGCAACAAAATAATAATTGACAATCAAAATCCGCGCGAAATACACTTTGTGGCACGCGCTTTTGACAGACAAATAATTCAGTGTTACCCGTACGCAAAAAAAATACTGATTTGCAATTTATATCTTCAAAAAAATATATCAATGTTACCGTTCCAAAAATGGATCACTGGGAACATATGGTTAAACAAAACTACTTCTGGTTTAATAACCGTTTCTATCTCCAAGAAGAATGGTCACCTACGGGGTCCCCTCTAAGCCGTCTTATGGCGGACATTTAATCATGGATAATTTTGAAAAACATATAGTTGTCGATCAAAATATCTTATACTATTATAAATATGTAGACTACATAATTATTTGCTGAACTGGCACAAGGAGACAACTGAATAGTTTCCTTAATAAAGTAAATAGTGTCCACGATAAAATTAAATTTAAGCTAGAATTGGAACAAGATTTTTCCTTTAATTTCCTCGACTTAACAACAACAAGAAAAGAGTCGTTGCATGTTTTCCAAATTAATCGAAAACCCCGAGACGGTCATCCCTGCGTCATCGTGTCATCCGTGGTAACATACATTAGCCGCTTTTTATTGTTATATTAATCGTTATTTTACTGTATTATTAAGTAAAGAAAATTATTTAAAAGAGCTCAAAAAAAGTTTTCAAAAAAAACCGCGGCCGCCCTTTTGTGGCTGCCGCTGGTGGGGCCGCGGTTGTGTGCGAAAGCATTCCCGTGTCAATATGCGACGAAGGTAGAGCACCATCGTGTTTTAATCGGTGCGAGTCCGTTATAAATCCTCTTTGTTCCCGCAAGGCGAGTTTGCGTAGGCATTTTCCCACGTAACTAAAAAAAAAACAACATGCAGGAAGTCAGTAGTGGTTCATAACCGCGGTTTGCGGTATTCCTTGGGGGCGACCTATGATTAGTAGTGAACTTGTGAAGGGCTGTAATGATGATCATGACAATGACACATCACATCTGTTAGCGGCGTTGTTCGTTGGATACATTTTTAACACATTTTTTTTTACAGTTTTTTATAACAACAAACCAAAAATTTACAAATAGTTACTAAATGGGAAGTATATTGTAAGCAGACCCAATTGCAGCCACACCCATTTTTCTATAATGGTTGTATGTTTTAACTAATTTAGTGCACATTGAATAAAATTATTTTTTACGGATTTTATCGCGTTTAATTTACTATTTAAATTCCCAACGTTTCTCTCTTACAGGTCTCTCTTACATAGAACAAACAAAGAGATTCATTAAAACCCGCGTGAAAGAACATATGGCTGACGTGAAACACTGACAATCTGGGAAGTCTGCAGTTTGTGAACTAGTGTGATTTCGGAGCTGAACGAGAAAAAGGAGCAAGAGCCCGTGAGTAACAAAACTGTGGAACCGCATCCAGCCCAAGTGGAAGTCGTGGCCGCGGGAATCAGCTCTAAGATATCCGCCAGGAAGCAGCAAGCGGCCAAGCGTCCTGGGAAGAAGGAAAGAGCATTCAAAAGGATGCTGAAAGAGTCCACCCCACCGAGAGGTGAGCACAAAAAAGTGCAACTCGAACAGCAACCAAAGGCTGCAAGAACACGCTACGATTCCGCTGCTGAAGCAGATTTGGGTGTGGCCTTAACGTGTGCGTGTTCAGGTCACATTACGAAGGAAGTAGCAGACGACATCCTCGTGGAAATACAGAGGAAGATAATCAGTGAGGCTTGGAGTAGCCAGGATACTGATGCGTCGGGCCCAGTTTTTAGAGGCAAACGCGTTTATACGGAGGGTGTTCTGAAACTGTGGTGCGACGATCAGAAGGCTCTGGATTGGATTGAAGGATTGGTTGAAGGGGAATATTGCTACCCTCTATCTCAAATCCAACACCTCGCTGATCATGAAGAAACAGTTGGAGATACCACAAAGAGTCAAATGTGGTATTCTTATCCTTGATGCCCAGGGAGCCTGGAAAGACTCACGCGATATTGTTCGTGTGCTGGCAAACCAGAACCGCTGGATTAACATCAGGGACTGGCTGTTACTCAAGGCAGATAAGCAGACGGACGGTCAGTACCTTGTTGTTTCGGTGCCAGAGGATCATATCCCGACCCTGATGAAAGCCAGACGTCGTCTCGCATGTGTATGTGGGGCAGTTTACGTAAAATTTCAGGGTCGTGGAGGTAAATTCTTTGACACTTCACCAAGCAAAGAGGCAGAAAATAACCTGGAAGTTATGGATACCAAAGCCATAGTTACGAGGATGAAGCCCAACGCACTTCCCAGGTTGCTGCGTAACTCAGGAGGCAAACCGGCGTGACGACATACTGACACCAACAGCAGAAGACTGGAATTTAGCAAAGAGAGTGGTAATGATGAACAAAATCCATTGAGACATTCACAATTTCCTCCCCTATAAGGCGGCAGGACCTGTCGGCATATTCCCGGCACTCCTACAGTGGGGGGGGGGGGGGGGGGTAAAGCCCTAATAGTCAGACTTGTTGCCATAATGAGAGCCTGTCTGGCTCTTAAATATGTTCCTAGGGGATGGAGGGAAGTGAAAGTCACGTTCATACCCAAACCAGGTGAGAGCGACTACACAGACCCTAAATCCTACAGGCATATTAGCCTCACATCCTTTCTCCTAAAGACGATGGAGAGGATGTGTGAAAGGGAATTAAGGGGGTCGGTGCTAATGAACTTACCACAACACGACAAGCAACACCCCTACAGTTTAGGCAAATCAACAGAATCGGCACTTCACCAGGTAATAACAAAGATTGATGAGGCCATCCAAAACAAAGAAATATGTCTAGGTTCCTTCATTGATATAGAAGGTGCTTTTGACAGGAAGAACTTCTCCAGCATAAAAGGTGCACTCAGTAGACATAAAGTTGAACCGGCACTGATTGACTGGATAGTTAACATGCTCAGTACACGAATAATAAAGATTGTTGGTGAATTTCAACCAATCCAAATTAAGGAAGGCTACCCGCAGGGTGGGATTCTCTCACCTCTCCTGTGGAGTATGGTCATTAATGAACTCATCAGCAAATTAAATGCCAATCACTTCTACACAGTAGGTTATGCTGATGACCTGACAATACTGAGCTCTGGAAAGACAGCAAGCATAGTGTGCGACTTGACCCAAGCGGCTCTCCGTATAGTGGGGAGACGGTGCAGGGAATACGATTTAACCATCAATCCAAATAAAACGGTTCTGTTCACACAAAAACGAATGCTGAATAACTATCATCTCCCTAGTTGAAATTTTCAGCACAAAATTTCAACTATCCTCTGAGGTAAAATATTTAGGTCTTACCTTGGACAGCAAACTTAACTGGAATAAACACAGAAAACAAAATCAAAAAAGCTAGTATAACTTTCTGGCAATGCAGAAACATGATTGGCAAATGATGGGGACTGAGGCCAAAAATAATACTGTGGCTGTATAAAACTGTAATTCGGCCCATGATCACATACGGCGCTCTGATATGGTGGACCAAGACAAATGAAGTCACCACTATAAAGAAGCTGCAGCGCTACCCAGATACTGGAATGTATGGCTGCCACAGGCTGCATAAGGATTACGCCAACAGCAGCCATAGAAGCGATGCTGGAACTAACCCCGCGCCATCTATATATACAACAAGAAGCGACTTCAGCTGCCATCAGACTCAAGACCCTAAATCTTTTGAGTAAGAATAGTGTTTGAATTTTTTCAACGTGGTAGAGCCATGCTGCAGCTATATTAATAGTATAGTTGTAGCACGAATGGGTCGGTTCGACCGGGGAAGGACCACGCTCTCACAGAATACCAGCGTAAAATAGCAGCTTAACACTGCTGTGTTTCGTATGGTGAGTGTAGAGAACCGGAGACCCTTTTTACTGGAAAAGAGGCATTCCATCTTAGTCCTCACGGGTGACAACGCATCTGCATTTTGACTTTTTATTGAGGATAGATGTAGAGGTTTATGGGCCACAGCAACCACTTACTATCAGATGGACTGTGTGCTCGTTTGTCACCCTACCCTATAAAAAAAAGTGTCCCTCATACGGCTAAAACAAATGAAAGTTGGGATCTGTAACTTTCTCTGAAGATCTCAATATCCACATATGCTAACCGCTGGGTACCTATAACACAGTCTTTCAGGCGAAATGTATGGGTATCATTCAAGCGGTCATAGCAATAGATGCTAGGAAGGTTAATGACTTCCCCATCAGAATATTGACCGATAGTAGGGCGGTACTACAAGCTCTGAGTTGCAATGTGGTGAACTCGGGACTAATATATGAATGCCATCAACGATTAAATGAGGTATATAAAAGCAACAATGTGACTCTGCGATGGCTAAAGGGACACAGTGTATCCAGAGGCAACGATACAGCAGATGAACTGGCCAGAAGAGGATCAGCTCTGGCCACTATAAGGCCGGAACCAATCATACCAATCCCCTTTGGTAACGTTCGTTCACTGGTACGTAGACACTTCACTAATCAACACGCTCAGCTTTGGAAAAATCTAGTAGACATATCTAAATAAACAGTCGTTTAACCAAAGTTCTAATGAGACTGAACAAGCCCCAGGTCAGGATAGTAACAAGTGCTATCATAGGTCACGGCACCCTTAACAAACATTTATTTACTACAGGTGTTACAGATAGTCCCCTGTGCAGGGCACGTATGGGGGAGGAAGAAACGGCGGCCCACGTGCTACTGAAATGTCCGGAGGTCGCTACGTACAGGGCTAAACATCTCGGCACGCCGGGATCACTCCCCGAAGTTGCATGCAACATCAAAGGACTGTTAAGCTTCTTCGGGGAGATCTCATGGCTCGAATAATCACATTATTCCTGCCCAAACGCAAAATACGCGCATAGACGTGGAGTTGCGGAAAACAGCCCGTCGTAAGCTAAACTAAACTAAACTAAATACATCAGATTTGATAGACCACAAATCCTCGCAAAAGAACACCGATTCCTACCAAAGATGATACGCGAGGCTATTGAAATTAAAAAACATCCTAATTTCAATAGAGAAGATGGATGAGTGCTGCCATCTGCTTGGGATCCTATAATTAAGGAAATTAAATCCAAACCCAAGCATACCAGTGGTATAAGACTTCAAGATACTGTAAGTTTATTCTGCGTAAATCGAACCAAAAATATTAATTTTTTTTATCAAGAAAAAGTGTTTACGTTATATCTTTATTTAAGAGGATTGTGAAGTGCCTTCAGTGAAATATTTTCAAATATGCTATCTGTTTCATACCTATTGCTCCGTATTGCCGTATCGTGCGATAGAGAGAGCTGCAAGAATTGGAAGCAATTGCCTGCCTACATTTCCTTCTTGAAATATTGTTTAGAGCGATAACGTTTTCACTCACGTTAACACTTTTCATTTGATTCAATACACCTTCATCCAGGTCTGTACGGTTTTCTTTTTAAGTAATTCAGTTTAGTTTTGTACCCTACAGGCACATTTGTGTGCTGGATTGGTGGAGAATAAAACCGCTGCGATATTTTTCTTTCTTCTATATTTGGTGTTTTCCTTGAGGTAGCTGGCCGCCGACTGTGTCGAACGACGAAAATCGCCCCTCTTTTATACCGCCTCGGGCTGGGTCAATGGATACGGCCGACGCATTGTACAAATGGCGTCGACCAATCAGCGCGAGGCGTGACAGAGCAAGTGACGATGCTGAGTCCCGTTACATTGTTTGTCTTAAGCTAGTTCTATATCTTACTGAGTCATTGTTTACATTGTTTACCTTAAGCTAGTTCTGTTATACAAAGTGACCAACTAATTTTATTACACAAATATAAGCTCTACACTATTATTTTCTTAACATAAAATGCTTATATCCTATCTAAACTATAATCTCTATTAATATAAATGTTTATCCTATCTAAGTACAAACTAACTATAATATTTATTCCATTAATATAAATGTTTTTGTCTTATTTATGTATCACTATTTGTTTTTCTCTTGTCCCGCACATCACTCCCGCCGTGCGACCGCGTGGCATCAGCTTCCGGTGCGGGCTCGACGTCCGTAGATAGAGGCAGGATCACAAGCTTCCTTACTGGCCGGCGTAGGACACCTCCCTTAGTTAGCATGTCCACAGTCCGCACGACGTTGTCGGGACCCGGATATGTAGCGATGACTCTTCCTCGTATCCACACGTTGCGAGGCAGGTTGGGATCGACGATCTGTACGAGGTCGTCGACGCGTGCTGCTTGGCCTTGTCCGTGGGGCTCCCGCCGGTGTTGAAGCTCAGGGAGGTACTCCTTCACCCAGCGTAACCAGAAGGTGTCGGCTAGCCTCTGCGCAGCTCGCCAACTTGACCGTGAGAGGGCGTCTCGTTCGGTGAAAGTGCCTAGCTGTGGTACTCGTCCCGGTCCTCCCAACAAGAAGTGGTTACGAGTGAGAGCTTCGGGATCCTCTGGACTGACTGAGACGTGAGTCAGCGGTCGGCTGTTGACGGTGTATTCCACTTCTACCAGTAGTGTCGTGAGGACTTCCTCCGTCGGATGACGTTCGTGCAACGTCGCGATAAGAGCGGTCTTGACGGAGCGAACCATTCGCTCCCAGGCTCCGCCCATAAATGGAGCTCCAGGCGGGATGTAGCGCCAGGAGATAGTCCTTTTTGCTGCTTCTTCTGCGGTCGCTGCGTCGACCGCCTGTCGTAGTTCCTTATCGGCTGCCTTCAGGTTGGTGCCGTTGTCTGACCATATTTCTGTCGGGCAGCCTCGCCGTGCGATCATCCGCCTTATGGCCATTACCGCGGAGTCAGCGCTAAGTGAGCCGGCAACTTCTAGATGTATGGCTCGCGTAGTGAGACATGTAAAAATGGCCACATATCTCTTTTGTCGAGTTCGTCCGACGGTCACCGAAAGAGGTCCGAAATAGTCCACCCCGGTGTAGGTGAAGGGGCGCTTGTGGTGAGCTAAGCGACACGTTGGCAGGTCCCCGGTTCTCGGATGCGGCGGTACTTGCGTCTTCATTCTGCAGAATAGGCATTTTCGTAGTATTGTGCGTACGATAGGGCGCAGTCTCAGTACCCAATACTGCTGCCGGCACTCGTTAACTGTGGCTTCTACACCGACGTGATGGAGTTGCCGATGTATAGCCTGCACCCAGAGCTTGACTGTGTGATGATCACCGTCAATTATCAACGGGTTCTTGAATTTTTCCTCCATGTCGCAGACTGCTCGAATACGACTTCTAAGTCGTAGTGTGCCGTTTATTGACTCGACGCTGAGCTGGCGAAGGCGGCTCTCCTTATTGATCGGCTTCCCGCTGTTTAGGCTGTCTATTTCTTCCGCAAAGGATTCTTCTTGGGAGGATCGCATCAGAAGCTCTTCAGCTGTCTTAAGCAGCTCGGCTGAGACCATTAGCGGCTTTATGTCTTCTGGCGACCGCTTCTTTGTCGTCATGTGCGCCTGATATTTCACTGTAGCTTTGTTCTTTTTCCAAGTGGGATCAGCCTCTTTATTCTTCTTTGTTCGTTTGTAGTTGACTCTCTGTTTGGTGTTTCTGCAGAGTTGAATGCCGTGTAGTGGCGGTCAAGAATATCCACTACCCCTATATATCTTCCCGTGGGTGTCGTAAAAGGCGACAAAGGGAAACAGGCAGGAGATGGGCAGCAGCATCTTCCTGGTAATAGCAAAATACAATAAAAAAACTGCGGTTGCCAACCCGCTCGCCAAGCGTGGCAACTATGGCAATATACCCCCCATGATGAAAGTTACGAAGAGACGGCCCCCAGTCCCCGGCGGCCCCGCTATTCCTGGCTACGGTGGCGACCATGGTAACGGCGGGGCAGGGGGTGCTAAGAATCTCCGGTGGAGGTTCGGTTGCCACCTACGACGACTCGACCTGGCAACATACAACGCACGCACCCTGAGGACTGACGAGAAGATCGTGGAGCTGGAAGAAGAGATAGACAAGTTACGCTGGCATATTATAGGATTATCCCAAGTCCGAAGAGAGGGGGAGGACACGGTAATCCTCGAATCCGGCAACTTGCTCTATCACCGGGAGGGCGACCATCTGTCCCAAGGAGGTGTCGGATTTATCGTCCACAAGTCTCTCGTTAACAACGTTGTAAAAATCGGGAGTGTGTCGGCGAGGGTTGCGTACCTTATACTCAGAATCACCAAACGGTATTCGCTGAAGGTCATACAGGTTTACGCACCAACCTCGGCACACCCCGATGAGGAGGTGGAGGAAATGTATGAGGATATCTCTAGAGCCATGCACTCCTCCAAAACCCAATATACGGTGTTAATGGGAGACTTCAATGCAAAACTAGGCACAAGAGAGAACGGTGAGCTGAAAGTAGGGAAATTTGGAATAGGGCAACGGAACCCAAGGGGCCAGCAGCTGGCCGACTTCATGGAGAAAGAGGGACTCTTTATGATGAACTCTTTCTTCCAGAAGCGGCCCCACAGGAAGTGGACCTGGTCGAGCCCCGACGGTTCCACAAAAAATGAGATTGACTTCATTATGACGACCAGACGACAACTGTTCAGTGATGTCTCCGTGATCGCGAGGGTGAAAACTGGTAGCGATCACCGAATGGTTAGAGGCACACTGAACCTAAACGTTAAGTTGGAGAGGTCTCGTCTAATGAAGTCAACGCTCCGTCCCCCTCGTGCTCTGTTCCAAAGTCCCGAAACCTTTCAGCTCGAGTTACAAAACCGTTTTCAGTGTCTGGAAGACTGCAATGAAGTGGACGATATGAATGACAAGCTCGTGGAAACTGTCCATGCGGTTGGAGCTAAGTTCTGCAAGACCCGCCGCAGAAGAACACAAAAACTCTCCGATCACACTCTTAATCTCATGGCTGTTAGACGGGAGATGAAGCTACATTCTTCAACAGACTTGACAGCATACAGGCATCTGAACAGACAGATCTCCAAATGCATGCGGCGGGACTTACGCAACTTCAATACAGCTCGTATTGAAGAAGCGATCGAGCGGAACCAAGGCTCTAAAGTCTTTGCCAGAGATCTGTCTGCCAGAAAGAGCCAACTGTCAAAGCTGAAGACAGAGTGTGGCAGCATCGTTTCCGGGACACCAGAGATTTTGAGTGAGATTGAGAGGTTCTATGGGCAGCTGTACACATCATCGTTGGAGCCACACGCAAGTGTGAGTAACGATCCAAGAGCGAGTCTCATCCGACACTATTCCGAAGATATCCCGGATGTCAGTCTGAGCGAGATTAGGATGGCTCTCCAGCACCTTAAAAACGGTAAGGCCCCAGGCGAGGATGGAATTACAGCGGAGCTTCTGAAAGCGGGTGGAAGACCGGTACTTGAAGTCCTTCAGAAGCTCTTTAATTCCGTCCTCCATGGTGGCATTACACCGGAGGCGTGGAGCAGAAGTGCGGTGGTCTTGTTCTTCAAGAAAGGTGACAACGCTCTCTTGAAGAACTACAGACCGATTTCCCTTCTGAGCCGCGTCTACGTGCTGTTTTCGAGAGTCATTACGAATCGTCTCGCGCGCAGACTTGACGACTTCCAGCCTCCCGAACAAGCCGGTTTCCGAAAGGGCTTTAGCACCATAGACCACATACATACCCTTCGGCAAGTTGTACAGAAGTCCGAAGAGTACAATTTGCCACTATGTCTGGCGTATGTGGACTATGAGAAAGCCTTTGATTCCGTCGAAATTTGGGCGGTGCTGCAGTCCCTTCAGCGGTGCCAAGTTGACTGTCGGTATATCGAAGTGTTGAAGTGCTTGTACAGTAGGGCTACGATGGCTATCCGAGTACAGAACCAGAGTACGAAACCTATCCAATTGCAGAAAGGTGTAAGACAGGGTGACGTCATATCCCCGAAACTCTTCACCGCTGCATTGGAAGACGTTTTCAAGCTTCTGGACTGGAAAGGATACGGTATCAACATCAATGGCGAGTACATCACTCACCTTCGATTTGCCGACGATATAGTCCTTATGGCAGAATCGCTGGAGGACCTAAGCACTATGCTCAATGACCTCAATAGTGTTTCCCAACGGATAGGTCTTAAGATGAACATGGACAAAACTAAGATCATGTTTAATGTCCATGTCACACCTATGCCGGTAGTTGTTGGGAACACTAAGCTCGAAGTTGTTGACGAGTATGTTTACCTGGGACAAATAGTCCGACTGGGTAAGTCCAACTTCGACCGAGAGGTCAATCGACGGATTCAACTCGGCTGGGCAGCGTTCGGGAAGCTACGACACATCTTCTCGTCAGACATACCTCAAAACCTTAAAACGAAATTGTACAACCAGTGCGTGTTGCCAGTGATGACTTACGGAACTGAGACGTGGTCCTTCACTGCTGGCCGTATGAGGAAGCTCAAGGTCGCTCAACGAGCTATGGAGAGGGCTATGCTCGGAGTTTCTCTGCGTGATAAACTCAGAAATGAGGATATCCGCAGTAGAACCAGAGTGACCGACATAGCCCAACGGATTAGTAAGCTGAAGTGGCAGTGGGCTGGCCATATAGCTCGAAGAACCGACAACCGATGGGGAAGAAAGGTTCTCGAGTGGCAGCCTCGTACCGGTAGGCGAAGTGTAGGGCGTCCCCCCACGAGATGGAGTGACGACCTGGTAAGACATGCAGGAAGTCGATGGATGCAGGTGGCTCAGGACCGTGTTTTGTGGCATTCTTTGGGGGAGGCCTATGTTCAGCAGTGGACTTGTGAAGGGCTGTAATGATGATGATGATGAATGAACTGTAGAACACGTGCGGTTGAGTATCGGAGTCGGTCCCAGTTGGAGAACTTCGCTGGATCAGGTAGACCTTCGGCAAGCCTCAATCTTCTTTGAGGCTTGCCGAATGTAATGTGTCCTTTCTTCGTCGGAAGGTTCTTCCGCTGTTGCTCTTGTGGTTTCTGTCGGCCAGAAGTCTTCTGTTAGGTATAAGAAGTCAGGCCCTTTGAACCATCGATGTTCTTTATTAAATGCTGCTGGTACGTCTCGTGTGGCGTCATCCGCCACGTTCAGCTTTGTCGGAACCCAGCGCCATAGGTACCGCAGTGCGTCCCTGTCTTGTTCTCGCAACTTGACTTGCATGAACATCTCTTTGATGTCCGCCGTAACCGCGATCATGTGTTGTCGGAAGCGCATGACGACACCTGGTAGCGATTGTAGTAGGTCGGGCCCTTTGAGTAGCATGTCATTAAGTGCCACCCCTTTGGTCTTGGCTGCGGCATCGTGTACCACCCGTAATTTCTCCGGTTTCATTGGGTTGACTACTGCAAAGTGAGGTAGGTACCAAGTTTTGTCAGCTGTCTTCTGTTTTGGGGCGGGTTCGGCGTACCCCTTTGCGACGAGAGCGTTCATTTGTTCCACGTATTTCTTCTTTAACGTGGGGTCACGATCGATCTTCTTTTCTATGTTGAAGAGCCTCTTCAGCGAGTTTTCGTAATTGTCTGGTAACTTGACATCGTCTTTGCGCCAGAGAAGACCGATCTGGAATCTTCCTTCTTCTGTCTTCGTTGTGGTCCTTTCCAAGATACGAAGTGCTTGTTCTTCTGGATCAGTCTTCGGTCTCTTGGGCTTTATACAAAGTGCGTCCATCTCGAAGTATCGCTTCACGAGGTCTTCTAGATTCTCCTCTGGATCTTCTACGATGTGTGACACGAAATCGATGTTCCGTCCGAAGCTTCGTGTCTGGCTGCCGTGGAGTACCCAACCTAGTGGCGTGAGAGATGCCACTGGGTGGTTCTTGTCTCCTTTTCTTACTTCCGATGTCAGCAGAAGATGCCAGTTATCTTGTCCGATCAGCACTCGTGGCTTGGCGTTTGCATATGTGAGATGTCCTTGGATATCAGAGAGGTGTTGACACTCCTCCACTAGATCCTGTGGGACCCGTTGAGATGAGACTTGCAGGTTCTTCACTGTGCGTGCTTGTATTTGTTCTTCATGATCGTTGAGCCCCTTTAGTTTGATGGTGACTCTCCTCGATGCTGACTCCGATACTTTCTTGTCGTTGATGGTTTCTATCTTCAGTGGGTCTATGGGGCCCGTTGCTCCGACGCTTGTTACTATACTATCGTCGACGAGCGTGACTGTTGAGCCGTCGTCCATCAACGCGAAGGTGTTGACAGCTCCTTTTGGTCCTTTGACCTGGATCGGTAGGATTTTTAAATATGATTGCTTCTTGACGGTCCAGGTTGAGTTGATGACCTCTGTTGCCCCTTGATTTTCTTTTGCTTCTGAATCTTCTGACTTCTTTTCGTAATGCAGCATCTTGTGGTGAGAGTACTTGCAGCTGTTGACATTACATGGCTTGGGTCGGCAGTGGTGTGTCTTGTTCCTATAGCGAAGACACCTGAAGCAGAGGCGCTTGGACTTGGCCATGTCCCATCTTGCATTTGCATCTAACTTCTTGAATTGTTCACATTCTGTGGCGTTGGTGTGCCCCGTATCTTCACATACGACGCATCTTGGTATGTATGTCTTCTCAGTCACGTTGTTGATCCTTTGAGTCTTCCTTTGTGGTGCGGCTGTAATAGGCGGTGTCATCTGTTCGGGCAGCGCGTAGGGTCCACACAGTTCTGCTTCCCTTTTGAAGAACTTCTCTATCTTGATGAGGCAAGGGTCTTCACGTGGCTGCATGGCTGAGAAGTCGTAGTACCTATAACGCAGAGTTGGCGTCAGTTTGTCTACTATTGTCTTCGCGAGTTCAGGATTGTACATGTAGTTAAAACAACCCAAAGTCTTCAGTGTCGCCACTACGTTGGAGATCTTGGTGGCGAATATGCATATGTCTCTTGGTGACTCAGTAAGGCGCGGCAGACCTCTAAGCGTCTCCATCTCCAGCATGGCTATTGACTCTGGTCTTCCAAATCTTGACTCCAAAGTCTTCATTACTTCAGCCGGGTATGCGTTGGTCATAAGTAGGCCTTCAACTGCTTCCTTGGCCTTCCCTTTCAAGTTTCTTCTGAGTCGATTCGTATTTTCAACTACGCTGAATGTCGCTTCTGTCTCGTAGTAGGCGGCGCGAAAGGGTAGCCATTCCTGATGAGACCCGCTGAAGAATGGTAACTCGACGAACTTAGGTCGTTGGGCGGCGCTGACAGCCCGAGTGATGGCTTTAGCCAGGAGGGCTACGTCAGTTTGACCTCCCGCCGGTGACTGATGTGTTTCTTCGTGCCTTGGTTCGTGGGCGGCTGTTGGTTCTTCTATGGCATGGTGAGGTTCGTTGGTGATTGCTAACACCGGGCGATTCACTTGATTCTCCAACCAGTCGTCCACTCTTGTATTGACTTCTGATCTTGAGTAGAGGGATGCGTCATCTTCTTCTTCCTCCTCCTCTTCTGAGTCTTCCCTTTCTAAGGCAGCAAGGCGTGCTGCGGCTAATTCCACTTGAAGGCGTAGTAAATCTTCTTTCGCCTTTGTAAGCTTGAGCTGCTTCGTTCTACTGCGTGTAGATCCCCCTCCACCTCCCTTCTTGCTGGGCGGGCGGGGTTCCTGTAGCCCGGTTTGCTTTGATGGACCGGCGGTGCTTCTTATGGCTCGCTTCACTGTAGAAGTTTCTGTTTCTCTGTGAGTTGCTCTGGTGACAGTAGCGGGCGGCTTCATCAGCTGTTTGGCCTTCGCACCCGCAGTTAGTGTCGTCGCCGCGGATGGTGTTACGGAAGGAGCGACGGCGCTGGCGGGGTGCGTGGCGGGGGCGGCGGTTGCGGCTGAGGCTGAGGTGGCGGCGGACGAAGTGGTCGCTGCGGTGGCGGAAGTCACGGTGGATGGATCAGTCGCCGCGGAGGTGTCTGTATACTCCGAAGTCTCCGTGGCGGTCGTCCCTGTAGCTGTTGATTCCGTACTGGCTTCCGCACTGGTGGTACCGGTCGCCGAGGTGGTAGCCTTGGACGACGACGGCTTGCTGCCCCTTCCCTCAGAGCGCGTAACGGCCATGCTGTCAGCTGACTTTTTCTTCGAATAATCTTGAGTCTTGAAAAACGATTTCCGAGGAGTCTTCTTAATTATTTTTCTTCAGGTAATTATTCCCCACAAGATTCGGCTGGCGAAGGACCATTAAATGTGCCCTACAGGCAAATTTGTGTGCTGGATTGGTGGAGAATAAAACCGCTGCGATATTTTTCTTTCTTCTATATTTGGTGTTTTCCTTGAGGTAGCTGGCCGCCGACTATGTCGAACGACGAAAATCGCCCCTCTTTTATACCGCCTCGGGCTGGGTCAATGGATACGGCCGACGCATCGTACAAATGGCGTCGACCAATCAGCGCGAGGAGTGACAGAGCAAGTGACGATGCTGAGTCCCGTTACATTGTTTGTCTTAAGCTAGTTCTATATCTTACTGAGTCATTGTTTACATTGTTTACCTTAAGCTAGTTCTGTTATACAAAGTGACCAACTAATTTTATTACACAAATATAAGCTCTACACTATTATTTTCTTAACATAAAATGCTTATATCCTATCTAAACTATAATCTCTATTAATATAAATGTTTATCCTATCTAAGTACAAACTAACTATAATATTTATTCCATTAATATAAATGTTTTTGTCTTATTTATGTATCACTATTTGTTTTTCTCTTGTCCCGCACAAGTTTAATTAAAAAATAAAAACGCTATAATAAAAAAAAAATATATAAGTCAAAAATATGAATAATTAGATGCTAATAACTCATATCGTACGCAATATTTTTTAAAGTTAAACCGTACATACCTAGTTTTCCATTATATATACAAGATTTCCAAAAATTATGATAATTGGACATGGTTATGCAAAAAGGATCCAACCCGAATTTGTGTCAAAAATGTTGACTTTGGAAAGTAATGTTTGTGGTCTATACTATTATGTTATGAAACAATTTTAGCAAAAGTAACACAAATAAGAAGAAAAATTACAAACAGACAGAAACCATACCGATAATTTGAGTTTATGATATTTGAAGTATGGATACTTCAAATATCATAAACTCAAATTAACTTATCGCGGGTTGGATCCTTTTTGCATAACTACGTCCAATTATACTATGTTTGGGGGAAAATTTACAGCTTAATTAGCCTCTTAAATAGAAGTACACTGTTTGAAATTAAAAAAAATATTTTTTATTTTTTAATAACAAAAATTGAGTAATTCAATTCTAATGTAATTGTAACAGAATTTTGATGGATAGAAAATGATTGTTTAACTAAACTTATACAACAATTTATTAATAGAAGGTTTTATTTAATACAACTCCTCCCTTGGCTCCAACATATGCTGAGGATCAAGTTATCCAGCAGTGCTTACGGTATCCTGTCTCATTCATGAATAGCAGCTTTCCTGATCTCTGGCACTGTCTGGAAAGGTGGTTGACGGTTCCAAACAGCTTACTTATAGCTAAGAACATCCCACGCGTGCTCTATTGGGTTCAAGTTAGGCGAGCCGGCAGACCAGTTTAACCTTGTGATGTGTTATTCTCGGAGAGCAGCATTGACTCGTTGAGCTCAATGTGTGGGCGCATTATAGTTGACTAGTACGAGTTGGTGCCCATGGTTTACTCGGGATGGTCTGACGATTCTATTAATAGTAACTGTTTTCTACCTATTTGCCGTCATGGAGCCTCGATACGCGATCAAAAGCGTTCTAGCTCCAGTCATAATTCCACCCTAAAGGGACACCGATTTCCCGCCGTTCTTTACCATTTAGGGTCTCTAGGTCTTCTCCAGACACGAATATGTCGGTTATCTGGATGAGTACTGATTCGCGATTCGTCAAAAAAGAAACAGTTTTGCCAAATGATTTCCTCCTCATCTTCTTCCACTGCAATGTCCATCGCTGATGTTGCCGTGAATTCAGAAGTGCTCGCCAAGATCTCCACGCTCATAGTTCAGCCTGGTGTAAACAATTCTGATAGATCTGAGTGCTAACTTCAAGCCCTGAGGCGGCCCGTACTTCTGCGTTTATTGTAGTATCGTTGATTGTTGGGTGAATGACAGCCAGAAATCTGATATCTGATATCCGAACAGTTGGACTGCGCGGTCAGTCAGCAAAATTATCCATGCAGTGGTACCTCTGTAATGTGGCTACGACATAGGATTGGGATACAGTAACTCTGCGTGCTATTTCTCTCGTGGAACATCCTTCTTTCCTCAAAGTTACAATCTTAGCTCGTAAAACTTCTGATAATCCTCTTGATATTTTTTCAATCACAACCTTCCCCGAAAAAATATTTTAAATCCGTTAAAATTGACTAAGTCAGATTACTGAATGAGCGTAAGCTTGGATTGCATTTCTTTTTATATGGAAAAATAATTGAATGCGTTTTATTGTTTTATATTCCAATTCTATATTTTTAAGTAAAGTAGCTAAAAAGAAGAAGAAATTATAATATAGTCTATCGTAACGAAAAAGATTTAGATTTTTCAAACTACGTGTATGTATAATATAATACAAACAAAAATTTATGAAAGTTATTGTCAATCAGTACTGATAGCCGTAATGTGCTATTATTTTCATCTAGGCGCTAAACATATCCGCTGCTGAAGAAGAACGCATGAAAAATAATGAAGATTATTCTAGTTCTTTAGGGACAGTGTGTGTTAATAATATGACAAGCAGTAATACTTCATTTTATTTATCTACACTCTATGATAGTACCATAAATTTCAGTAATCACCAGGTGGTCAGTTCTTTCAACAGAGATACTTAATTACGTGATGGATCCTTAATGTAAGATAATAAATCCATATCATGTAAAGAACGTATTTATATTGTGACCCTCTCTGTTGAGCGAACAGTAGAAATGGCATGTGTTGAGCTTGAGCATTTTAATGTTGTCAGTATTCACAGACCACCATGTTCAAGGTATGATACCTTTGAAAATATTATGGAAGAAGTTTTAGTTAAGTTTAATAAACTTGAGAATTTAATATCAATCTCCTGGAAGCTTCTACCATCAGTATTAAATTTTGCTCATTGTTCATATATTACAATCTTGATAATTTATTCTTTGAAGCTACACGTATTACAGGATGTAGTGCAACTTGTATTGATAATATTTTTACAGATGTTGTACCAATCAATAAATTCATAATTCAAAAACTAAGTTTAGACCACTGTGGACAACTGGTTTCATTACCATATAAGTACAAAAACCACGAAATTGAGAAAATTGTGTTTGTTCTGATTAATGCAAAACGCCTGGAGAAATTTAGAAGTAACATGATAAAAAATCTTCCATTGCTTTCTTACACGAATAATTCAGACTATTTATATGGAGTATAATTTTACCCTTATAAGCAATGGATTTAATAAAACATTTACTTATAAAATATTCTCCAGTAACAGGCGCAAGACATTTAATGGGTGGGCGACAGTAGGAATTCATAAGAGCAGACGAAGATTATATGAACTTTACTATGAAAGATCATATAATATTTCTGATAATTTTAAACAAACATGTCAACAATTATTCTCAAATGTTTAAAAGAGTTTGCTCCACAGCCAAATCTTTACATATTACCAACAAAATTAAGGCCGCTAAAATAAAATTAAAATGACGTAGAGTATAATTAATAGCAAAACCGGTAAAGACAAACCTCGTAACACAAATTGTCAATTGAAAATTAATAATGAATCGACTAAATCAAATCAAAAAGTCGCAGCGGTGTTTGAGAAATATTTCACCGATATACCTATTTTGACAACAAAGTCATTGAATACTTCTCCAACTGTCGCCGATTCATTACTTAAACAGAATATTAATACCTGTTTAAAATAATGTATATATTTTTTTATAGAATAAGGGTGACATTAAGCACACAGTCCACCTGATGGTAAGTGGTTGCTGTGGCCCATAGACATCAACATCTATCTTCGTTTGTGAATTGAAATGCAGATGCGTTGTCAGCCGTGAGGACTTAGTCCTCGCGGCTGACATACAATGCCTCTTTTCCAGTATAATGGGTCTCCGGTTCTCTACACTCACCATACGAAACACAGCAGCATTAAGCTGCTATTTTACACTGGTATTCTGTGTGAGCGTGATCCTTCCCCGGTCGAGCCGACCCATTCGTGCTATAACTATACTATTAATATAGCTGCAGCATAGCTCTACCACGTAAAAAGTATTAGCACAAGATATTGTAAAATATTTAAAAACCCTTGATGTAGGGAAAGAAAACCGCAGATTAATGGGGGATTTCTGTTACAGATAATTAATAGAATCAGGCGTTACTTTGCGGAAGTCCATTATATTAAATTTGACAAGAAATTACTTTGCGTACACCGCTAGATAAAGGTATGATACCTTTGAAAATATTATGGAAGAAGTTTATCTAGCGGATGTACGCAAAGTAATTTTTTGTCAAATTTGATTTCTGTTACAGTTATTTCGTCAATAATATATTTAATTGCACCCTATATTGCTATTATTTTTAATGCTAGTATCGATTCTGATGTGTTTCCTGATTTAATGAAACATAGTAAAGTAATACTCAGTAAAATTTTTGAAAAGACACCAATTGTTAAGTTTTTTTAATAAAAATAAATTACTCCATAAAAATCAATTTGGTTTCACAAGGGGTCGCTCGACGACTGACGCAGGTGTCGAGCATATGAAATATATTTTTAATGCCTGGGAGAGTTCACAATATGCCTCAGTTATTTTTGTGATCATTCCAAAGTTTTGGATTGTGTTCATCATGAGATATTAATCAGGAAACTACAACATTACGGTGTCAAAATATTGCGCTTAGACTAATTATTTCATATTTAAATAACATAATTCAAAAAGTCGTTATCAATGGTAAAGGTTCGCCCGTAAATTAAAACGTAAAGGATCCGGAGGAATCTTTACATTTTACTTTACGGGCGTTCCTCAGGGCTTGGATTCATTTGGCCCAATCCTGTCGTTAGTCTATATTAATGACTTACCTTATCTTCTAGGGGACAATCACGATATAGTATTATTTGCTGATGACACCTCTTTAATTTTCAAACTCAAACCACATTCAGTTAATTTTGATAATGTAAATAATCCACGATCAAAATTAGTACATTGGCTTAATACAAACAATTTTCTCTTAAACGGCGATAAGACAAAATTAATTAAATTTACAATACCTAATATTAAACATTCAAATACCAATGTGCTCTTAAATGGTGAAGAGTGAGTCTTGTGGATACCACTGTTTCTCTTGGTATTAACTATTGACGTGAAGCTTCAATGGGGCCCCCATATATCTAAATTAGCAAGCTGATTTAGTTCTGCAGCATATGTTGTAAGAAAGATTAGACGTTTCACCAAAGTTGAGACAGCTAGATTAGTAGCTGACATCGAAGCTATATTTGTTTCGCAAAAGAGAGTTGTACGGGCGATTTATAACTTAAATTATAATGAGTTCCATAGAAAAAAATTAAAAGGTTATTATAATATCAAAGAATACACCAGTGAAAAAACTCCTGGGAATGTGGTGATCGCCACCATGCTGGTTTTATTAAAACTCATTTAAAATATGTACAAACAAAAAAGAAACAAAATTATTGTAAAGTGTAAAAACATGTTCAAAAAAAAAGTCCCGCTGGGTTTCTTGCTGGTTCTTCCCAGGATAAGGGTATTTTCCGAACCAGCGGTAAATGAAAAAATGACTACAATAAGTATTATGTAATAATCAATAATGAATAAAAATTATTCATTTCTATTCTATTTTTGTTTGATTGGTTTTTAATACAAATACAATACAAACACTCACGCTCATCACCCAGAAGGGTAGGCAGAGACTACGGACTTCCATTTGGCGCGATCCTGACACACCTCTCTCGCCTCCTTTACATCCATATATTTACGCATACACGCTCGTCGGTTAAGCGTACTCCTAATCTGGCCCATTTTCAATGTATCGCCGATTAGGTCGATTAATCTTCGTCTAGGGCGTCCCTTCCCGACTTTACCGTTCACAGTTTTTAATTGTTATTGAAAATTATATTAAGGCGCAGTAGATGTTAGGGTTGTTCAAATTTTTTCCTTTAATTAAAACATCCACATCTTACACAGGATTTTACCCTCTATCATATAATATATGCTTTTTACCTAATCAATAAACTTTGGTCAGAGTTTATGTTCGTTAATACTTTAGTTCACTTCTTCGGAGGCCTAAATCTGAAATAAGGTCTTGTTTTTCAAGAGAGGCAACGAATAAATTAAATGAATGAAAAATTCGAGTAGTTTACTTTTTACCGTTTAATGCGTTATATATAATATTTTATCCAATGCGGTAAAAACTCTAGACGTTATGATGCTGTCATTCGTTGGGACAGAATGCAGAATAAATGGGTTTCTTGTATGATCGCAGATTACTAAAGACATCTTTCAATAATTGACGGTTCCGTGGCGCAGTGGCTTAGCAATGAGTTGCTGCGCTAGGGGCCGCGGGTTCGAATCCCACACGGAACAAGTATTTGTATGGCCTACAAATAATTGTTCCGGGTCTAGATTTTTGTCCTCGTGCAATTTATTATTTTTATTATTGTTTTTTAAAGAAAAGAAAAAAATAATAACATTATTCCATTAATGTTGCTAAAAAGAAAGAAATAATAGTTAATTTTTGTTAAACAAATGTTTATTATTTACAGAGAATATTAAGAGATGTGTTCTATATATTACTGATACATATATAATTTACTTATATAAAAAATATATCACATTTTATATAAATTTATCAAAATAAATGTTACATATTTGTTATCACTCGTATGGACTCTATCATAACATCTGTAACTGTTTTTCAAAGGCTGTAAAAAAAGTCGTTTTCTTTTTTATTTAAGTAAATAAACTAATATTTAATGCAAACTAAACTGAAGTGGCAGAAGTGCTTACATTGTCATTAGACGGAGCCAAAGTAGAAACTGACTGTTCCGTTGATTTTACTGGTTCTTCTGTTTTTGTGTCTTCGTATGAAGATTTTCTCTCTACATTATTGTCTGAAGTGACGTTACTTTTCGAGACAGTTTCATTAGGTCCAGCAGGTGTCGACGTAGGTCCTGATGTAGGTAGATCTGAAGATTTTTCGATGAGCGTTGCCGTTGTTGTTTCCGAGAAACTTAACATTTCATTTATTTGATCTGCTGGTATAGTTTGTGTCGAAGATTCTTCAAATTTTGATAAATCTTTTACAGGTTGAGTTACTTCAGTAGTTGTTGCAATTTCACTGGAATGAGGCATTGTTTTAAAGGAGTAACTCACATCTGATTTAGTGTTAGACTCAGAAGCAGTAGACGATTCAGTTCCTTGTGTAGGTGGCGGAATAGTCGTTGCATTTATTTCTGATTTTTCATCAGTATCTACAGAAGAAAGTATCGCAACAGATTTGGTAATTTCTATCTTTTCTTTAGGATTTGAAGAATATTTAGTTGTGACTTTAACAAAATCTTGAGGCGAAGAAGAAGAAACAGTTGTCATTTCAGCTGTAGCTATAGGTGTAATTTCGGAAGACTCATGTACGTCACCTACACTATGAAATTGTTTTTCAGACGGTAGTTTTATACCAGTAGTTTGTGTTGATGCAGATTCACTGTTATCCAATAATTTTAACGCACGTCCAGACATTTTACTTGATGCTGAAGAAATTTGGACAGGACTTGGTGCTCTTGGTAAATGAGTACCCACAGGTCGGAAACCATTCTCGTCAGCAATGTATCTGTTTAAATGACATAAATTTTTAATTGATATGACATCTAAGAATTATTTTATCTCTAATAATTATTTAATGACTAGTTAAAAAGTAAAAAACCTCAAAGTAATGATGGTTCCGTCAGGCGCAGTATATGAATATGATCCTTGTTGTACATGGATTTCGTCACTGTAATCGCTTTCTTCTTCTTCTTTGCTGTTAGCGCTACGACTTGTTGACTTTGGAATAACCTTATCAAAGGATGTCTCCTCTCTCTTTATTCCATTTCCAGTTTCATAACTAAAAAAATATATTGTATTAAATTTGTTTTCTATAACTCAAATGAGAATTTCATCCCTAATTAAATAAAGTATATGACATGAACAGAAACAGAAACTTTTTTATTCAATATAGATTATAAATAATACTTATTGAAAGTCACTCTTTTGTTTGATTACCACTGGTTCAGAAAAAACCTCTGTCCTGGGAAGAACCAGCAAGAAACCCAGCGGGACTTTTTTTAAAAATAACAGCTTACAATCATGATGTTACACAAATTAACAACACAACAAATTAGAAATAGCTTGGTAGCGATCACCTCATTTCAAGGGGAAATGAGGTAATCGCTAACAAAACGTTAATAATACTGCAATTTAAACAAAGCTGAACTCTTCAGATTCAGCTACAATACTCTTTATTTAATCCACTGGTTCTAAGACCATAGACGTTTCAAAATGCAGCAGCTTGCATGTTTAACTTTCATAGAAAAGATTTGCCCGTACTCAATACCCAGTACAGATTATTACCAAGCAATAAAAGTTGTGTTTCTCACTTCGAATAAATGTATTATACGTCAACGTCGTGGAACCCTATTAAGAAGATTAGTGTCATTTCATCAAATGAGTAAGACTATGAAAAAGAAATTATTACACTCTCATTTATACACTATAATCTTTATATATAAAAATTACGTGCCACGTTGTTTGTCCGCAATGAACTCCTAAACTACTGAACTGATTTCAATGAAATTTTGCACACTCTGTGTAATTTCCTCCAACTTGAGAGATAGGATAGTTTTTATCCTGATAAGTGACACTCAATATTTTTTTATTACGAATTTAAGGATTTTTTTATATGAAGGGTCGTCAAAAAGGACAGAACAACGTCTGCCTGGCCAGCTAGTACTTATATAAAATAAATGTGTTTCATAGAAAAAGTAATGGGAAAGGTATTCTTTGGTAAGTACTCAGCTATCTTAAGTATAAAAAAAGCGTTCTTCGTAGATCATGATCAAGGAAGTTAAAAATATTTTTTTATCAATAAAGTCTATGTCAATAGTGATTTTCTGAGTTACTAAAATAGTAGTGGTATAATTTTAGAAGATATATAATTTCATTTCAGTATCTAGGTAAAATGTTTAATTCGTCAAAGTATGTTTGTAACACAATTGTGTCTGCTTGACCGGAGAACGGCCACGCTCTCACAGAATTCCATCATAAAGTAGTAGCTTAATGCGTATTGTGTTTCGTATGCTAAGTGTAACGAATCGACTCTTTTCATTGGACTAGCAGGACAGAAACGTAAAGAGAAAACTGTAGCAAGAAATTATCATTTATTCGTTACCAGCGTGTTTACAAACCGGATTTTAACTTCTTCTGAATTAAGAACTAAACTCCGAGGCCCCCTTCTTGTCACATGCCATCGAGTACCTTAAGTTAATTTTGCTCGCAATCGTAATCACGGAAATTGAAATAAAGATGCTTGGAGTTATGTTTTATCCACAGTTGACTTCAAATTTTTCCAAAAACCAGATGATGGAAAAATACAAGTATGGAGACACCCGGAAAATAAGTACGCTCAATGCAACATCATTGAAAAAGAGGCACATGGTGGAGGGTCAGTTTTGGTATAGGGAGGTATGGGGGCACGTACGGGATTTCATTGAGAATGAGTCACTAATAGCGGCATGATATGTAACTGAGATTTTTGAAGAAATTTTTTGTAGGAGATTTGTTTTTGTGCGTGATAATACTCTGCCTCATACTGTCGCCGTAGTAGTCGTATACCTCTGAGACGTTGAAATCAATAGTATGGGATTGTCAGCGCGCTCGCATGACTAATTATTATAATAGAGCATATATGGGATAAGCTTATAAGAAAATTTAAGATAAGAAATCCTGCCCCACTAATTTGTGAAATCTTAAAACGTATTACAGGAAGAATGGAACACAATGTCTCAAGATTTTATTAATAACTTGATTAGGAGCATGCCAAGGAGACTGGAAGCACTTCGAAGAGCTAAAGGAAGCAACATTAAATACGGATTATAGTCCAAGTTATAACCCTTCTTAAGCATTTATGAAAAAAAAAAATCATTAAAATATTAAGTACAAAATATTTTCGTCCTGTTAAATTTTTACTTTTTTTTTTTTTCTTAATTTGGTTAATTTTTGTCACTTGATCGTTTGTTGTATTGACTTTTATAATTTTAAATTACCAAATAATAAGCAAAATCGAAATTAATAAACCTAGTTGTCACGATATTTGTTTTAAACAAACTTTTTTGCGTTCCTCGAAATTTGTTCATGAGTGCATAATATTATCTATAATTATATCAATGAAAAATACACGTATATTTTAATTAATATGACTTAATTAAAATATAATATATACTATATGTTTTGCTTCTTTTTATGTAAGGTAATCCTGGTACAAGTATATGTTTTGTCACGTGTAAGTATGTAAAAATTACCTGAACTTAAAAGTTCCATTTGCATCCAGTTCCTCAGATTGTGAGACGATTGGTATGACAGTTGGTTGTTGTTTTTCCATTGGCGCAAGATTTTTAGGGGCTCCTAAGGTACTTGCTGCCACAAAAATGAGTAAAACTAATTTAGATATCATATTTCCGCTAAGTACAAAATCACTCCCGATATTGAGTAATGAATGGTACTCCAGACTTCATAGGCACTTATATGTAATACTCATCTATTTACATTACATCCTCCCCCCGCCTTTCAGTGCTATGAGTCTCAGTGGACGCTAAATACTTCAACCTTAGCAGTTGACTGATGTGTTCTTCGAAAAATTGCACAATCGCCAAGGTGTCAATAAAATGTCATGAAGGGTGACGAACGCTTGTTATTAATACAATTTCTTTATTTATTTAGCCATTTTAGATTTATATTATTATTTAAAATATTATAGTGAGTATAATAAGGAAATGCAAATGACAGTTTTTCCGTACAAATTTTTTATTACTAACAAAACTCAGTAACATAGTCCAACGTTGCTGCAATTTACAGTAAATAAATTAATAATGCAATATTACCCTTAAAACTATCTTTAGCGTTATATACAGTCCATTATTTATATTGGTAAGTATGATTTTTAATTCGATTGACTCGGAAATGTCCGTCATCCAAAATCTTTTATTTTGTCATCTTTAATTTAAAGGTTTATAATTTATATATTTAGAATTATGTATTTCCGCATATTTTTAATATAAGCAAACGTTGATGTCATACAATATCAAAACAAAGTTACCTATTTATAAAACGCTTTTCTAATTCTTGTTAGACAAGTAATTGGTTATTCTACGGGTATAAGATAGGTTTGACTTGGCCTAGTGACTCATCTTTATCAAAACATCAAGCGAGTTAATGTTGTTTTAGTGTTATTTTTTAAAATAAGTCTTCTTTACTATGTTTATAAAAAGGTACTTAATATTATTTATAACAACAATCATACTTAGTACAAGTTGTATACATGCACAAGATGAAATAAATGGTCGTTATCGCTATAACCTTCCATCATCGGCAGAATCCCTTGATATAGTGCCAGTTGCAGTAGAGTATGGAAAAGGAAAAGCAGGTGAAAATAAAGCAATCAAGTATTCTTCTGGCTTAAGAATGATACCTAAAGAAGATGCAATTATTACAAAAGAACTTTCAAAACAGAGCGATGTTACACGAACAGAAGGAGATAAAATTAAAAACTTAAAACAAAATATTTCAGTCTCAAAATCAACAAATTTACAAATACCAGTGAGTGTAGTTTATGAAACTGTGCCTAAAAAAGAAATTGATCAAAATTCAAGCCCAACTATTAAAAGACGAAATCAAATAAATAGGCGTCAACAAAGACCGAAAACAGATAATAAGCCTCAGGCAGTATTGGACCATGACAGGACAACTAAAATAAAAGAAAGAAAGGATTTTACAGGGAGAAAGGAAATGATGGCGATATTGTCTACCACTTTGCCGCCGAAAACTAAAAGTCTAGTAAATTTGACAGCTAGGGATCCAACAGAATTGGTCAGCAAACACCGTAAAATGGAAGGAAATAAATCTACCATTTCTAAAACAGAAACTTCATTAAATGAACCGCATAAAGAAATAACTCAAAATACTATCAACAAGCGAAAAAATAAGCGAATGCGAAATCAGTTCGTACCGATCATAAATGAAGAAAACTTTGTATTTTCACACAGTGGTAACTTTCATTATAGGTAACTGTCACGGAGTGTGCTTAATACTTTTTTTTTCTTAGTGTTAAAATAATAAAACACTCTTTATTTTTCACAGCTTCGAAGGTGGTGACGGGACAAAAGTATTTGAGGAAGGCAAATTAACATCGATTAATAAAGACGAAGCAGGTGCAAGTGTGAAGGGAGGATTTTCTTATACAGTAAGGAATACACTGAAAGCTTAAAGTTAAATTAAAAGTTACTGACACTACATACGTTCCACTGCTGAGCACATACCTCCACATAATTTCTGAGAGGATTTTTATCACAGAATGCGTGTTGTCGGACTTCACATGTCTTCAAAATATTTTTTTTTAATTTTGCAGATATTCAGGTATTCATACGATGTTTTCCTTTCCCGTCTAGCAACTGGTAAATCGGCACTAACATTGCAATTAATTATTTTATTAGTGCCGGTTATGATCAAAACAGAGCTGCCCGTGTACTGTGAAATTTATGGTGAACGCTTAACTATCACGGCTCTTTAATAAAATAACTTTGACATAAGACAACAATTTTAAATCTTTAAAATTTTATATGTGTATGCCTTTAAAAACGCAATACAATCAAAAATATTTTTTTAGGATAACGAAGGCAACGATTACAGCCTCTCATACACAGCTGATGAAAATGGTTATCGACCAACTGGAGCACATCTTCCCACGCCTCCTCCTATTCCACCGGCAATTGCACGAGCCTTAGAATATCTTGCTACTAAATCTACTCCTCACCCAGCTACTGAAGCAACAAGCAAGTTCAACTAATTTTAATACATTTTATAACTGTGTAACTAAATTATTAAATTAATATTTAAATAAAAGTTGTTATATGACATATTTTTTATTACAAAATATGCAAAAGTGATTCGGTATAGCACTCAATAAAAAATGATTAAATCATTAAAACGTAAATCTGAGAGATGTGCTGAAATAGTTGTCGATTAAATTATTGTGTATTCTTTCAGTAAGTATTTAACACATTTGACTGAAATAATTTGCAAAGATTAATATTTTCCGTAATTTACATAAATATTGGACATGTGGTGTATATGATTAGACTGATATATTACGTGCTTATATTTATATTGATTAACGTATTCTATATATCGAATACTTCGATTTACATCTCGAACGCTAAGCGTAGAGGTTGGACTTAACTTTGAATCTGTCAAGGTCACGCAACTGACTAACATTAAATCAGGTTTTTTATTTTGATTGCGCACTGAGACTGATGAAAATCAAGTTAATATTAAGAGGAAACACTAATGATTAAGCCCGCTGCTTTAATTAAGTTTTATAATACGTATTATTATAAAAGACGACCAAGTACGAGTCGGGCCCCATCCGTTATTAGGGTTCCATACAAGTTATAACCAATTTTGATCGATATTTAATAAGTTCATGTCTTTTTGTCTATGGAATTTTTCATAGCGTTTTTTATAATAAATCATTACTGCTAAAACTGGAAATTTGAGAATTAAGTAAAAAAAACTCATACTGCAGCCATTTTTAGGATTCTGTACTTAAAGGTTCTGTCCACTTATTCGTCCGTATGTAATCCATTATTCATACGAGTTAGAGATCCACTCTAACTGGTGGACGTAAAGACAAAATGGAAATTTGGTGCAGAATGTTGTATGAAAAAAATCTTTTTTTTTTTACTCTGGTACATGATGTATCTGGAGCTCATTAAATAGAGTGAACAAAAAATCAATTTTTCCTGTGTAATTATGCCTCCCACACATTTTTGTTATCGTGGGAGAGCAAAGGCCTTATATCGTGTAAATATTGTAAGCCTTTTCCAAACGGCAGGCAGTATTAATTAATAAAAAAATAAGAAAGACAATATATTATTCCTTAACCTGCTTCAAGCCCTTCCCTCGGGAATGGTGTTCTTTAAATTAAAATATTTATTAGGACTACTAACGGCTATCAATTATAACTAAGTTATGAGGGCAACACAGAAAGCTGTTAGAACTGGAAACTTGGAGTTTTGGCGGGAAATTGACCGGCGGCGGTTTGCTGCTCCTGTATTATTGTTTAAATAATGGTTTGAAGTGGACTTTGATATGTAAAAGTGTTGCGATTTTGTGTATTAAGTGTCTACGCATGTGAACTATTAGTGGAAACAGTGAAACAAGTGCTCTGATGGTGATGGATTCTCAAGATAAGCTGTTTGTTTGCATAGGCACCTTTAGATACCATCGCCAACTGTCAGCTGTCTGCTGGATCAAGTTGCCGCCAAAATCTCCCAAGAACTGCACAATGTGACGCATCAACATATTGTGAAGCAGTATACTATGAAGGAGTGGGGAAATTACAATAAACCGAATAAAAATACTTAAGACTTGGCCTAAAGGTCTAGATACCAGGCCATAAACTCCAAAAAAAAAAGAACTGGAAACTTGTAAACGATATAATGAAAAAATAAGTTCAAATTTTGAAAATGGAACTCTTTGCCAATATTATTGTGTATGTATTTTATTAATTTGTTATTTGTTTACGATCTGGCGGCAAACTGAAAATTGTCTGTGTCACGTCAGCTTGAATATAACGCGAGAAAATGTTCGTACAATGATTTTTTATGACTTTCGATGTCATTTAAGTCAACAAGAAAGTAATGATAGACTTCAATTGGCCTTTCACGATGAAGCCCCATCTCATGCCACTGTTTACAAATGGTTTAATGAGTTTAAACGTCGTTGCACTAATCTCGGGGCGGCCTTCTATGGTGACGACTGAAGATAACATCAGTATTGTGCGGTGTATGATAGAGACTGACAAAAGAGTGACTTATCAGCAGATTAGGACAAGCTTAGGCCATCAGGAAGCTTTGGCGGTGGATACCTCATAATTTGATAGAGGTCCAAAAACTCTGTCATATTGATTGGTGTCTTGAAATGGCTCAAAGATTTAACGGCGGTGACTCAAATGATGTGTTCGACATACTTACAGGTGACGAAAGCTGGATTTATTGTTATGATTCTCAAAAACTAAGAGACAGTCTGCTGTCTAAGTGTTGCCAACTAAAGTGAAGAGAGGTCGAAGCGTTGGAAAAAAGATCGTGGCCTCGTTCTTCGGAAGGTCAGGACATTACGCAACAAGTAATTTAGAGGATTGAAAAACAGTTCTTGCAGAGTGGTACACTAATAATTGTTTGCAACTTGTCTTGGAAAAAGTACGGGAGAAACGACCTCGCAGTAGGATCTTCCTTCACCACGACAACGCCTCATCGCACAACGCCAAGCAAACAATCGAGTATTTGGCGACGTCAGACGTGGAATTACTGGATCACCCACCCTATAGCCCCGACCTCGCACCTAGCGAATTTTATTTATTTCCAAAAATAAAAGAATCACTTTGAGGATAACGTTTTATGGACGCCGAGGAAGCAGTGGCTGCGTTTCAAAACGCCGTCGAAGAGACCCTAAGGACGAGTGGGCAAAGTGCTTTTCTCAGTGGTTCCATCGGATGCAGCGATGTGTTGATGTAAATGGACACTACTTTGAAAATATATAATAAAAGTAAGAACTTGCTAGTTTTATCAATTTTTGATTTTTTAAGATATTTCAGTGTCACCCTCATATTTATCAAACACAACGCAAAGCGGGACAGTATTTCATGCCATCACATCGCTTGCAAGAGTGTCAATCGTGTCTTTTGTTTTATAGGAGAGGGGCAAACGAGCATACGGCTCACCTGATGATAAGTGATTACCGTCGCCCATGAACAACTGCAACAACAGGGGAATTGCAGATGCGTTGGCGGCTTTTAAAATGGAGTATGCTCTTTTCTGGAAGGTCCCTATGTCGTTTCGGTCCGGAATAATCTCTGGTGGTAGTCGATTCCACAAGAAAGTTGTGCGAGGAAGGAAACTTCTTTTAAATCGCACAGTGGTGAATCGCCAGTCATCCAGATGGTACCGCAAGTTTTGTCGCGATGTGCGATGTTGAAATTGTACGGCTGGAATTAGTCCGAACAATTCCTTAGAGCACTCCCCGTGGAAAATATGATAAAATACGCAAAGAGATGCAACATCTCTTCGCAGTGTCAGTAAGTCAAGCTGATTGGAATGAGTTCGGTCACCGACGATTCGAACTTTTCTGCGCTGGATGCGATTGGGGCACCAGTTTTTTGCAGATTGAAGCATCAAGCTCTTAGCCCCCAATCCGAGACTTTGTTGAACAAAGTCGGATTGGGGGCGACTAAATCTAATCCAGTTAAATCCCCAGAAGATATAAGTTCGCCCGTTTACCGCTAAAAAGAATCCCTTTGTCGTATCTCCTCAGTTTCAAGGCATTTCTCTTTTTGCCTCAGCCAGTATCGGAACCCTCGGCGTAAAAATATCGAGCGACGTGCAGTTTCGTAGTCACTTGGAAGAAAAGGCCAAATTGGCCTCTAAAAGCTTAGCGTCCTCAGCAGAGCGGGACAATATTTCGTGCCGGCACAGCACCTGCAACATTACAAAGCGCAGGTTCAGCCTCGCATGGAATACTGTTCTCATCTCTGGGTTGGGGCTCTCCAGTGCTAGCTCCTTCCAGTTGACCACATCCAGCGCAGAGCGGCTTGACTCTTCGATGACCGAGACCTTTCCGATCGACTCTATTAACTGGCGCCGCGAAGAGATGTTGCATCCCTTTACATTTTATTTCGCATCTACCACGGGGAGTGCTCTGAGGAATTGTTCGGATTAATCCAAACAATACCAGGGATTAACCCCAGCTGCCAAATTCCACGAACGCACATCGCGGTAAAACTCTCGATACCATCCACAACATCTGAATCCTTGACGGTCCACCACTGTACGTTTCACTAGGAATTATCTTCCGCGTACGACCTCACTGTGGAATAGTTTGCCACCGGTGATTTTTCCGGACCGATGCGACTTAGGGACCTTCAAAAAAAGAGGTTACTCCTTTCTGGCCGCCAACGCACCTGCAATTCCCCTGGTGTTAAGTGAGCCGTATGCTCGTTTGCCCACTGTCCTATAAAAAAAATATGAATTGATATTTCATGGGTTCTACGAAATGACATGAGAATTTTACAGCCTATATATGTCCCACTACTGAGGCCTCCACACAGGCACACAGACACAGGCCTCCTTTTTTTCTGAGGCGGTTTTAGGGCACGAGAATGTCCACCACCCTGCCCCAATGCGTGTTGGTGGACTTCACGTGTCTTCAAACATTTATTTTTATTTCTTAAATTATAGTTTATATATAGATTTCCTTCACCGCCGAAAAGGTCGTAAGATCCGTAGTAGCTCAGGAGCTTAGCGCTTGCTGTAGGTTTCACAGTACGCGAGCATCCCGGGTTCGATCCCCGCCGATACCAATGAAGTTGTTAATTGCAATTTTAAGTGGTGATTTACACCAGAATGTTATAGTAGCAGAACACATATAAAGGAGGATTATTTAAGAGATTGAAAACTTTAAATAATAATAAAAGACAGAAATATTGTTGGAATAATTATCTTTTATTATAATCTGGTAGATAATTTCATGGCATTTGTTTTTTAAATATGATTTCAGGCATAATACGAGTTACATAGTTCATTCGATCATTCCAATTTTTTACTACTTTTCCAATAAATCTGACCGTATGGCGTCAATGATGGCTTGAACATTGGCTTCCAATACTTCAAGAGTTGCTGGTTTGTCTCCATAAACCAATGACTTAACATAGCCCCATAAAAAGTAATCGAAAGGCGTTAACTCGCACGAACAAGGGGGCCAGTTAACACGACCATTTATTTAATTATTTTTTTTATAGGATAAGGATGACAAACGAGCAGACAGTCCACCTAATGGTAAGTGGTTGCTCACACTCACCATACGAAACACAGCAGTGTTAAGCTGCAATTTTACGCTGGTATTCTGTGAGAGCGTGGTCCTTCCCCGGTCGAGCTGACCCATTCGTGCAACAACCATAATATAACTGCAGCATGGCTCTACCACGTATAAAAATAAAGTTGTCACCAAATTAATTTTGCAATAAATTGATGATTAAGCGCACTGTAAAGAAAGTTGCGCCATCTTGTTCGACCTAAATTTCGTCGATGTTTAGCTGATTAATTTTTGGAAACAAAAAAGCACTCAGCATGGCTCCATAGCGTCTGTCATTCACCGTAACGGCAGCTCCTTCCTCAATTCGAAAGAAATTAGGATCAATGATGCCGCCATGATGTAATGGTAATTCATTAATGGCACGAAGATTGTCTTCGTTTCATATACGGTAATTTTGCTTATTCATGATGTGATTTTACCAGAAATTAGCTTCATCACTAAACACTATCTTCGATAAAAATGCTCATCTTTGGCCAGTTTCAAATTAGCCCAATGAGCAAAAATACGACGTAAACGATGGTCATTTGGCTTTAATTCTTACATGAGCTGTATGTTATGGGTACATAAGCTAAGATCCTTACGTAAAATTTTCCACGTTGTCGAAGGACAAAGGCCAACCAGTTGAGAATTGCGACAAATCGACATCTTCTTCAACAATTCCATTTGATGTACGCCCATTTTTTGTCTTGTTGATGGCTTTGAATCAAGAAGAGTAAAATTAGGGCGACAACGTTCAATAACTGCACGAATTGCTTGCTACCGATTATGTTGGACGTAAAATGAACGAACTGCTCTATGATCTTCGCGAACAGATTTTTTTTTTCAAAGTAAATTTTCACAATTTATAAGTGTTGTTATAGAGTTGAAATATTCATGATGAATTACTAAGCCTTACTGAACAGAAATGTCAACACAGTTTGACATTCTCAACTGTGAAACCATAGACAACGACTATCGGAACTTTTCATTCAGTTAAAAAAAACACAATGTATTGGGTTGGGTGCTTTTATTTCGCCACGCTGCTTTTTCGAATTTAAAATGTGTATAAAATGCTCTGTGGCTTGCTATGCATCTGAATGTTATTTTTTGGCTGGAAAGATAGATAATAAAAGGTTTTGTTTAACGCAAACGTATGTCCTTAAATATGTTTTCTAAATTAATTATAGACTTCATAGGAAACAAACACAGCATTTAACACTTCTCGACTGCGATGGTCGCAAAAAGTATAGCACGGTGGACAGTTGTAATCATATTAACTAAACTGAAAATGTCAGTATTTTTCGGATTCTTATGTGTAATAAAACATCAAATATTTCTTTACAATGCATTTGGCACTGATTTTGCGTTTATTTAATTAATAAATCATTTTCAACACATTTCTTCATGACGATATCTTTTATCACAGTTCATACATCTTTCGTTTTTTTTTTAAATTTTTGTTGCTTTGAATATAAAAAGTGTTAAGTACTCTTTTGTAAACGTGCTATTTGATATTGAACTCTCGATTTAATATATCTACAATCATACTTAAGTATTTATTCAAATAGTAGGTTTACAAATCAGTACTAACAGTAAAAACTGATAATACGAGTATGAGTATCATAAGTATTTTAATATAATGCGTGGCTTTGCTAATTTCATCATCGTGTGTCTCAGTGATCAGGCTCTGCCAGGTGGTGGTGGTGGAAGTGTCGCCAAATAGTCGAGAGCTTTCTGAATTGCCGGAGGAATCGGGGGTGGAGTTGGCAAATGGTCACCCTAAAATATAAAAAAAAACAGTTGAAACAAAAATATATTACAAAACAAATGATTCGTCAAGGACAGCCATGAGTTTTGATGTTGATAGTTTGCAAATATTTCCTTTGTATGTCTTAGCAAATGTCATATTCATTTTGGAGCCAACGTGTTAGACGTGCATTTGCATATGCATATTTTTTCTGTGTACAGTAACAATAAAAAAAAACCGTCGTCTTTTGATTTGATAAAACGTTATCGCCATTCTCAACTTATTATTTAATATTTAAATTCTGCCTTTCTCAAGAAGAATTTTTTGTAAATGTCATGAAAATATAATAGTCATGCTTTGTGTAATAGGTATCATGATAAAATAACCTAAGACCCTAAAATTAATAAATTGAATAAAACACATTTGTTACCTGAGGCTTGAAACCGTTCTCGTCATCAGCAATGTAATTAAGATTGATAACTGTGCCATCGGGAGCTGTATAGCTAAAACCTCCTTGGGCTATAATTACGTCGCTGGTGTCCGGACCAGTAGCCTTCTTCAAAGTTCCGGTTTCTTCTGCCTTAATACCATTCTCAGTTTCGTAGCTAGAAATTAAATAAACGAAAATATTTGTTGTAATAAATAAAACAAATACGTAAATTAGATTTGGTATAATTAAAAACACATATTTTTTGATAAAAATAAATATAACTTTTTTATTTATTTTAATAAAATTGAAGTTTTACTCTGAACTACTAAATGTGGCTTAAATGATTGTAAAGTCATAAATTACCTTGAAAACATACCATCGAATGCTTACCACAAATTTTTAAAGTAATATCATCGTTAACGTATGTGTATTGAAGTAGTACACAAACCTCATAACTGAGGATATTAGTGCAATAAGTAAAAAATAAGAGAGAGAGAGAGAGAGAGAGAGATAGATCTCTGTATCGAAAAAGAAAGAGAGAGAAAAAGAGTATGACAAACTACTTAAAAGAGATGCAATTATTACCTGTAAACGTAAGACCCATCAGGCTGTTGATCAAAATCCTGTTTAAGAATAGCTATAACTTTGTCAGGCTGCTGAGGTGCTGCAGCAGCAAAAGTGATAACAGCAAAAAGGAATATCAGCCTCTGTAAAAATAAAGTAATTAGTGTAACTGATGTATGAGGGGGATTTAATGCCAACACCAATTTTAAGCAATGGACTCTATTAACTAAGCGACATTCTTGCGACCCGACAAATGGTTGGACAAATCTTGAACGAATTTTCAATACATGAATAACTAAAACTAACGAACGTTGTTTTTGTTAATAGTAAAAGTGGACGAATTGTGGACGATAAAAATACATAGCTTAATCAAAAATATTGAACCCTAAAACCACAAACATGAGCAGCAGTAAGTATACAGGACTATACCCGACGGTCACTAGACAGTGTGGTGAGTATTCGTAATTTAATGTTTGCCAGTTGTTGCTTTCTTGAATAAGGTTATTTCTAGCAGTGGACTCAAAAAGTAGATAAGATAAGAAGAAAAAGAAGTTTTCCATATCAATACATTATAATATTCTAAACATAACGCCTGCATTATTTCTATAGCAAACATAAATAAACATCAATCCAAGTCTTTGCTATAACGCAGACATATTAATGCACGATTATTAGATTCTATCTGTATATTTATTATATTTTATTGATACATATAGTAGATAAGATAAGAAGAAAAAGAAGTTATCCATATCACTACATTATAATATTCTAAACATAACGCCTGCCATATTTCTATAGCAAACATAAATAAACATAAATCCAAGTCTTTGCTATAACGCAGACATACATATTAATGCATTATTATTTGATTGTGTCTGTAAATTATATTTTATTTATTTTATACCTATAGCAAGCACGTTGGCAGAGTCCGTTAAAATGTAAATAAAATACAGTAAAAATTTTAAACAATTCTTTAAAAAAATATACGTTCTTATAACTTAATGTTGAACGTTTTTTAAATTTTAATAATTAAACATAATGGATTATGATATTAGTTGCAGAGCTATGGTGGCTCAAGGACTAAGCTTACGTCGTAAATTTCATAGTACGCGGGCAACTCGGGTACGATCCCCGTAGGCACCACTTGTGTCATGCAGCACTGATTTATCAACATGCACTACATCAGCGTGTCGACCATAACACTCAGAAATGAGAAATTTATGTCTAGCGGTGGGACGTTTATAGGCTCTAACTTTATCTAATTTTCATTTACTTAGATGTGTACGAAATATTACATTAACGGTAAATAAAAATGCAGTTACTTTTATACTTTTAATCAATAATGTATTTAATAGTATCAGCTTGTTATGGCACGTTAATAGACTCCTTATTCTTACATAATGTGACTGTGTATTTATAAATAGATTGGTGTTTCTTTTATAAAGCGCTATTGTGCTCTTTTAACTTTAATATTTTACCTATGCATCTTAAACTAACAAACAGCAAGTTTGTTTCAGTAACAAATTAAAGACAATTGACGAACTGGATTCTTAACAATATTATTTGTATTCATTTGTAAAACTATATAAGTATATATCATTAAGGTTTTATCCTTTATTATTATTACATATAATATTGTCACAATATTCGATATATAAAAATTGTATATTTAAATAGATATAGGGATTTAATAATAAAACTAAATTATGCGTCAGTAGCCTAATGGCAGGGCGCGGACCGCGAACTCGAAAGGTCGTGGGTTCGAATCCGCCATTCGACTACTGTCGTGAACCACTTCTAACACAAGCATTTTAAGCTTACCAGTAGTGGTTAAAGTGAATATTAGTAATATTTAATAACATTACTAGTATTAAAAAAAATATCATTATAGTTATTTTACTCGAATGTGGATAAATTTATACATATTTTTATTAATTTTCAGAATTTTTAAATTTATTAAAACGAAGAAATTATTAAAATACGGTAGAAAAAATATTTGTGGACATAGGTATGACTTATTCTTTATTTTTGTAATACATATAATAATACTGTCTATAGATGTTGTACATTTATTAGCATAAATTTTAAAGTACTGGCCATATATAAAAGGTTTTTAACGTGAATTTGACTCTGGGCATTTTTTTCTGCTTTTTAAGCTGATACTAAAAAAAAAACAAGGACAGTATAATGGATGTAACTTCATAAAAATAAATTTTATTCCATATGTACAATGTGTGTCTCAAAGTGTTGTTTACTTGTTTCAAGACGGGTTTTTACAAATTATGGAGGAAGATAACCTGACGTACAGCTTGTTTGGTTTTGAACTTACATTCGGAATACCAGATCTCGGTGAGTGATCAAACTGTGATGAGGATACCGCACGAAGTCAATCTTTATGCTCGTAAACCACTTTGGTATCCAGCACAGCGACGAGGCAATTGCGGACGAGGGTTCAATGGGCAAACTAACATTTGGAACGGTTGCCCATGGCTAGACCATTGGCCTATTCGCCTGCCATCCAGTATTACGAATAATGCATACTTGGCGAATTCTTGGACTATTATTATTATAGCTCAAAAATCTACTGCTGTGAACATGGACCTCCCCATAGGTTGCCTCTTAAGGGGGATATTTTCCACATATTTGCAATGCTTGGTTAGGAAGACGCCTCTTGGTTTGTTTTCCTCTGTCGTCACTAACGACACCCACGGGACCATACGTACGGGAGTAGTGAATATTATAACAACACCACTATATGGTCAAGCAAAAATCTTATATGTTGGAGCAAAACTTCCCAAGAAGCTTATCCATAACAAAGAACAATTAGGGAATGGGCGGGAACACGACTTGACGTGGAACTGACCTTTTTGGGTACACAGCAATTTAAGTGCTTAGAAATGCCGTAATAAGGTACTGGTAACTGAAGTCCCATCACGCCATTTGCAGATTTTATGCTTATGGGTGATATACGTGTAGTCTTGGACAGACATCAGATTAAGCATACGTGACTTAAACATCAAAGAACAATCACAAAACAATTCAACTAATCAATTCAATAATGGCTTTACGAAATTTTCACTGGTGACATAAACTGAACTTTAATGCAATTTAGTTGAACCTGGAACCTTCCAATCCGATAAGGAGATATTAATTACCACATCATGAGTATGAACAATAGTTGAGATGTGTTTTCAGATTATTAATTTTTATTTTAATAAAATTTCATCCAAATTTGTTTTTTTTTTTAAATAACCTTTTTTGCAGTAAATAATATTTTACTGAATTTTCTGTTAGAGTAAGTATAAATATATTTTATAGGCTATGCACTTTGATATGTCTTTTTAATAAAACTCCTTAGTTTATTTGCATTACATGAAATAACCCCAGATTGTGTACTTGTATGGCTAAGTTTTATTTATTTATCGTTAGGAGTTCAATAATGCCAATATTCAGATGATAAAGAAATCAAAGAAAGAAATTCTGCAAAGTCTTTCTCAGGTTTTTCTGTGTTAACGTAGAATAATATTAAAATTAAGAAATTTAAATAACCTTTGCAAAATGCACGTTTACAGATGTTTGTCTCATTTTGTGTTGTTTTGCAAGTGCATAGAGTTGTGAGAAAATGACACAGAATTTGAGAGTTGCCTCCAAAAGACAATGTCCTACGTGCAAAAACAAAAGGTGTGCGCTTAATTAAGCGCTCGCACGGCTCACCTCAGTGAAATACAGGTACGGACTCCAGTTTGAGGGAACTCGCGAAAATATTTAGTGTTTATTTTTATTATGTTTTGCTTTATAAAATTATAATGCAAAACCTTGTTAGTGAAATATATTTTATAAATAAAATTTAAAGCAGTTTGTTCGAAATTTGAAATATTAAATAAATCTTTGAATTTTTTTTCTAAAAGTGAACTACTGCAGGCCATGGACACCTGCAGCCAACTTTAAACAAATAAGACTACAAATGCGTTGTCACCTCTGAGGACTAAGATATAATGCTTCACAGTCTGTCATTATACTGGCACAGAAATAGGTAAGAGGGACCTACCCACATACTACCATCTGGTAAAGTAGAGAGTTAGAATATCTTAGAGTAGAGAATATTCTTGATTGCCCAATTATTCTAATTTTAAAGGTAAACATGGAAAGACATATTTCTTAAAGATGAAAACGAGTGGCTCACAATCCCTCAGTGCTGTACCTTTCACATCTATTAACTCTTGATTCATTCAGAAGTATTTATCTCAATGAATTATTTCGCTTCTAAACTGTGTACAGGTAAGTTTGCTTACGTAATAATAAAGCGATAAAGGTATTGGTGGTTCGTATGTGCTATACGAACTAGCAGCACACAATGACCTCAAACTATAAAGTATGCGCTAAAACGATGCGCCGCTTGTCACTAAAGTAAGCACCGAGGTTTCTGCAAAGGTTAAGTATTGTAGGCATTTAATGCACTAGACATTGCATAATGTTCCGCTAATCTGTCCGGATGCCCTATGCACTGTCGCTATAATGCATCTTCAATATGGAAGCAAGTTAAACCGTTTTGAAATCTATAAAGCAAACAGTTTTTTTACATGTGATATTAATATTATTTTTGTATTTACTATGCATTCAAATTTATTAAAACAATATTTTCTTAGTACATAGTAATAACTAGGTCATAAGAGTCAAAATGAATGTTATTAATTCCATTTTTAAAACTTTTTTAGTTTAGAGTAACAATTCATTCTTCATCAAATATTATTTAGGTTACAACTTAATCTAGAAACCTATTCATAACTAAATATTTATAAAACATGTAAAACGTTTTTAATAAATTCAACACGGTTTGATTCATTACCGTTTCGTTAAAAAAATAATATTTTAATTTTTACTTTTGAATAAAGTCCCATTGGGTTTCTTACAGGTTCTTCTTGGGTTAGAGGGTTTTTCCCAACTAGGGGTAAAGTGAAAATGTCTTTCAATAAAAAATATTTATAATCTACGTTAATTATAGAAATCTATTCCGAATAATAGTTGTTTGTTCGCCCATATGTAATTAATGATTTTTAATTATAAAATTATATAAACAGAGAACAAGTTAAAAGCCACCTGATGGTGAGTGCATCATTATCACTACTGTTTGGTGGCAGCTCTCAGGTAGAAAATATTTTTTTTTTTATTAATTAACTGTTTTTAGAAAGTTTTTCATAAGTGGAAAAACGGGCTTTTTTGCCTAGACCTATTTAACTAGACTTGTTATTGAAAATCCTTCGTAAATTTATTTAAGAGAAAGAAAACAAAAATTAATTAAGTGGCTTTATGATACCAAATAACAATAAACCAAAGAAACAGTTAAATAATAAATATCGACGGTTTTAAATAAAATTATTTATTAAAGGACACGAAAACGGATTGTGAATGTGCCAGTGGCTATTAAAAATATATATGATATATGTAAATAAAATATTAGGATAGAATTATAAAAAATAACGTCAGAGTTTTTGAGTTAGATTTCAATAACTTATTATTAGAGGCAACTATGTTTTTGCATTTGCATAAAATTTACGTGAATGTACCTTGTACATAGTGAAACATGTTTAAATAAATAAACAATATATATTATATGAAAATACACGACATATAATCAAATTTTCGACTTGTTTAAGCTTTTACTAAAGTGTTAGTAACCGTATAACGTTAAAACTCACCATCATGTTGTATATGAAAACTGGCTATAGTGACTGATGTACTTAAGGTGCTCAAGAGATGTAATGATATCCCATGTGGCGTCTGTTGGCAGCGTGTGCGCCGGATCGTACTTAGCCATCTAATCACCTGTCCCTTTTATAGAGACGCAGTTTTGTTTAGCTATTGCAAACTGCAGGGGGAGTCTGCAATAACAGCAAAACTCAGGACCGTACTTAGAAATATTTTCTTTAAAAAATATTTTATTAAAAGTCGTTAATTTTTTATTAATTTTTTAAATCTTAAATATCTTAACACTTTAGCAACATCTACTACTATTAAAATTAAATTTGCAATACGTTTTAGCCAATCAGCGTGGGAGTATAAATTTAGTGTTAAAGAGTTCTCGTGCAATTAAGTAATTTGTAGTTTAAATTACTACCCTTTGAAGTTTTTGTTATCTCTTATTTATATTCACCTTGTTGGTTATAGACTTTATTTTGATTTAAAGATATAATAATTTTACTTGAAAGTAAATTTGAGGTTTTAAAAAATGGTATTAAATTGATCTAAATATCTGGCGTATTATTATTTAAATACCTTAAAAACATTACCATATAACATAATGTAATATGACAACAGTTGTGCATAGTAATGTTTTTTGATGAATATTATGTTCTTAGTTATATTTGCTCTCAGATGTGCACTTACTGTTTTACTTTAATTCCTTCGGTCTAACGTCGGATAAGCAAATAATTTAGGATACATTATCTTAAACCTTAATGGAGAATACTATACGTAAGCACGTTCGCTTAGGTGCGGGCAAAATCCGACATGAACTTCAGTTAAAAACTTACTACTAGATAGAATTTCAGCCTATTTGATAGTTAAAAATAATTTTATGAGCTAAAGTCTTCTAGTAAAATTTACAATATTCCTTTTAACATATCTATGTAAAATTGATTTTAAAAACATGATTTACAATTAAATTTTAAAAACATGATGACAATTATACATTAAGCATAAACAATTAAATTACAGTAAATACGTATCTGATTCCTAGAGTACCTTGAACTACTAGCTAGTATTACATACTTTAATAGAATCTTCAGCAACAGAAGTGTTTTTAGTTTGCCTTGATTTTCCATACAAATTTTCTTATTCGCCTGACATTTCCTCTTTATATAAAAGTTTGATGAATTAACTTAGAAACTATATTTTATTTTATCCATTGAGTTATATGTACTACGTACTAGAGAAGCTATTCCAAATAAAAATTGTGCGTTACTCTGTCTTCGCGCATGCGCGAAGACTTAATATAAAATAAGATATTAATATAAAATAAATATATGAAATTAATATAAAATACTTTTATTTTAATCTAAACAAACATATTTCTAAATGTGATAATAATTATCTTATGGAATTCACAAATCTTCAATTTACGCAATATTTAGTTTAGTGTATGGATTGCAGTACAGTTCAGTTGAACATAGACAATGTTCGGAATACGAAATCTAGTGCATAGTACATATACGTCGATGATTTTATCTCATTATTATAGATTGGTTTGTTTCATAAAATCATTCATCTCCAGATTAATATTCTATAAATTATTTCAATAATGAATTACTCCATCTAAAATAATATTTAATAACGAAAATTGTTTTACAAAATAAATCTTCTTATCACCCTCACCTACTCTTTTTTTAATTAATTAATTTAATATAATAAGATTTAAATTTATTCGATATAATAATATAATTAACAAACTAATTATTTATAAATTAAAATAAATACGCATACAATACACTTACTTCATTATTTACCAAAAATAATATGAAATAACGTGCCGTGTAGCGGCATAAGAAAATCCAATACACTACATTATCCCGTGGGTGTCGTAAGGGGCGATAGAAAGAAACTGAAATAGAAGATGGGCAGCAGAATCATCTTGATGAACACTTAAAAATAAGGAAAAATAACGTTTGTCAACTCGACTGACAAGCATATTAACTAAAGCAAATATGAGATATTATTAAGGGCGAAAATCTATATCTATATAGGGCGGCCCCCATGAAGATATCGCCTATGTTCACGAGTGGATATTTGATAGTTTGTAATGAATGAATGAATAAATGAAATAATGTTTTGGCGTTACTTATCCATTTTAATTCAAAGATGTTTTCTACAAAATCCTTCGTTTGCATATATTTATTAGATGTATAACAATAACCCTAAAACTTTACTCATAGTTTTAATAAAAAAATAAATTGCGACATAGTGTACGCCTACACCGTAGGTCATTCGCTCAATTAAGAAACGCGTAAGTGCCTCGTAAACTTAACGTAAATGCCTACAACCTCACAATACTTAACTTTAAGTCACAGAATATTAAGTTAAACACTGAGTCTGTTAACTATAAATAAAATTAAAGTCGAAGTCGTCACTGTAATCATCAATGGAAACCTTTTATTTGCATGTAAGGAGAAAGTCACCAGAACTTACATAGGTTACTACGTAGTGATTCATGATTTTAATGAATTCCAGCCGGTCCAACATTTATACTAAAATGAACAATAATAGTTTAGGCCGTGAAGGGAAAAGAGATCTCCCGCCAGACAAGATGTTCCGCTCGGGAAAGGATCAATGTTCTGTGTTGTAGTAGTTCAAAGCTTGTTCTATATTTATGAACCTTTGAGAATTTTGATAGCGTAATTTAGGCTTCCGTTGTTGCTCGGTTTATTTACGCTATCGTGGCTCGATGCCAGTGCCAAAAGCACAAAAATGCTTAGTCGCCTGCAAACCATAACCTGTAGTCCATAATTTAGGACTGCAGGTTTTGAACATTTAAAAAATTTATATTTTACATTCGTTTTTTTCTGTTTTGTTCTCCACTTAATGCAGCAATTAATTTAACAAAAATTAATAGCAACAAATTAACGGCAATTTCAGGCTGTAAATGTAACTGCAGGGCTATAGACACCAACATCTTTCGTAGATAATTATTCAAAATATTGTTGTGTTATCATACCTAAGGCCTTAGGTGGAGTGCCTCGTTTTCAGTTTAAAGTGTCTCTACACTCACCATACGAAACAGCGGAAATACGCTGTTATTTTTTTACTCTGATATCTGTAACAGCGTTAGTCCTTCTCCGTCGAGCCGACCCATTCGTGCTACAACCATAATATGCTTACAGCGTGGCTACTACTACGTATTATCTCGCAGGGAGTTGTCTTGCGTATTATTAAATCCATTAACAGTTTAGAAATTTATATTCAATATTTTTTTGATTTTTTCAGGTTCGGTTCAAGTTCCGGTCTGTATCGTCAATAATAATAAGATTATTAGTGATACTGGATTAAAGTCATGGTTTTTCAAGGCGTTGCCTTAGAGTATCTTTAAAGTAAAATCGTTTTATTTTATCTCATGAAGAAAAAACAAAATCAAATAGTTCAAGCGCTCGCGCTCGCCGCGTTCAGTGCCTTAAACATCAATACAATCACCACACGCGACCAGTAGGTGCTCGCCAAGACATCTTCGTGATTGTTCTAAAGATCGTATAGCGATACAGTATCAAAATACGTCTACACTAATGATCGCGATACTTGTATCGGATACGAGGTTTTATCGAAGTCGTATCAGCTCATCACATGATATATGTCTACTCGACAGTAGCGAGGATTGAGGTTACTTTTCATGTCTCCACCAAGGTAGTATAAGATAGTTTTATATGAAATATTATGGAAGGTTTATTTTCACAGTTTTCTAATATTTTTAAAAGATTGACCTCATCCAAAAAAGAAGGTGTTTTTGCGATCGCATTTGTTAGCCTACTGCCTAAAGTCTTGATTTAGTAATTAGACCCAGCTTGTTATTGTGTACCACTGCCAGTAAATAGAAGAGATTTTATTAGAGAAGTAAGAGTTACAAACAAGCACACCCCGTGAAAGTAAATTATATGGCCTATAGACATCTAAATTTATTCTTTATTAAAAATCAAAGAGCCGTGGTGGCTTAGGACCGAACTCGGATTGTTCGTGCTCGTTGTCAGTACACGAGCAACCCGGGTTCGATCCCAGCTGGCACCAATGAATTGATAATTGAAATTTTATTATAAAATATATTTTCGAAGATATGTGTCTTACTTAGTTTGATGAGCAACTCCCGCCCTCCTACAATTGAAATCATTATCCCCGTCACCACTACTCCAAACACCACTACACTAAGAAAGTCACATCACCGTCGTTAATACGACACGTGTTTCGCCTTAAAACGAGGCTTCATCAGAAGAAATAGACTCGGCAATGACTGATCGGTTATTCTTAGCGGTATTATTTTTACGTGGTAGAGGCATGCGTCAGCTATAGTATGGATATAGTTCATTCTACTGGTTGAAATTATTTTTGTACTACGACTTGGGTACGCTCTCGATCACGACCAGGATCAGGCTCTCACAGAATATCAGCGTAAAATTGCAGCTTAATGCTACTGCGTTTTGAATGGTGAGTGTTCATTCCGTTGACCCTTATTACTGGATACGAGGTATTCCATCTTTCCATCTTCGTCCTCAGGGGTGACAACGCAACTACATTTAAATTCTTAATCAAAAATAAGATGTTCATGTCTATGGGACACAGTATCCACTTACCATTAGGCGGACAGTAGTTTGTCACCCTAATTTTATAAAAAAAGTGTAGTTCTGCTATACGCAATGGGGCCACATGGCGGACATATCCTTTTCTTGGAATGACTCGTTACCAGTGTAAAGCGTTTGTAGTTCTTTTCACGCATCATACGAAACACAACAGTATTATTACGCTGGTATTCTGTGTGAGCGTGGTCCTTCACTGGCCGAGACGACGTGACCTCTCTTTTTATGCTGTTGCTGCGAGGCTCTACCAGGTACATATTTACTGAAAGATGATAGAAAAGTATGGACACAGGGTAGGAAAAGAATATAATAGACCCTTTTCCTACCTTATAATAAACCCTTTTTCTACTCATAAACAAAAAAAGGCAAAGTTAATAAAAGCGAAACGTTAATAGTTATACTATAAAATTTGTGTATTTCTTTTGTGTACTCGTACGGATTTCGGAAAGACATTTAGCTATCAGTTAGCTGCCAGATCCTCATTCGTTAAACAGCAACAGTTTCGCGGGAAGGTGTCACATATTAATTAGAAAACTACGAAAGTTAATTAAAACTAAAATTAATGTTAAAAATTATATAAATGAATGTAAGAAAAAGCAAGAATTAATTAATAAACTTAAATTATATTCAGTTGAGGTAGAAAATACGAATAACTGTAATGAGACTGATATAGAGTGTCTAGATTGAACAATTTTATCACTTAAAAACTCCCTACAAATTATATTACATAATTATGCATGGGCTCAGGATGAGATAAATGAAACCATATTGGCCATGAATGATCTGGTAAAATCATGTAAATATAATGAGGAGCGCTTTGACTCCTTAATAACATCAAAGTGAGTATCAGCGCTCCATAACAGGTTCATCGAGGACAATATGTGTAAACAGGAAATACTCATTATTTTCACCTACATTCTATGACAGTGCCATGACAAAGTATATAAACTTAAAAGTAATTTAAATATTAAAAAATAAAGTTATTATGTATCGTGATGACCTAGTCAAAAATTTGGGCATAATGTTAAATAACTGTTTAAACTGATCAGTAATTATTGCATGCCTGTAGCATTCTTTAGCCATATAATGAATAAAGTTTTAGCTAGTAAATTTTACCCTAATAGCACATTAATAATTCTTTCTGGGAGAAGAGGCAATGTAAACAAAAATCAATTATTAAAATATATTGATTATCTAAATACTTTAAATGTACATAAAATAATCATGTTTACAATTGCCTTACATACAGGGATGGTGACAGGAAAATGAAATAAGATATGGTTTAAATTTATTAATGAATATCTTTTTATGTACCTAATTATAATTTAATCTTTACAATTGTTATAATTTTATTGTTATAATTATAATAATAAAAATAATTTTATGGACATAAATAATTTAATTGAGAAATTTTTGACTAGAGATATGTATTACATATCCAAATGTAATTTAAGACAGATAGCATACGTGCTAGCTTATTGTTTGTATATTAACTTAGCCAAGACTTGGCTACGCAGACATTTGCTTCTATTGAGCAGTATAATGACTTAGTATGTATTTGGAATCAGTTCCAAGTAATTAAAATTAGAAAACGGGACAATAGAGGTAATCTCTAGAAGTTATAATAATTTAAATAATTTAGAATGTAGCTTACAAATCCTTAATTGTATGACTCCACAGAGTAATAATAGGAATTGTTTACACCTGGTGCATTAAAATATACAAGGCATGATAGAAAAAGAGCTAGAAATTGAATTGTTCTTAAATAGCAACAATATTCATATTTTATGTATTACTGAAAATTTGTTAAAAGCTTATAACTTAATGTTTAACTTCAGTAATCCCCAGGTGGTCAGTTCTTTCAATAGAGAAACGGTTATAAGAGGTGGCTCCTTAATATTCGCTAGTTAATTATTATCATGTAAAGAACGTAAAGATATTGTGAGCCTCTCTGTTGAGGGAACTGTAGAAATGGCATGCAATAAGTTTGAGCACCTACAGACCCCCATGTTCTATATACGATACTTTTGTAAACATTATGGACGAAGTTTTTGTTAAGCTTATTAAACAGAATAAATATGTTGTGATATGTGGAGACTTTAATATCATTCTCCTAAAAGCTCCACCAATATTAAATTTAGATCATGGTTTAAATCATATGGTATATTCAATTTATTTTTAGAGCCAACGCGTATTGCTCAATCTAGTGTAACATGTATAGATAACATTTTTACAAATGTTAAGACGTTACATAAATTAAAATTAAGTTCTGATCACCGTGGACAATTAGATTCGTTACCTTAGTAACGTCATGTTCACAAAAAGCAAGTAGATAAGAAAATTGTGTTTGTTCCAGTAAATGCACACATAATTGCTTGGAAAGGTTTAGAAGTAACATAGTGAAAAAACTTCCATCACTTTCATACCAAAATAATTCTATTTTTTTAACGAACATTGTTTAATCTTACTTGCAATGAATTTAATAATAATTTTACTTCTTAAACATTCTCCTTAAATAGTCGGAAGGCATTCAATAAATGGGCGACAGTAGGAGTCCATAAGAGCAGACAAAGATTATATGGTCTTTACCATGAAAGGTCATATAACCCTAGTGTCGAATTTAGGGAATATGTGTAAAAAAATTCAAAAGTATTTGAAAGAGTATGCCCCACAGACAAGTATTTGCATTTGAGCAACAAAATTACTATATAGACTGCTTCTAATAAAATCAAAATGACATATAATTAATAGCGAAACTGGTAAGATCAACTCTCGCAATTCAAACCATCAGTTAAGTTATAACAACAATTTAACTAAATCAGATCAGGACGTTAAAATGGTTTTTGAGAAATATTTTACTGGTATTCCAATCTTAGCCACTAAGTCACTGAGTTCTTTTCCTGCCGTCGCCGCATCATTATTTGAACTCTTAGAACAGCTTTTACGTTTCCTTAATATTAATGAATTTCTTCACAAAATCAATTCGGTTTTAGAAGTAGTCGCTCCACAACTGATGCTGGAGTTGAGCTTATTAAACATAATATTTGTGCATGAGAGAATTCATAGGAGGATGATTTGGGTATATTTTGTGACCTTCCCAAGGCCTTCGACTGTGTTCACCATGAGACATTAATCAGGAAGCTACAGTATTATGGTGTCAAGAACACAACGATTAAACTAATTATTTCATATTTAATTAATAGAACGTAGAAAGTTATTATCAATGGTAAAAAATCTTAAGGTTCACCTGTATTAATAGGTGTCCCTCAGGGCTCGATTCCCGGCCCATTCCAATTTCTAGTATATATTAACGACTTACCTTCCCTTGTAGGAGATAATCATAATATAGTATTATTTGCTGATTATACTTCCTTGAAAATTTAACATCAATCATTTAAAAGTAACGAAGTGAATAGTGCCAAATCAAAATTAGTGCATTGGTTGAACGTTAATAATTTACATTTACATTACATCGAATGTTAAAAATCTATGTTTTAACATGCGCAAGAACTGAGCCCTGTTGAATGCACTGTTTTTCTTGGCAACACTCCCGACGCAAAGTTTCAGTGGGGCCCCCATATATCCAAACTAGCAAACAGACTAAGTTCTGCAGCTTATGCTGTAAAAGTTATTTTATATTAGTTTTTTTTCAGTTATTTCAATAGCATAATGTCATATGCGATTATTCTATGGGAAAGTGCGCCAGATTGAATAACTATTTTTGTTTTACAGAAGAGGGCCATTAGAGCTGTTTATAATCTAAAAATGAGAGAGTCTCTTAGAGATAAATTTAGAGAAATAAATATATTAAATTTGACCTCTCAGTATATTTACTAAAATTTATTGTATGTTCACAAACACAAAGATAGTTTTAGTAAAAAAAGTGATAAACACTCTGTAAACACTAGCAACAAACACAAGTTAGTGATACTAGTTTCTCGACTCAAGACAATCAGTAATTCATTCTTGGGGCAATGTTTACACTATTACGAGTACAACAATGTCACGGAAAGTGTACAGGCACTCTCTATTACCAAATTTAAATGATTTGTTAAGATGAAAGTGTATAATAAGGGTTCATCATCATCATCATTACAGCCCTTCACAAGTCCACTGCTGGTCATAGTCCTCCCCCAAGGATTGCCACAAAGCACGGTCCTGAGTCACCTGCATCCATCGACTTTCTGCATATCTTACCAGTTCGTCACTCCATCTAGTAGTGGGACGCTCAACACTTCGTCTGCCGGTACAAGGCCGCCACTCGAGAGCCTTTTTCCCCATCGGTTGTCGATTCTTCGAGCTATATGGCCGGCCCATTGCCACTTCAGCTTACTAATCAGTTGGGTTCTACTGCAGACATCCTCATTCCTAATATAAGGGTTATTATAATATAAATGAATACATGGTTAATAATAACCCTGGGAATGAGGTGGTCGCTTCCAAACAGTTTCTAAAATAAATTATGTAAATAGTTTGTACAACCATATATATAAGATTTACTTAAAAAAAAGTTCCGTTGGGTTTTTGCTGGTTATTCCCAGGACAGAAGGTTTTTTCGAAACAGTGGTAAAGTAAAAAATTATTTTTAATAAGAATTACACATTTTTTTTATTCTAAAACAAAATGTAAATTCGTCTACAAAGAATTTTACGTTTCATAAAGTATCATCAAAAGATATTTAAAATATATTGATATTAAGAAAACTGCAGATATGTAAGGTAAATTCAGTTAAAGTTATTGCGCCTATAATAGATACAATAGCGCCTTATCTAGCTATTATTTTTAATACTAGTATCGAATCTGGTGTGTTTATTGATTTATTGACGTATAGTAAAGTGGTACATTTATTTAAATCTGGTAGTACATGAGACTTCGCCGATTTTAGACTTATTTCTATACTACCAACTCTTAGCAAGAAAATATTCTTGATTAAATGTTAAATTTGTTTAATTTAAATAATTTACTTCATAAAAATCAATTTGGTTTCACATTGGATTTGGGTTTTCATCAGAGTTGCTCGACAACTGATGCCGGTGTTGAGCTGATTAAGTATATCTCAAATGCATAGAAGAATTCACAGGCTGCTTTGGATATATTCTGTGACCTATCTTAGCCCTTCGATTGTGTTCACCATGAAACATTAATCAGAAAAGTTCATATTTAAGTAACAGATCGCAAAAAGTTGCCGTTAACACTATGAGCTCTTCTGGGTCGATAGTACAAATGGGCGTGTCTCAAGGCTCAGTTCTCGGCCCCTTTCTGTTTCTTGTTTATACATTAATGACTTATCTTACAAAGTAGGGGATAACCATAATATAGTATTATTTGCTGATGACACTTCTTTGATTTTCAAATTAAGACGACAATTACTAAAATATGACGAATTAAATAATGCTGTATCTAAATTAGTAAATTGGGTCAATGTTAATAACTTGCATTTAAATAGCACTAAAACAAAATGTATGAAATTCATGACTCCAATTGTCAAATAATTAAATACTAATTTAATTTTAAATGGCGAGGCACTGAGTCCTGTCGATACCACCATTTTTCTTGGAATCACACTAGACCCGAAGTTTCAATGGAGCCCCCATATATGAAAAAAAACGAGCAGACTTAGTTCTGCAGCATATTCTGTAAAAAAGATTAAAAATTTTACCAGTGTTGAAATAGCTAGACTAGTTTACTTTAGTTATTTCCATAGCATAATATCGTATAGTATTTTGCTAGAGGGTCACGCAGCTGACACTGAAATTATATTTATTTTACCGAATAGGGCCATACGAGCCATTTATGATTTAAAGCCAAAAGAGTCGCTCCGACAAATATATAAGGGAATTTATATATAAACATTTATGAAAATGTAATGTGTAATGTAAAGTGATATTCATTCTGTAAATACTAGGAACAGACACAAGCTAGTAGTACCAGTTCCTCGACTCCACCGAGTCAGTAATTCATTCTTGGGGCAATGTATACGCTTGTACAACAAAATCCCAGAAAATATACAAATATTGGACTGCTCAAAGTTCAAAAACTTTATTAAAGTAAGTTTATATAAAAAGGATTATTATTATATTAAGGAATTTCTAGATAATAGTAACCCCTGGGAATAAGGTGATCGATACCATGCTATTTCTAATTTGTTCTGTTGTTAATTGTTAAGTAGCTGGTATCCTCCTGGGGTAGTTTTTGATTTATTTCCGCTACCATGTGGATGGGGCGAGGGGGGGGGGGGGGGGGGGGGGGGAAATTGGGCCTAATAGTAGAAAAAACATTTTAAAAAACGAGCTTTTATTGAAATCCTCTAAGAATAAGAAAATAAGCTTCAAACTAAATCAAAGCCATCAATTTCACAGTGGTAGAGTTAAGCGGTAGCTTTTGCTGTCGCACGGATGGGCCAGCTCGAACCGGGGTGGTACCACGACCTCACAGAATACCAGCGTGAAGTAGAAGTTTACCTCTGTGTTGCGCTTGGTGAGTGCAGGTGGCCGGAGGCCCAATCCCCCCCCCCCCCCCCCCCATCAACAAGGTAGTGGAATTAAATAAAAGACTACCCCAGGAGGGTACCAGCACCCCTGGAGAATCCCTCGCTGAGCATTCTACCCCGCGTATTCTGTGGGGGGGGGGCAAAATTCCGCTCGCGACTAATGCTGTTCGGGGCAAGCGGAGAAATACAACCAAGGCGACCCCTGTCACGCTATCCGTGAATTTTTGCAACATCAGGGGACTTCATTCCAACCTTAACGCTGTCCATTACCATCTACAGACGGCGAAATCGGCCTTGCTCTTTTTAACCGAGACTCAGGTGTCCTCTCAGGCCGATACTTCATATCTCTCCTACCCGGGGTACACATTGGAACACTCCTTTGTGCCCCGGGCTGGAGTTTGCGTATACGTCAGAGAGGACATCTGTTTTCGACGCCTCGGCAGTCTTGAAGGTACGGACCTGTCCATCCTATGGCTGCGCGTAGATGGCGACGACCATCCCCGCGTCTACGGGTGCCTCTATAGGTCCCATAGCGGTAATGCCGACACAGACCGACTCATCGACCACGTCCAAATGGATGCAGACTCCGTGCTACAACAGGTCCCATTCGCAGAGATCGTGATACTCGGTGATTTTAACGCCCACCAAGCTGAATGGCTTGGTTCTCGTTTAACCGATCATGCGGGTAGATCTGACTATGACTTTGCTTTGGTATATGGTCTAACACAACTGGTTACTTCGCCTACGAGGATCTCAAATGTGGAAGACCATGTACCTTCCCTGTTGGACCTTCTGCTGACCTCTCATCTGGACGGATATCAGGTCTCCGTCGATGCCCCTCTGGGCTCTTCGGACCATTGTCTGATCCGGAGTACGGTGCCACTCACTCTCCAATCGCAGTTGCGATCTGCATCTTACCGCCGTGTTTGGCACTATAGGTCAGCTGATTGGAACGGGATGCGGTCTTTTTTTACATCCTACCCTTGGGGGCGGGTTTGCTTCTCGCCGGAAGATCCCAGCGTTGTTGCTGATTCTGTTGATGATTTGGTACTTCAGGGTATGGAACTTTTTATTCCATCCTCTGTGGTGCCCATCGGTGGCAGATCCCAGCCATGGCTTGGTCGCTCCTGTAAAATAGCATCACGCTATACGCAGGAGTGCTACCAGGCCTGGGCTGACGCATAAGCGTCTCGGGACGTAAACACCAGAGCACTTAAAAAGAAGTATAACTCCGCCTCTAGGTCCTTCAAAAGCGTCATTGCCAAGGCAAGGTCTGAGCACATCGGCAGAATTGGCGAGAAGCTAGTTCGCCTTCCTTCGGGAACCCGTGTATTCTGGTCTCTCGCCAAGGCTGTCCAAGGGAACTTCTGTCAGCCATCTCTTTCATCTCTGCACAGAGAGGACGACTCATTGGCCCATGCCGCAAAGGAGAAAGCCGATCTGTTGAGCTCTCTTTTTGCGTCCAACTCGATTCTAGATGATAGGGGGAACACACCGCCGACAATCCCGCGATGTGAGTGCTCCATGCCGGATGTGCGGTTTACACAGCGCTCGGTTCGTAAAGCACTCTTCTTCCTGGAGAGTGGGCCCGATGGAGTCCCTCCCATTGTGCTGAAGACATGTGCTCCGGAGTTGGCACCGGTTTTAACGCGTCTCTTCCGGTACTCCTACTCCCAAGGCGTAGTCCCGAATTCATGGAAGACAGCTTTGATCCACCCGATCCCTAAAATAGGCGACCGCTCAGACCCGTCCAACTACAGGCCTATTGCCATCACCTCATTGTTCTCCAAAATAATGGAATCCATTATAAACTGCCAGCTCATGAAGTACCTTGAGTATCACCAACTGATTAGTGACCGCCAGTACGGTTTTCGTCGAGTTCGATCAGCTGGTGATCTTTTAGTCTATCTGACTCATAGATGGGCGGAGGCAGTAGAGTCCAAGTGGGAAGCATTGGCCGTTAGTTTGGACATAGCGAAGTCCTTCGATCGGGTCTGGCACAAAGTGCTTCTTTCGAAGCTTCCTTCCTATGGGCTTCCCGAGCAATTGTGCAAATGGATCACCAGTTTCCTTGCTGATCGGAGCATCAAGGTTGTAGTAGACGGTGCATGCTCTGATTTCTAGCCTATTAACGCTGGTGTTCCACAAGGCTGCGTGCTATCACCAACGCTGTTTCTACTGCATATCAATGATATGTTGCTAACTGGTAGAATTCATTGCTATGCAGACGACAGCACTGGTGATGCCTTATATACCGGCCGTGCCAATATTTCTCGGGATAACGTTGCTAAGTACCGGGACAAACTTGTGTCTGAAGTCGAGTCTTTGCTTAACAAAGTCTCGGATTGGGGCCGACTAAATTTAGTCCAGTTCAATCCCGAGAAGACACAAGTTTGCGCGTTTACTGCTAAAAAAACCCCTTTGTCGTATCTCCTCAGTTTCAAGGCTCTTGCTGCCTCAGCTAGAATCGGAATTCTTGTCGCCGACATATCGAATAGTATGCAGTTTCGTGGTCACTTGGAAGGGATGGCCATATTGGCCTCTAAAAAGCTTGGCGTGCTCAGTAGAGCGAGACAGTATTTCATGCCGGCACATCGCTTGCAACTTTACAAAGCGCAAGTTCGGTCCCACATAGATCATCTCTGGGCCGGGGCACCCCAGTGCCAGCTCCTTCCACTTGACCGCATCCAGCGCAGAGCGGTTCGAATCGTCGACGACCGAGTTCTTTCTGATTGGCTCGATACACTGGTACTGCGTAGAGATGTTGCATCTCTTTGCGTATTTTATCGCATCTATCACGGGGAGTGCTCTGAGGAATTGTTCGGACTAATTCCAGCCGCTTAATTTCACCATCGCACATCACGACAAAACTCGCGTTACCATCCATACCATCTGGATGATTGGTGGTCCACCACTGTGCTATTTAGAAGAAGTTTTCTCCCTCGCACACCTTCCTTATGGAATCAATTACCACCAGCGAATTTTCCGGACGGATACGACTTAGGAACCTTCAATAAAAGAGCTTACACCTTTCTAAGAGGCCGGCAACGCATCTGCAATTCCCCTGGTGTTGCGGTTGTTCATGGGTGGCGGTAGTCACTTGCCATCAGGTGAGGCGCATGCTCGTTTACACCCTCTTCTATAAAAAAAAAATTATTACATTTCTTTTGTCATGGTTTTGTCAATATCAAGTTACATATTGTAGTCTGGTTTATATAAACAGGTAAATCTCGCGACAAGCTTTTAGATCATATAAATTGTGTTTGCCAAGTTATAACTCTTTAAAATTGGTATGGCGGCCATCTTTTTTTCCAACATTTTGAATTTTTTTCACCGTCGCTACAATTTGCCCAGGGTGTAGGCCGATTTTAGTTAAGATGTGACCCCGCTAAGTTTTACCGTTTAGTTAAGTAGTAGTGCATTCGTATTTGTCTCAGTGAATCCTTTTATTTGATATCCATATCATGGGGGTGTATAAAAAACATAGTCCACCATATTTGGGAGTCCACCATATTGGGTTTAGAGTGACGCCATTTTATTTTTGTATTCCTCTCAGCAAACCCTTTCAACTGATATCCATATCATGGGGTTGCATAAAAAAGAAACATAGTCCATTATCTTTGGGAGTCCACCATATTGGATTTAGAGTGACGTTATTTTATTTTTGTATTTCTCTCAGCAAGCCCTTTCAATTGATATCCATATCATGGGGTTGCATAAAAAGGAAACATAGTCCATCATCTTTGGTAGTCCATCATATTGGATTTAGAGTGACGTTATTTTATTTTTTTGTTCCTCTCAGCAAACCCTTTCAATTGATATCCATATCATGGGGTTGCATAAAAATAACATAGTCCATCATCTTTGGGAGTCCACCATATTGGATTAAGAGTTATTTTATCTTTGTACTCCTCTCAGCAAACCCTTTCAATTGATATCCATATCATGGGGTTGCATAAAAAAACATAGTCCACTATCTTTGGGCGTCCACCGTGTTGGTTTTAGAGTGACGCCATTTTATTTTGTAATTTTTCTCAGCAAATATTCATTTGATACCCATATCATGGAAGTCCATATAAAATAACTAGTAAGCCATCTTGTGCCGTCCGCCATATCGGATTTAGTATCAACCGGTTGAGGATAACTGCTTTAAAATTCAGTTGCAAGATTTGACCCTAACAAATATATGTTTTTAATATGAGTTTGTATGTAGCCGTAGTCACATGTTATTTACTAAGATGTCCTGCAATATATTAGAGGTTTAATTTTGAACTTTTCATTATGTTTTAGGGAATAATAGGAAAAGTACAAATAAAAGTAGTTAAATTTATGTTTTCTTTTAAAGCAACTAATTTATTGTAAACATTTTGTGAGTCTTCCATAATGAAATTTTGCAATTTTAGTACATACTTTATTCTAATAATAAACAAGTGGGAAGTAAAAACTGTGACCCCCGAAGGAGGCAGAGTTACAGCCGAAGTAAGAATTTTTATTTTTTTGGTTTTTGGCCATTTCTTTCCCCTAGGAGTGTAATGAGAACTTTTTGCCCCTATTCAACCATGACCCCTATGACATCCTCTACGTGATAGGCTATTCAAACTGACTGGACCTAAAGTTCGAGTCACCCCCAACTCAGTTCTAGCCTTTACTTCCAAATAAGTTTCAATAGGTAATTTGATTAATAAGTTGCTCAAAGTACTTGCTGTATAAAGTTAAATATTTTCTTTTGGGAAACCATTCTTCCCTATTAATTATTTTCAACCATGTTTATCACTTTTTACGGGGTAGAGCTATCCTGCAGGTATATCAGCAGTATAGTTGTAGCACGAATGGGTCAACTCGACCGAGAAAGGATCACGCCATATATCTGTGTAAAATAGCAGCTTAATACTGTTGTGTTTTCTTTATAGAATAAGGGTGACAAACGAGCACACAGTTCACCTGATGGTAAGTGGATACTGTGGCCCGTAAACATATACATCTATCCTCGATTAAGAATCAAAATGCAGATGCGTTGCCACCCCTCAGGACTAAGATGTCATGCCTCAGTTCCAGTAAAAAGAGTCTCCGGTTCTCTACACTAACCATACGAAACACATCAGCTTTGAGCTGCTATTTTACTCTGGTATTCTGTGAGATTTCTGTGTTTCGTATGGTGAGTGTAGAGAACCGCGAACCCTTTAAGCTGGAAACGAAGCACTGCATCATTCTCCTCAGGCGTGATATCGCATTTGGATTTTGATTCTTTATCAATGGTAGATATTAGCATATTGCTGATAGCAACTTAAAAATAATAAAAAACTGCGGTTGCTAACTCGAACGCCAAGCGTGGCAACTATGGCGAAATAACCCCCTCTCCCCCTCATGAGGTAATATATGTGGTAGGTGTATGTTCAACAGTGATTTTTATAGGTCGTATAGGATGGATGATGTCGTAGATGTAGATGCCTATGGACCGCAGCAGCCACATACCACCAGGTGGATTGTGTGCTCGCTTGTCACACTTATTCTATAAAAAAAGACTTTGCTGCCCATTTCCAGGCTGTTTCCCACTGTCATCTCTTGCGACATCCATAAGACGATCTGAAGTAGTGAATATTCTTACACTTAGTATGTTTACCTACGACAAATTGTCGGACTAGATAGATAGATAGATAACACTTTATTGTACGCCAAAAAATAACAAAAATATTAACAAAAAATGAAAAAAAAGAAATATGGTACAATGGGCGGTCTTATCGCTAAGAGCGATCTCTTCCAGACAACCTTTAGATGAACAGCATTGCAAGAAAACAATAAAAACGTGTGTGGTTTGCTGACAAAATAACATTATTTTTATTAAAGCCATATAATAAAAATATATAATGGTATATAAGTAACTACATAGATAAGATAAATACATATATACTTATTAATATAATATATTTATAATATACAAATAAATATATATTTTTACAAATATAAATATATAAAAGTACAAATATATACTTTGAAACTATTACATATAACATAAAAGTGCCATACATATAAACAAATATTGTAACTAAATAAAGGAGAATAATTATATACAAATGAACTAGATAGAATCAAAGTCGAAAAAGTAATCATGTACATGTTTCTTAACTAGGTAAGTTCAACTCGACCGAGAGGTCAATTGACGGGACCAACTCGGCTGGGTTGCTTCGGGAGATTATGACACATCTCCTCGTCACGTGTAAATAGAAAACAAAGGTATACTACGAGTGTGACGTGACGTGAAGTGACATGATACTTTACTGCTGGCCGTATGAGGAAACTCAAGATCACTTAGCGAGCTACGGAGTGGGCTATGCTCCGAGTTTCTCAGCGTGATGGACTTTGTAATTAGGATATCCGATAAAACCAACATAGCGCAACGGATCAGTAAGATGAAATGGCAATAGATCGGAAATGTAGCTGGAAGTAGCGACAATCGATTGAGAAGAAAAGTTATCAAGTGGCACATTAAATAACACTAATTTTTTTACGGATTTTATTGCATTTCATTTAACGTTTTAATTCCCGACGTTTTGAGTGCTATACTCGGCCTGAATTCGGCAATACCATCATGTGCCAAACCATCAAGGTTGTATGGGTTATCGAAAATACACAAACCAAACGCTCCACTACGTCCCATAGTAAGCCAGATCGATTCACCAATTTATAAGTTGGCTCAACACTTGGCAAAAATATTGTCACCACTGAGAGGACACACCACAGCATGCACAAAAGATTCCTATCATTTTGTTAGTGAAATAAAAGACATCTCGCTGACAATAAAACTATGGTCAGTTTTGATGTTCAGTCACTATTCACATGCTTACCTATTGAAGACTGCATCTCAATTGTAACTAGAAAGCTAGAAGATAACAAAATGCCTACAGAATATTATACAGTATTACTCAAACACTGCCACCCATCTGGTCATCTCTTGTAAAAGGAAGAATTCTACAAGAAAGTAGATGGTGTGGCGATGGGCTCGCCTGTATCTGCTGTAGTCGCCGACATATTCATGGAGGACTTCGAGGAGAAAGCCCTTCTTACTGCTCCTGTAAATCCAAGATTCTACAAGCGGTACGTAGACGATACTTTCACAATTTTACTATCTGACAAAGTAACTGCATTTTTAGACCACCTTAATTCCATAAATTCTAAAATACAATTCACAATTGAGTTAGAGGCAAACAATTCTTTAGCTTTCCTAGATGTTTTAGTAATCCGAAATACTGATAACACTATTGGTCACACTGTGTATAGGAAAAAGACCCATACCAACCGATATTTAAATTGTGAATTGCACCATCATCCAATCACAGTTAGCTACCGTGAGGAAATCTTCAGTCGAGCGTATGCCTGCTGTATTACCCTATGTCAGAAGAGTCACAGACAAGGTTGGCTACATCTTGAAGCCAGCTTCTATTAAAACATACTTCAAGCCGCCGAAGATGATTAGTCAATTTTTACCATAAGTCAAGTGTCATATTCCTCTACAAGATGCAGGAGTGTACAAGCTGGATTGTGAATGTGATCTCTCTTACATAGGACAAACAAAAAGATTTATTAAAACCCGCGTGAAAGAACATATGGCTGACTTGAAGCACCTATGTTCCGGAAAGGCTGCAGTGTGTGATCATGTTCTAGATCGTCCCCGTCATTACATTAGATTTGATAGACCACAAATCCTCGTAAAAGTACACCGATTTAGGAATAGGTAGGCCAAGGATGATTCGCGAGGCTATTGAAATTAAAAAAACATCCTAATTTCAATAGAGAAGATGGACGGGTGCTGCCATCTGCTTGGGTAATTAATAAAATTAAATCCAAGCCCAAGCATACCACTGCAAAACTTCAAGATACTGTAAACTCATTCTGCGTAGATCGGACCAAAAATTAATATTCAAAAATTGAAGATAACCGGGCTAACTATGACATTGGGACGTCAAACACCTCAGTCCCCCCCCCCCCCCCCTTGACCATGGTGCTGTAAAGCACCCGATACGTGGGGAAGTAAAAAGTTAAATTAAACGCGATTAAATGCGTGAAAAAATTAGTTTTATTTAATGTGTAGTCTTCGCGTAAATATAAGAAATCATTATCAAGTGGTAGCCTATTACCGGTAAGCGAAGTATTGGGCGGCCTCCCACTAGATGGAGTGTGGAGTGAGGACCTGATTCGAGAATCACAAAGTCGATGTATTCAGTTGATGATTCAGAGCATTGTGGTCCGTGCTTTGTGGTATTCTTTTAGGGATGCCTATATTAATTTAGCAGTAGACATGTGACGGGGTAGTGATGATACTGATGACGTTGTATACAAGACGGGTTCACATTTTATTATCTTATCTCCGTCGCTTGGTGCATATATATCACGATCACTAGTTTGTAGATGTGATATGTCGTTGAGTTCTAACGTTTCGCTTCGCCCAAAACCTCGTATTGAAAGCAAATTTCGTGATGGGCTACGGTAATTGCAACTCAGCCGCCGACGATGCAAATATGACTTGATCATCGGCGTACAAAAGGCATTTGACGGTTAACGTTCTTAACCCACATTCTTCAACTTTCATATTTGCAAACAACTGTCCATAAATAGGTTAAACAGCCAGGGGAAGCCACACATCCCTGTCTGACACCTTTATGAATGCCAAACCAGTCCGAGTAGACCCCGTTTATCCTGACACAAGCACTAGAGTCCCTATACAGAGACTTCAATGCCTGTATCAAGCCAGCGCTCAACCCAAATGAGTTCAGTGTTTGCCATAACACATTCCTGTATACTCTGTCATAAGCCTTTTCCAATTCCATGAACGCACAAAAAAATTTCTGGTTTTTGGCCAAAAACTTCTCCGCAATCATGCGCATGGAAAATACTTGATCCGTACACCCCACCTCCTTTCTAAATCCAGCTTGAATATCCCCAATTTTTCCATCAGTTTCTTCCATAACTCTTTCAATTAACACCTTAGCATACAGTTTACCCACAATGCTAAGCAAGCTGATACCACGGTAGTTTTTACAGTCCTGCTGTGAGCCCTTTCCCTTATATATTGGGACTATAATGGCTTTGCACCAGTCTTCCGGTACCCGCTTCAGTTCCCAACATAAATTAAACAAGGTGCACAGCAGGCCTGCAACCACACCCTCTCCAGCCCTTAGCATTTCGAGTGATATTCTATCATATCCGGCTGCCTTACCTGCTTTCATGCTTTTCATTGCTTTCATTATTTCATCTACGCTTATCTCCCTACCTCTCTCCACTTCTTCCGGAATTTCTATTTCACTTACTTCAGACAACTCTTCACCCTTAAAAACGCTTTCAAAGTATTCCTTCCATCTCTTTAAATTCGAAACTTCATCATTCAGCATGCAGCCATTCTCGTCTCGTATAGCATTCATTCTAGGCTGTTTTGAATTTCCCCTGGCAGTTCTTACGAGCTTCCAGAACATTTTAATATTTTCCTGGAAGTTATCAGATATCCTTCTATCATACTTATCTATCCTTTCTTGCTTTTTCCTTTCAACAGCTTCTTTTACTCTCTTATTTATACGTCTAAAGTCTGCCTTTTTTCTTTCAATCTAATCATTCATACCGCCAGAATTACCAGTTTTGGTTGTTAGTAAATCTAGCCATGCTCTCTTCTTTGCTTCAACTTCAATCCGTACCTCATTATCCCACCACAACGTATTACTTTTCCTTTCATTCTTTCTCTTACTTACACCACATACTTCGGTGGCTGCATCCACCAAAACTTTCTTAATATTATTCCATACATTTTTCAAGTCTAAATCATTCATATATAATTCATTCAACCTAATTTATATTTTCCTTCAGTCTGCATTTATACTTCTCTTTCACACCTTAATCTTGTAACCTCTTTATTCTTATACGCTGTAACGCAGTGGTAGACACAGATATCCGATGCCGCCAGCGCCTGAATAGACCATTAATTCGGCATAAGACCAAATAATGATCCGTCCCTACGTTGGACCCCCCGTAAACCTTACTACTCAAATACTTAATAGGTAATGTAATTTATCCTGCGGTAAGCAATTTATCTCAGCTATTTTTCACACGCACTAATTCTCATAATTAAACATATTATAATATGAGAACAAAAGCAAATATTGTTTTCTATTGTCTAATTGTCTTGGCTATATTTGTTACGAATTAATAAAACAAGTGTCAATCCAATAATAAGTTAATAAATAATAAAAAATAAAACTTAGTAGAAAGGAGAGGATTTTTTTTAGTTTTCAATAGAAAAATTGAACTGTTTATACTATTAGGTATAACTTTATATAATTTCTTTATCATCACGCATACTACTTTACCAACCACACAGTCCACCTGATGGTAAGTAGACTGCTGTGGGTTATAGGCATCTACATCTACATCTACATCTTCGATATAGAATAAAAATGTAGATGCGTTTTATATACGACTAAAAAAGTTCCCCTGTTATTTACACTTACCATACCAATCACACCAGCATGAAACTGCTATTGGTATTATGTGAGAGCGGGGTACTACCCTGGCCAAACCAACCTATAAAAGCTGCAACCATGGTGTTGCCGCAGCGTGCTAATCACGTGAAAAAATGATCACAAATACGTAGCAAATACGATTAGACGCAATATGTAATAGCTGTGTGTTTAAAAGTTTACTTCGTAAAAGTAATTACTTATAAACTAATATTGATATTATCAATACCCCTTTATCCTTTTGAATGAAGATATTAATATACCAGATAGCTTTCACGTAAGGATGAAGGAATACGTAAATATAATACGCTGTAAAATGGCAGTGTTGTGACGACTATGGGAAATCTCAGAAAGTTTAACCATCCCGTTCACGCCAGACTTAAGAAAGACTGGCGATGGGGAGCGACTTGTAAGTGAGAGACATCTATTGCATCAATCTGACTAACTTGATGATGAAGAAGTCTTAATACAAAAATAAAAGACAAGTTACAAAAACCCGAGCGTTATTCGAACGTAGCTTCGTAAAACTCTTTAGCATTATAATGCCGATCTATTACTTGCTAGCGTCCCTCACTTTTAAATGACCTTTAACTTGACTGTATTGGAACCGAGGTCACGTTGGTCAGTCATGGTATAACATCCTGCTTAATTCAAGAGACAATCGGGAAAATAATTCGATTTCCTCTAATTTTCCTAATTCCTCTTAGTGTTATGATGAATTTATTTTAAAAGTCATTGTTATGCAGTAAAATAAACATAAGTCTATTTTTGTTTGTCTTCTACATGACTACTGTTTCAGACTCTATAAATATCACAGTACGTGAGCAACGCGGTTTCGAACCCACAACCCCGGCAGCAATAAAATTGTTAATTGAAATTTTAAGTGCTAGTTAACTACGTGCTCGTCTCGTAAACTACGTCCAAGAAATAAAATAGGAAAATCCAAAAGTGCACGCACTATAAGCGTTTCATTTAATATTGATGAAAGAAATAAATTGTATTGCTGACTTTTAAAATATATTATTTACCTGTTTTAAATTTAGCGCTCCATTATTTTAACAGGTAGTCACTTACAGGTAAAAAAATAATGTTTACCAAAATAAATCGATTACACAAAGTATAAAATCGATATACGCTCTATGGTATACTTGCCCTTTATTTATCAAGGGCTAAAAAAAAATATGAAAGCGCCTTTGAATTTTAAATAGCAATAAATTTTCTAAACGTAGTATAGTTGTAGCACGAATGCGTTGGCTCGACAGGGGAAGGACTATGCTCTCACAGAATACCAGCGTAAAATAGCAGCTTAATGCTGCTGTGTTTCGTATGGTGAGTGTTGAGAAGCGGGGACCCATTTTACTGGAAAAGAGGCATTCTACTTTTGTCCTCACAGCTGACAACGCATCTGCATTTTAATTCGCAAAACGAAGATAGATGTAGATATCTATGGGCCACAGCAACCATTTACCATCAGGTGGAATGTGTGCTCGTTTTTCACCCTTATTCTATGAAAAAAAAATATAAAATTTGAAAATAATTTTATTAACAATCGACGCGTACCAGGCTATTCACATTAAATAGGGAACAAGTTGATGTAAAATGTAAAATTTGCTCAATAATCCTCTTAAAAATAAGAGGAAGACTGCAACCAGCAATGGGACGTATAAAACTGCTAATATTAATGTTTCAAAATTATTGTAAAGTAAAAAGATTGATTTACTTGAAATATAGTCAAAGTTTGAATCAACCTAGAATATGAATAGAAGTGTACTCGTATGTTACAATTGTTTGATATTATTTAGGTTAGGTGCTGATAATTTTAACAGATCATGCACTTTTTACACAATGAAAATATTAGATCATTGTTTTATTACATAAAAGCAATTGTAACAATGCAATTTTATATTCTTATTTCTTAAGACAATGACAAAATTATTATGCGCGTTGTCTGCTATTTAGCACTCTTTCGAATTAAAATACATTACAACAATTCACAATTAGGTGGAATCGTATGGCAGTTCTACACTGGCTTGTAATACGTTGAACATTCAGTCCCTAAGCTATAACAGGCTCTACATCAAATACCTTATCGAAATTTTCATCATCATTATCATAACGTCATCACAGTTATATCAACCTCCCTGATAGATGCCATAAAGTACGATCCTGAGTCACCTGCGTCCATCGACTACCTGCATGTTTCATCTGGTCGTCACTCTATCTAGTTATTAACTATGATTACTTCAAATTTGAAAACTGGTATTAACAAATCTGTTCAGAGAAAGAAATCATTATTTTCAATTCATATTATTCTGTCTAATGAATAGGGCCCCTGATAAATGCAGGAAGGAGTAAAAATATGCTAAGTAGATGGTTTAGAAATCACAGAATCAGATTTATAGCATTTATAGTCGCTGGTTTCTGTTTCTGCGGTAAAAGGTTACCTTAGATCTTTTAATTTATAGATTTGCCATCCAGGCGTGATATTATATCTTTTTTTTATTTTTATTTCAAAAATGCTGTTTTCTTGTAAAGACTACGCCGCTTAATGATCGGCATTCCTGATCATTGACCTTGACGCGCGTCTGCCGATAGATTGGAAAATAGCCGTTATGTTGAATAGTATAAATGGCCAGACTTGTGATGGGAACGACCATGAATGTTACGGAATATATGATACTGCTATTAATTTACCTACCTCGTCTATCATAATCGACACAAATTTTATTCATTACGTTGCGACATCGACGAATTAAAAACTACGGTTGCTACTCGTTTTGATCGCAACTATATTAGACTGTCACGTAAAGATTTCCATAACTCCACGATTAACCGTAATTTTGACGTGTAAGTAGAATTATGGTTATAAGTCCACCTCGGTTTCGTTCAAGAGTCCTAGTAATATCTGATTATTATAAAAGATCTCAGGGAGCGACCCCGGAATGCCAAGCTCTATAGCCGGTGACCTGGGGAACCTGAAATGGATGTAATGGATCTCTATTTTTTACGTGTTGGTTTCTCTTTTTTGGCCAATAAATTAATAGTATGTAAAGTACGTAAATAAGTTTACCCGTTAAATGGACTGTAGAAATTTTTTTTACTACGATCCTGCATCTCTGTTGTCAGAGTTTACAGACGCCTATATGATATTTACGATTATTTTTAGAAAATATTAACCAATTTTTCATTAAGCTTGATAAAAATGGACAAATCTGTTGTAATATTTCTTACTTTAATTGTAGTCCATGGAAAATCATATTATATAGAAACAATGAAGGATACAGATGGATTGTCGCATCTAAGGACCAAGATAGAATGCCTCGTAGCCTGTAGTTATACTCGATCCCTCATAGCTTGTAACTATACCCTTCAAGCAGATAATGTACTGCTGCCTCTTATGTGACACAATGGCCATAGGTAAAAACCTACTCTTTTTTATTATGTACAAACATCTATGCAGATCTAAAGAGACCAGAATCACTGCGACCTAAAAGATCTATTGTGATCTCTACAGTTCACTGCTAAGCCCTACGTCCTCAATAAATAGAAGGAGTTGTTTAGCTGTGAGTAATTTCACTTCTTCTGGGCGAAGTACATAGTTCTGCAGATGAGTTTTGTCTTTGCGCATTAAGGGTCCGTAATTTTTCTCCTCTAGGGAGCAAAACCGGCATATTCTTGAGTTGCTAAGTTTCAGGATGGACATGTGCTTTTTATTTCATCTTAAAACGACCTTGTGGTTACCTCCCAGGGCGTTTAGACGGTTCATGCAGTCACCAACTAGGTTCGCGTTCACCAAGTTTGATCTCAGCGCTAGCAGTGCTGAGTATGATATGATGATGATTATCACGTTATTTCAATTTAGCTCATAAAAATTTAGGTAGATATTTGAAAATAAAACATTCGTATTTATACTTGTAAATAACCAAACCTGCCATCTCAGCTACCACTCTCAACACTACGTTAACCATATTGTTAACGTAGTGTTTTTTCAGATTGATTTCCGCACACTGAAGCATGGTGAAAATTTTTGCCTGTAAGATAGAGGCGAATCTACCTGAATTCATACTAAGTTTCCCATAAATTCTAAAGCCTACTTTGAAGCCCATTTTGACCTATCGGTATACCAGATAAGGCTACCGACCTCAAAGATGACCTGTCCATTCAGCCAATCTTCTCTGGAGGGTAGTTCCACTGTATACTTTTTGTTAAAAGTATGTAGTAGACACATCATATCTGAGATGCATTTATCATCATGCATAGGACCAGTGTTTCCTTGATTGAGTCGAGCATAGATCTCAATCTATAGGACAGCAAGCTCAAACCGCTCTGAGCGTTAATCCTATACAAACTAGCCTTCGCCTCCTTGTCTAAGTAAAGATCAAGGGGCGTTAGGCCTAGAAGTGCATTAAGAGCTACTTCTTTACCATTAAGTTTTGGTATGACTTATTTGTCCAACCGTCTCTTTTTGGTAAAGAGTTATTATAACAGTTTAATCAGCATTAACTAATAAACTGTTATCCCTGCACCAGTTGTTTATGGTGTCTAGGGCTCTTTGTATGATTAATGATGAAATAATTTGGCAAAAGCCCCTCGCAATAATCGTAAGGTCATCAGCATAACACAGTATGTCAATACGAAGGTCTGCCATCTTGTACAATAATTGGTCAACTGCAAGAGTCCAAAGGAGGGGTGACAAAACACAACCTTGTGGACAGCCTCTTGTGAAACTTCACAAGAGGCTGTCCACAAGGTTGTGTTTCTAAACAGCTCTATTTTCTTCTTTCTGTTTGAGAGCATCGACTTAGCCCACGTGATAGTTATAGGGTCAACATTTTTAGATGTCAGGCTCCCAACCAGTAGTGATGCAGGGCTACTGTCGAAGGCGCTCTCAATGTCTAGAAAGGCAAAAAGAGCTTTTTCTTTATCCTTCAGCGCTTTTTCGACCCTGTTAATAACACTGATCAGGACTGTTTCCTTTCTATAACCTTTTCCAATGTCTTAAGAAGAAAGGAAGAAAGGCATAAGCCTTAAGGTCTAAAGGACTTTGGTAAAGCGTAGTTCTTTCTACCAGTCTTAGGTATAAATAGAACTTTGACAATTGTCCATCGTTTTGGAATATATCCCCATACCAACTTGCTCTGATGATTTTTACCAGATAGGAAAGAAGGATATCGACAGTTAGATGGATGGGAATTATTCCATCCTCCCCACTTGCCTTATATGATTTAAAGGAGTCAACAGCCCACTGAACCAGGTTTGGCCTTATTATCTCTGTAGCTCTACACCAGTACTCATTACAAGGCCTTCGTAGGGCTATGAAAGAGTTCAAGGCTAGAGTCATATGTGACCCTGGGAAATGGGTTGACGCAAGTAGGTCCAGTGTTTCCGTTTCACTATTAGTGAAGTTACCATCAGGCTTTTTAAGAAGCCCGATCTGATTAGGTTTAGCTTTCTATAGCATTTGTGTAGTATTGCACTGCGGCAAATACTCAATTTCCTCGCATAGCTCCCTTCAAGATGCTCTTATAGCTTTCATAATTTATTTATTATAATCGGTTAGGGCTGCATTATAAATACTTTTTTTACTTATTATAAGCCAGTGCTTGACCACAATCCCACCGGGTGGTAAGTGGTGATGCAGCCTTACATGGAAAATCACACTGTCCGTAACATAAGCCTATTCACTCTTGGCTTGAAGACGCCCAGATTGTATTCGGACGGTAAGATAGACGCCAGCTAATTATTCCACTACTTTGCTGTACGCATTACAAAAGACGAAGCAAACCGTTTGGTTCTAATGCGTGGAATATCGACAACAAATGGATGAGTACCCGCCGATCGCCTGGTTGTCCGATGGTGGAAAGAAGAGGAAGGAATTAAAGCGAGTGATTCCTGCGCACACTCACAGAAATGCATCCTATATAATACCGACAGACTGGCTACTCTGCGTTTATGCTCGAGGCTAACAAGATTGGTTTCAAACAAATCATGGTCACCAATGAACCTCTTAACATGTCACTCCACTGAGTCCAACGCTGCCAGATGGCATTTTTGTAGCACCAGCCCATATGGGACAGCAGTACTCCATGCACGACCGGCTTTATATAAGGTAAGAAGCTGCCCCGGCGTGAAGTACCGTCGCACCCTTGCAAGGACACCAAGTTTCCTTGCGGCTGCATTGGCTCTGGACTCAATGAACCGCCCATAGTTGAGGTTCGGAGAAAATTCAACCCCAAACAACTGAAGGTGGTCAGTGTACTCCAAGGATACATTCCGGAAACTACGAGCCAGTGTAAGCGGGCTCCTTTTAGCGGTAAAAAGACACGTTTGTGTTTTGGAGGCGTTAAATTTTACAAGATTGGCATCGCCCCATTCGGAGACTGTCTTTAGTGTGAGACTCACACGCTCAACCATAGCCTCTCTTTCTGACTGCATTTGATCCCGACTGGCCCGGGCACTTGGTTGGTATCTGTCCACAACTGTGCTGTCGTCTTCATACCTATAGATACTGGGAATGAGCAAATCATTTATATGCAGCAGGAAGAGAGTTGCGGAGAGAAAGGACCCCTGAGGAATACCGGCGTTAGTCGCCACAGTATCGGATAAGCAGCCATCGACGACGACCCGGAGAGGCCGTTCACTCAGAAAGTTCTTTACTCAGACAATCAGGCCAGGGGATAATCCGTACGCTGAAAGCTTGCCCAATAGACTAGCGTACCAATCCGTGTCAAAGGCCTTCGAAACATCGAGGGAAACAGCAAGTGCTTCACCACTGTTCCCGAAAGCTTCACCCCATATGTGAATGGCATACCCTAGAAGGTCCCTAGTTAATCGATTTCGGCGAAACCCGTACTGGCGATCACTGAGGAGATCATTTTGCTTTAGGTATGCCATAAGGTGGGCGTTCAATATACGCTCCATAATCTTGCATAGTATGGAGGTAATTGAAATTGGCCGTTTTTAGCCCTATTTCCTGGTTTTACCCGAAGCTCCTTTAGTAGTAGTAGTAGTAGTCTTTGGTTTTGATGAGACAACGGTCTTCGAAGGCTTCACGTATACCTACGGTTACCGTCTCCGTCGCTAACTCCAGACCTTCAATCATTTTTATGCTTTTAGGAAACGTTTGCAAATTCCTCCTAAGGCTATCACAGGAGGACACTATTGGATCCCTAAAAGCAACAGTTTCATAAGTTGGTGACGCTCTAATCACAAACTTAATGCGTCTATGATCAGGCATCGAGTTTTGGGCGAGGGCGAGGTCGATGTTGTCCTCTGCGAAGCAAACCTCCACCACGGCAAAAGCAGCTGCTGCATGGTAAAGACTTGCCTAGAAGAACCTCGTCTTACCCTTGGGGTTATCCATTTATAGGCGTGGGGGTGGAGGGGGGCAGGGGTCGTTTTTGCCTGCTTAGGACGAAGACGTCCTTTAACGGCGCTCTTGACTCACTGATGTCGTTCCAGTATCACCACCCATCGAGGTGGAGGGCTGGGTGGATTGCAGTTGGGGTGGTTCAGGCTCCATTGCCACGTCAGAGCCTCCCCTAACCTTAAAAGTTATATTTTAAAGCCAAGGACGACACTGCCACCTGCCGCACGGAGAGCCTCCGCCGATGGGTCGTCCAGAGTAAAGGTTACTAGGAACTTACTTACTTCAGGTACGTTACCAGAATCCAAACTGGCGTGTGGGTGAAACCCGAAAATTTTGGTCCCATTCCTAGCTGCGCTTCACAGGCCGTCTTAGCAATAGCCTGCGTTAGTATCCGGTGGACTAGCCGCATCTGCTCCACGCTCATAGGATTCGAATTGCAAATTCCTACACGCGCGGAGCCAGCTATGGCACTGAATATAGCTTGTTCTCCCCCGTTGTCAGCTTCACAGATTTCCGGGCTGGTCTTTGGATGACTCCTCCTCAGACCGACTGCGTTTTCTCGCCTTCAGAACTGGAGGAGGTTTGGGCAGAGAAATTTCGTCCCAGGGCTTCTGGCAGACAGACAGAGAGCCTCTTTGACTCCTATCTCAGCTGCTACCAGCTTTATGTACCTCTTCCGTGCTTCCCCACTAAGCTTATAAAGCCTGGTGAACATTTTCTTTTCCCTTCCCTGGTTCGTTTCCAACTGTGGTTCGGCTGCAGACATGCCTTCCACATTTATGCTCATGCTAGGTTGCAGCGTAGGATTGCAGGGTGTTGGTGAGGTTAAAAGAGCCTCTTCCAGACCTACAGTCAGTTCCATTAAAGGAGGGTTTATTTTTTCCAAATGTCGATCTTCGTCCAGTTTGGTCCCACAATTTACTAGCGAAAAATTCGGTCACCCCCGGCAGAGCCCCGCATGTCGAGGGAAGGGCTAAAATACTACCCGAATCGCCCTGATCTCGGGTAGGCACTGTTTACCACTGGACTCCGCCCAGCCACGCATCTATCGGTACGGTACGCTTAATACCTTGGATTGGGTAGGTAAGGTAGGAAAAAAGGGAGTGAGATAAAAAGAATGTCTGAGTGTTTCTGTTATGTCTGTTTCCACATACAGACAAACAAGACAACAGACCAAATAACAGGCGACAACCACATATATGAAGAACTCCTCAGACTTGCCCTGAGGATCAACACGACATGCGCTCTCGCCCAGAGCAATTCGCCAAACTGCTTGCCGGATAGGAGAACAGAATAGGTGTTAATCTGGTCCTACTGATAATTTTAAAATGTGAGAATTGTGTACTCCCAATTCTCACATTTTAACTAACTAACTAACTTGACTAACCCCCGCCCAGCCTACCTTGCAACCTACCCTTATAGACTCTCGGACTTCCTATCGGCAGAATAGGAGCCCTACAGTGTAGTAACTTAATTTTTATATGGAATACTTACTGTAAAATGGTATACAAAGAAGGAAGTTACTATTTTGTACGTGATAATAATAAGATTACCATTAAGGTAAATTACGTCACAGTTGCGTGTGACAAGATTTTTACTATCGCCTTATCTACATAGTCGATAACCTTGACGCCGGCATCAGATGCAACTGTCCACTTCTCTTTTAATGAGATGATCACGCTGCAATCGCTATGTTAATTTTATAATCTACAAGTTTTTTCTTTGATTATGCAGCTGTAGGATGCGGTAGTCTTTTAACTTTATTATCCTGAATGACAATAATGCAAGCTACTTGTAATTAATGAAGCTTACAAATAAATATGCAAAGATAATGTTTTCCTGTCTTATCTAACTACATACTACACTATTTTTAGGAATATTCAAATTAGGCCAAGAACTTCAAAATGTGAAGTTTAGAAATTTTCAAATCATTCAGCGTTGTCTGGTTAAGAATTCCACAAGAAATCTAGAAGTAGGCTTTCAATTTAAACGTAAAAATAGAAAAAAATAATTGTATAAGCGTTTTCTCAAGAGTGGTTAAAATCTTTATTCACGTCCAAAGCAAAATTATTTATTTCAGAATGGTTAATCTTTGCAACGAACTAAAATTCACCATTGAGATATTAAGCGGAAAAAAATAGAAATTAAAATTTGTACGTATACGTATATAAATATGTAGGATGTAATAAGTATCGCATGTAACCATAATTAAAAATATTAAAAATATGGACAAATAATTGAAAATGTACATATATATTTTTTTGAGTAAGGCTAAGATAATTGATCTCTACATGATAATCAAATGAAGGAAACACTGAATTAGAATACAGAAACTTAACAATTTAAGCATCATCATCATCATTACAGCCCTTAAAAAGTTCACTGCTATACATAGGTTTTTACAAGTTAGTAGTAATTGGAATAATATAAAACAATCGGTTACATTACTTGTGAAGAGATAATTTAAAATTAAAAATTTTGTACAGCTGACTTTAATATAAGTTATTAAGAATAACTCAAAAACTATGGTTTGACCTTGATAAAATTAATATGCGACCACACGAGATGTGCCAGCTTTTAAATAACATAAGAATCATCGAAATCGGTTCACCCAGTCAAAAGTTATGAGGTAACACACATAACAAAAACATACAGTCGAATTGAGTACTGTCTCCTTTTTGGAAGTCGCCAGAAAATAATTACGTTCAGATACAATAATTTTTAATCAAAATGAATTTTAAGCTTGGTCGTTGATTTGATTCCTCATTCGGGTCATATATTTCTATTGAATTTCCTCCAGACTGAATTTCGGTCACGGCGGCCAGCCTCATCTGAGACTAACCATCGGCGCAGAACAGGTTTATAGTGCCAAAGAGTATGCGCAAGCACAGGTGCACTCTCTACTCCCTCACTCTCATAGTCCGATGGCACGGTAAACCGACACGACCGGAGAGAAATCTGGCGCAGGACCAACGGCTTTACGTGCTTTCCGAGGCACGGGGTTGAGACACCGCCAACTTCCTGATTCCGGGCAGCCACTAAGAATTTCTTGATGGAAAAGCTTAATAACTTATTTTTTTTGCCCGACCCGGTATCCGAACCCGGGACCTCATAATCACCAGTCGCACTACTACAACTACTAGACGGTAATAATGATATTAATATTGTAATATCGATGGGATACTAAGTACAATAAAATATAAATATTTTAATATTTTCATAATATACTGTAAACAATTAATCTAATATATTATAAAATTTAATTTTTGTTTGTTCGTATTTTATGCGTTGCCATATCATTCATCAGATTGTGCTAAAACTTTATCAACTTATTGCTTGCACTTCCGCGAAGGTTGTAGGCAAAGTACAATTAACTTACAGTAGGTGTCGCGTGTGTCGTACCGATAAATGTATTTGAATATTATAATATTATATCATTCAACTTCAATGAATGCATTATTATTCCCAATTAAAGAATATTAAAACGATATTTTCGTAATTATTTCTTTTGGGGGCATTGTAGAAGCGTGTTCGTCGCGACCCCTGCCAGCCCTTTTCAGGGCTGCAATTCTACTTAGCTGCGCACCCATGCCATCGAGGGTTAGGGCGTCCCCCCAAGGCGACGCACACCAGCTCGTCCCCGTTGGTGTGGAATGCAGCGCGCAAAGCGGCGATGGGGACCGCCACCCGTCACGCACAGCCCGACACGGCGGAAGGTGGAGGACAGAGTGCAGAGTTGGCATGTGGAATGTTAGAGGAGGCATGAGAGATAAGACGAATGAGTTGATCGAAATAATGAAAGAAAGAGAATTAGATGTCGTGTGTATGTCGGAGACCAAACGGAAGGGCAGTGGTACTGAAGAGCTCCCTGGCGGGGCGTTAGCTCTATGGTCCGGAGTCCCGGAGAGCGAGAACACCTGCCAGGGAGTGGGGTTGCTGCTGTCTTCTCGGTTGGTCGATGTTATGACTGAATATAAGGTTGTGAACTCAAGACTACTCTGGGTTCGCTTTAGATTGGGACTGACGAAGTTATTCCTTTTGGCTGTTTATGCGCCGTTAGCTTCGTCGTCCAGGGCTGAGCTGGAGGAGTTTTGGGAGAATGTAAGAGAAGTTCTAGATTTGGCTAGGGGAAACGAAAGAATTGTTGTATAGGGTGATTTGAATGGATGGGTTGGTACCGCTCGACCAGGGTACGAGTCGGTACTTGGAAAGTTTGGCGATAAAAGGGTTAATGATGCTGGCAAGCTTATACTGGCGCTATGCAAGGAAAAGGGTCTTCTTGTGACAAAAACTATGTTTAATCTCAAGAAAATCCATATGTATACTAGAGAACGAAAGAATGAGAGAAGTATGATCGATTTTTTCCTGGTGGATGACCGACTGCGAAAACAGGTGATGGATACGCGAGTGTTCAGGGGTGCTGACCTGGGAACGGATCACTATCTAGTGATTACTAGATTTAGGAGTCTGTTCGCAGGTTGGCGCTACCGGACGGCAGTAACAGAACCACAGTCGGTCTGTCGCATCCGAAGCTGGAAGCTTCAGGAAGCGGATACTAGGGACAAATATCATGCGAGGGTAGCCGAAAAGCTTGACACCATCGATGGCAGAAAAGAATGTGTAGAAAGAACATGGCAGAACCTTAGGGATGGAATGGTAGGTGCAGCGGAAGAAGTGTGTGGAACAATAAAAAGAGGCAGTAGTAAAAGAAGAGATGCATGGTGGAATGATGAAGTGAAAGAAGCTGTAAAGAAGAAGAAAGCATGGTTAGACTACTTGGCCTCTAGTAATGATAAGGATATGAGAGAGAAGATGAAAGAAAGATATAGGCTGCAGAAAGTTCACACGAAAGCACTGATTGAGGAAGTGCGTGAAAGGTGTAGAATGGAAGCGGACGAAAGGTTGTCGCACAACTTTAAGGAGAACTCCAAACTCTTCTGGAAAGAGGTTGGAAGGACCCGAAGTGGTGCGACGGCCTTAAGAATGAACAAAGTGCTTTCGAGAACTAATGACGTCCTCTCAGAAAAATCGGACGTCATGCAGCGATGGAGCGAATTTTATAGAGAAATGTATGCGTGTGATGATCTTAGTGGGGGATCCGGGGATGACGCCGTGACTGGTATGCCAGACCTGGACCTCGATGACACTGAGGTCATCAGTATGAAAGAGATTGAACGTGCGATTCGAAGTTTGAAATGTGGTAAGGCTGCGGGACTAGACAGAGTTACTGCTGAAATGGTCAAGTATGGTGGGCCTCGCGTCTGGGACAGCTTCCATCTGCTGTGCAATTTGTGCTGGCGGACGGGGGATGTTCCGGATGATTGGCGATCCGCAGTCATTGTGCCTTTATATAAAGGTAAAGGTTCACATTTTGACTGCGGGTGCTATCGGGCGATCAGCTTGACCAGTTTAGCAAGCAAATTTTACTCGAAGGTTTTGAAACGTAGGATACAAGAGAAATCGGAAAGATTTCTATGGGAGGCACAATGCGGATTTAGACCTGGAAGAGGATGCACGGATCAAATGTTTTCTCTCCGCATGATCACGGAAAAGCTTCTGGCTGCTAACTAAAAGATTTTCTGTGCTTTTGTGGATCTTGAGAAAGCATTTGATAAGGTTGTAAGGAAGAAAATGTGGGAACTGTTGCCGGGGTATGGTGTGGATGGTCGATTGCTAAGGGCTGTGCAGTCTCTTTACTGTGACTGTAAAGCCTGTGTGCGGGTAGGGCATGAACTGTCACCCATGTCTAACGTCCAAACGGGCGTAAAGCAGGGTTGTGTCATGTCTTCCTGGCTGTTCATACTGTATCTCGACAGCTGTTTACAGAAGCTGAAAGATAGCTGTTTGGGTGTGAAATTGGGTGACATAAAAGTAAATTGTCTGCTGTATGCTGATGATGCAGTGCTTATTGCACCATCAGAGGCAGAACTGCAGGCATTAGTCACGTGTATGAAAGAGGAATGTGAAATTAATGGTCTCCGTTTGAATGCTAATAAAACTAAGGTTCTGGTATTTGAAAGGGACGAAGAGAGAACGAAGTGTGAAATATGGGTAAATCATGAATGTCTAGAACAGGTAAATGAAATTGTATACTTGGGGAGTGCTTTTAGCCGGGATGGAAGATGTGATTTAGATGTGGACAGGCGTGTCGCTGCCGGGAACAAAGTCAATGGTGCCCTGACTGCGTTAGTGAAAAGGCAGGGCGTAGCGAAGAGTGCACGCCTTGCAATACATAACGCAGTGTTGGTACCGACTTTGTTATATGGCAGCGAAACCTGGGTATGCCAGAAGAAGCATAAAAGTAAGTTGAACGCAGTGGAGATGCGATCTCTTCGTAAAATGTGCGGCGTTACCATGGCCGACCGAAAGCGAAACGAAGAGATTCGCAATATGGCAGGTTTGAAATATGACCTTATCACAAAAATTGATAAGGGCGTGCTTCGGTGGTTTGGGCACGTTGAGCGAATGAGTGAAGACCGAATGGTGAAGAAAATATATAGCGCGAAAGTTAATATTAAAAGGTGTCGAGGTAGACCGAGACTAACTTTCGAAGACCATGTGAGCAAATTGCTCGAAGAGGGTAGGGTCAAGAGTACTCGGATACCTAGACGTGCATGCATGAAGAAGATAATGAATCTGAAAGAAGCGAAAGAGGTTTGTAAGGATCGTGACACTTGGCGATCTGTTCTCTCTGGCCACCCCGTCAGGGATTGTGCGTGAAGATAAATTTCTTTTGAGGCAGCAACGCGTCGGGTAGGAGATAGTTCCTTATAAAAATCATTCGGTGTTAATATTGTTTCGTGTATTTTTGGAAAAGTTAACATATGCGTGAGAAAATTTAATAAGAATATATACAGTAATTTCATATAGACAGTGCATGATAATAATGATCCTACCAAAAACATTTTCATGTGAAATGTTGCAAAGACAAAACCATATGGCTCGCATTGTAAAAAAATTTTTAGATCTCATGTTAGAGCCAAGCTTCTAATTTCATACGCCCTAACAAGTCCTAACTTCACAAGCTCTACACCTTAGTCAAAATATGTGATTTGGCTGTTTCGCTACCGTCACATGGCGTAAGGTGAAAAATTTATTCACTGTTTATTACTTTGCCGTCATATAATTTGTCGTTATATTGAATATATGAGACATGAAAGAAAAGAAGCAGATAGCAGCACAGAGAACTAAGAGCACGAATATGTGCACAGGTGTACTTTCTGTTGCCCCACACTAACAGTTCGAAAGGACGCCAATCGGACTTTTTTTATAGTATAAGGGTGACAAACGAGCACACAGTCCACCTGATGGTAAGTGGTTGCTGCGGCCCATAGACATCTACATCTATCCTCTGTTACAAATAAAAATGTAGATGCGTTGTCACCCGTGAGGACTAAGATGGAATGCCTCATTTCCAGTAAAAAGGGCCTCCGGCCACCTGCACTCACCGAGCGAAACGCAGAGGTAAACCTCTACTTCACGCTGATTTTCTGTGAGGTCGTGGTACCACCCCGGTTCGAGCCGGCCCATCCGTGCGACAGCAAAAGCTGCCGCGTGGCTCTACCACTGTTTTGACATGACTGAAGAGAGCACAGACGGTGAGCTTTACGCAAAATACCAACTGGCTAACTGCCTATTGCTGTGCTGCTAATGAAACTTTCAAACTAATGAAACATGAAGAACTGCAACACCAGGGGAATTGCAGATGCGTTGCCGGTCTTGTAAAAAGGAGTACGCTCTTTTCTTGAAGGTCCCTAAGTCGATCCATCCGGAAAAATCTCTGCTGGTAGTCGATTCCACAAGAAAGTTGTGCGAGGAAGTGTTATTGCTGCATTGTATCTGAATATTATTTGCATTAAAACTTTCACGGTCTGGTTTTCAGACACAATATTAAGACAATAGCAATGACCTATATGTAATACTCGGGGCAGCGAAATTTTAATAGTATAGGTACATTATATTTTTTTATAGGATAAGGGTGACAAACGAGCACACAGTCCACCTGATTGTAAGTGGTTGCTGCGGCCCATAGACATCTACATCTATCCTCTATTACAAATCAAAATGTAGATGCGTTGTCACCCGTGAGGACTAAGATGGAATGCCTCATTTCCAGTAAAAAGGGCCTCCGGCCACCTGTACTCACCAAGCGAAACGCAGAGGTAAACCTCTACTTCACGCTGGTTTTCTGTGAGGTCGTGGTACCACCCCGGTTCGAGCCGGCCCATACGTGCGACATCAAAAGCTGCCGCGTGGCTCTACCACTGTTTGTATTTGTATAGGTACTTTAACTGTCTAGCCAGATACATTAAGTGATATGAAATCTTGAGATTTATTCCATAGCCAAACATTACAGTTGCCAAACATTAAGACGCGTTTATAATCAAACTCTTACACATAATTATTTATATTGCCTTAACACTTAGGGAGTCCGCTCGCTACCCGGTCCGTTGGACCCAATATAATATCATAAGGTTATTCCAAAACTGCTCAATAAATGTAAATTTTTACTTTCTAATAAGGATATATGTAAGGAAGTATATTATTAAATCAAATACTAATATTTAATGTTTTTTTTTACAACAAAAGCTATGCCAAAAATACACTGAATTTCTTAATAGTTTTGTGTTTTTGAGATTTCGGCTAATCGTTATTTTACTATAATTACTTACTTCAATAAAAATACTCTGTGTTTTCCACACACACAACTTCAATGTACTTACTTATGCGGCATAACAAAGAAAGATCAATTGTTATAGAAAAATTAAAAAAATAAAACAACAAAATTATTACATCTTTTTTGGAATAAAATCACACATTCCACAATTCTACTGGAGGATTTTACACAAAATTTAGATAAAAAATTTGTACAAATATACTTCAAGTGTTTTTCACAGATTGATACCTGCTCTTTATGTAAAACCATGATTTTACTTTTTTCCAATGACTTGGGCAGCAACGTACTTTTCATCCACTGACTGGTGGGTTGGATGCAGCAGTAGATTCTACTTCTAGTATTATATTTCGTGTTTTTGATGATCTGTGGAAATGTTGTTACAGTAACTCTTTCACCAGAGTAATAACTAATGTTTTTATATAATCTCTTTGTTTGAAAGTATTAGAAGGTAATATGGCCTTTTGAAAAACGTTATCGCTTAGTCCGTTAATAAACACAGCACAAATACAATCTAAATCCGGACGTAAAAGGTCCGGTTCCGGCCAGCGATATTTTGCTTTGGCGCTGAGTTTAATTCACATACAGATTGTATATTTGATGCTGATGAGCTTCGAAAACTTAATAATTCGCGTTCTTGTTCAGAATTTGATTCATGTTCACTTATAAGCAGTCTTCCATTTCAGGGCAGTCTTCGTTTTCTATTTCTTTATTTAGATATTCACCTATCTCTTTAGGTCTCAAAACCACGTTAGTTGCCCTTTTCAGTGAAAATAAAAATTACGAAAATAGGTAAATAAATAGTAATAACAATATGCGATAGTCAATTACGTATTTAGTCGCTACCGAGCCCTGTGGACCCATAGACGACTTTATGCCCGTAGCACTCACGTGCATCGCATTAACTGACTACCGACGTCGTCGTTAGCTATGTCAACACCAAAGTGTTTTCAATTTCGCTTTCATTTTCATTTTGCATTTCAATTTTCAGTTCGTCTTGCGTCAAACGCCGTGTCATAACACAAATGCAGCTTATCGTCAATACACATGCGCTTGTCGCATGCAACTCGTTTCTACCTCACGCGCCTCGGTTAGGTTTGGATAGAGATGGGCGCGGCACTAGTAGCTATCAGCCCGGCATATTTTGTGGTGCAAATTCAGGGGAAACAAGCAAGTAAAGGGAAATTTGATTGGAAATTATATTGTGCTTAGATATTTAAAAGTTATCTTAAAAATATATTACAAAAATGAAATTTACATCACAGCGTTGTTGAGCGTGACACAAACAGTGTGCACTTAATGTTAAAATAATTTCTTTTTTATGTTTTGAGTATGCGACATATTACATACTTCTGTGTATGATTTGAGTGATTTGAAGGAACATGACATAACGAAATATGTACGTAGACATTTTATCTATCCCGGTAATCGAAATTGTAGACGATTTTTGCTTTTCGCTGTCCATACTGGCAAGGTATAGGTCCCGAGAACATAATGCTTAAAATTAAGTTTTAGTTTGAATTTTTTGTTTAATTACGCATTCGCTATTGTAACATCCCATTTACATAGATTATAAACATAGATTAAGTATTAACCTTGAACGATTATTAGTCTACGGAAAGTACAAAATAAAACTAAAGGACGGCAACTTGTATTATTAAATAATGTCACAATGTTTTTCTCATACATGTTAAGACAGAAAATGGACAGGACGGTATCCTTACGTTCGGAGATAAATTTATTTAAAATTTTATCTTTTTCACTGTTGTATTATTTTTCTAATCAATTAGATTTCTGAATTAGATGATACCCACCCACCCCATTTGGTTGTGCGTAAATTAAACATTATTAATAATATGTATTTTTATAATTTTATACAATTCAGCAAAAATAATAGGTACTTTTATTGGCACACTGCTGCACGTTACAAATAAATTATTTGTGACTGTTTGATAGTAAATAATTTGCTTTATTATATAACATGTCGTCGGAAAATTTTCGGATTCATCACTATGCAAATGGCGTCGTCTGTTTGCAATGGTTTGCTGGTTTGTGAAATCACTAAGGCAAATTGAAGATACTTCTAATCGTATTCATTTTGCCAATAGAGATATGTTAGAGTAATCGTTATTTAAGGATAAATAAAACAGCTGTGATATATCAGACGTGTAATATAACAGAAGTTTTCTTCCCCACACGAATTGGTTGTGGCTACCACCAACAAGTTTTCCAGACAGATACGACTTAGAAACGTTCAAGAAATGAGCCTAATCCTTTTTTTAAAAGGCCGGTAACGCACTTGCAATTCCCCTGCTGTTACAATTGTTCATAAGCGGCGGTAGTTACTTAACATCAGGTTCACTTGATTGTTCATCTCACAGGCAGACTTGATGATTTTCATCAATAATCTGGTTTCTGAAACGGATTTAGTTTCATAATATACCACATACACACCCAACAAACCAACTTTGTCTATGCCACTTTATTTAGCGTATGTGCACTTTGAAAAACTTTGTTGAGAAACTTTCGTCAAAATTTGGGTGGTGCTACAGTTCCTACCACGGTGACAAACGACCGTCGGTATACCGAAGTGCTGCAGTGTTTGTATAATAACGCTACGATGACTTTCCGAGTTTCGGAACCAGAGTACGAAACCCATCCAACTGAAATGTGTAAGACAGTGTGACGTTATATCCCCGAAATTCTTCACCGCTGTATTGAAAGACTTTTTCAAGTTTCTTGACTAGAAAGGGTACGGTATCAATACCAATGGCGAGTAAATTATTTTCCTTTATTTTGCTGACAATATAAAGTAAGCTTACACTTTTTATTTATGCTACTGGACATAGATTTCGCTCAATATAAAAAATAATCTTCTGCAGCAAACGTTACTCGGTCGTGTGTGTGGCAAATCGCTATACCAATATTTTTCCTCTTCCGCAACTCTTACAGGTTGCACAACTAATATGGTCAGCCGGATTCCACAAACACACATCCAGATAGAGATGCTTAGAGCGGCCACCTCAGGCCGACCATAAATCTATGAATAGAAAAGAATAGAATAGAATAGAATAGAATAGAATAGAATAGAATAGAATTTTTTTTTCAATATAGATCACATGTGTAATTCTTATTGAAAGTCATTTCTTACTTTACCACTGGTTCGAAAAAAACCTCTGTCCTGGGAAGAACCAGCAAGAAACCCAGCGGGACTTTTTTTAAAGCAAATTTTACGTTAATGGTTGTACAAACTATATAAGCACAAAATTTATTTTAGAAACAGCTTGGAAGCAATCACCTCATTCCCAGGGGTTATTATCAACCATGTATTCATTTATACTATAATAACCCTTTTTATACAGTTTCAAGTTAACAAAACATTTAAACTTGCTAATAGAGAGCGTCTGTACACTTTCCGGGACCTTGTTGTAATAGCGTATACATTGCCCCAAGAATGAATTACTGACTCTGTGGAGTCGAGAAACTGGTATCACTAGCTTGTGTTTGTTACTAGTGTTTACAGAATGTATATCACTTTTTTACTAAAACTACCTTTGTTTTTGTGAACATACATTAAATTTTCGTAAATATACTGAGAGGCTAAAGTTAATATATGTATTTCTTTAAATTTATTTCTAAGAGACTCTCTCGCTTTTAGGTTGTAAAAAGCTCTAATGGCCCTCTTCTGTAAAACAAAAAGTTTCTGAATCAGTCGCATTTTCCCATAGCAAAATCCCATAAGACATTATGAAATAAACTAATCTAGCTGTCTCGACACTAGTGAGACCTCTAATCTTTTTTACAGCATAGGATGCAGAACTTAGTCTGCTTGCTAGTTTGGATATATGGGGGCCCCACTGAAGCTTTGCGTTGAGAGTGATGCCAAGAAAAACAGTGAATTCAACAGGGCTCAGTTCTTCCCCATTTAAAAACACATTGTTACTCAGATTTTTAACATTCATTGTTGTAAATTTAATACATTTAGTTTTATTTCCGTTTAAATGTAGATTATTAACGTTAATCCAATGCACTAATTTTGATATACTCGTAGCATTATTCATCATCATCATCATCATCATTACAGCCCTTCACAAGTCCACTGCTGAACATAGGCCTCCCCCAAAGAATGCCACAAAGCACGGTCCTGAGCCACCTGCATCCATCGACTTCCTGCATGTCTTACCAGGTCGTCACTCCATCTCGTGGGGAAACCTCCACCGAAGATTCTTAGCACCCCCTGCCCCGCCGTTACCATGGTCGCCACCGTAGCCAGGAATAGCGGGGCCGCCGGGGACTGGGGGCCGTCTCTTTGTTACATTCATAGGGGGGTATTTGCCATAGTTGCCACGCTTGGCGAGCGGGTTGGCAATCGCAGTTTTTTTATTGTAATTTTGGCTATTATCAGGAAGATGCTGCTGCCCATCTCCTGCCTGTTTCCCTTTGTCGCCTTTTACGACACCCACGGGAGGATATGGAGTAGTGGTATTCTTAACCGCCACTACACGGGAAAAGCATTATTCACTTCGTAACATTTAAATGATTGACGTTTAAGTTTAAAAATCAAGGAAGTATCATCATCAAATAATACTATATCATGATTATCCTCTACAAGAGCAGGTAAGTCATTAATATACACTAGAAATAGGAATGGGCCAAGAATCGAGCCCTGAGGTACACCCATTAGTACAGGTGAGCCGGAAGAACTTTTACCATTATTTATTATTATTTTTTAACTTTCTGCATTCTATTACTTAAATATGAAATAATAAGTTTAAGCGCTGTGTTCTTGACACCATAGTACTGTAGCTTCCTGATTAATGTCTCATGGTGAACGCAGTCGAAGGCCTTGGAAAGGTCACAAAATATACCCAAAGCATAGTAAAGAAGAAACTTAACATCTGATCTAAATGATATGGTCAATCATTGAGGTTTCTCATGGTTAACCGAGGGTGATCAAGCCAAGGCTACTAAGCACTTTCTCAGCGATGATAAGGTGGAAATCTGTACCAAACATTGTAAAGCTGTTTTAGAATAGTTAGTGTGGTGAACGGGAGTATTAGTAGTGTAAATACCTATAGTAACATTCTTTGAAAGAATCAAATATTTCCTTAAAGTTAATCAATTTTTGTTGGTTTCACCAGTGATATTAAAAAAATAAATAAAAACTTGGAACTGATGTCGACGTATTTATAAATATTATAATTCAGAAAAAAAAATCAAATATCATAATGACAAAAATCTTTTGAATAAAAACAAATTTTGTTAAAGTATGCAATAGACAAGTGTTAAAATTAAAAATTCTGTATAACCGACTTCAATATAAATAAAATGAAAACATCATAAATGTAGTAGAAGTCAATTAAATACGAATTATTAAGAATAACTTTCTTTTTTATAGGATAAGGGTGACAAACGAGCACATAGTTCATTTGGTGGTAAGTGGTTGCTGTGACCCATAGATACCTACATCTATCCTCCATTAAGAATCAAAATAAAATGACGGCTCCGTGGCGCAGTGGCTTAGCAATGAGTTGTTGCACTGGGGGCCGCGGGTTCGAATCCCGCACGGAACAAGTATTTGTATGGCCTAAAAATAATTTTTCCGGATCTGGATTTTTGTCCTCGTCACAGGAGAAAATCCTAGTGTGGGGGTAACGTATTATTTAAAATAAAAAAATATGCACATGCATTGTCACCCTTGAGGACTAAAATGGAATGTTTCGTTTTCAGTAAATATGGTATCCGGTTCTCTACATACACCAAACGAAACACAGCAACGTTAAGCTGCTATTTTACGCTGGTATTCTGTGAGTGCGTGGTCCTTCCCCGGTCAAGCTGACCCACTTCATGCTACAACTATACCACTAATATAGCAGCATGGCTCTACCACGTAAGATAACTCAAAAACAACTAGTCAGATCTTGATCAAAGTTATACGGAACCACATGGCAAGCACCAGCTTTCAAATAAAAAAAAGAATCATCAAAATCGGTTCACCTAAAAAAAGTTCTGAGGTAACACACTTAAAAATAACTAATCGAATTGAGAACCTCCTCCTTTTTTAGAAGTTGGCTAAAATGTAAAGTAATGCCTCAAGATTCCAAATAAGATATTTAGAGAATCACTGACATTTTACTATGGCTTGTATTGGACGATTACTCGGAGCTTAGTGACCGTGTGGCATTAACTTCACCTACATCGTAGCATCACAAAGCATATTATAATCGTACGTACACCGACGGCCTCGACTGTCCGCATGTTCCTTGCACCAGCCATCCGTAATTTATTTAAGCCAATAATTGTGCGAAAAAATAATATTAAAATAGACAGCAAATCGTATCTCAGAAAATAATCTGGTGAACTCTGGTCTTTCATCTGGCCTGTTCACATTTTATTGATTGCGTAATACCAAAGTAATTTAAAAAACAACTTAAACTTTTTTTCTTTTTAGTTTTTGAATTCGGTAAAAACCGAATTCAAAAACTAAAAAGAAAAATAACGTCCACATACTCGTAGTAGCTTCTGAAGTCCGCACTTTAATTATTCGATACACTTTCAGAAGCTATTAGGTATGTCGAAATTATTTTATTCTTTGTAGTTTTTGAAATCGGTCTCTACTTTATGGAATATTTATAGAGTGGACTATCGCATATCACAATTTTAAGGTAATGACTAAAATTCATCTTAAAAGTTATATTAAAAACTTCACTCTCATCACCCAACATATGAATCCACCCCTGAAGCTGTAGCATTAGCTTACGGAAACTTATGTTGCTTGTGTACTGTGTTAGTGCTGAATAAATGATATTCTTAATGATTTCTCATATTTAAGCGAACACTTCACATTAAATTAAACTAATTTATGGGATTTTATCGCGTTTAAATTAACTTTTAAAATCCCGACGTTACGGATGCTTTACAGCACCAATGGTTACAGAGGGGACTGAAGTATTTGACGTCCCGATTTTATCGTACCACCAAAAATTATGGTTGTAAAAGAGAGCAAATGAACGTAAGTTTATTTGATAAATGCGGGATAATAAGATATGATGCGGTAGATATAATATAATATACAAATGCGGAATGCCTGTGGAAAATCCTCATAAAAGCGATAACAAAAGAAGCAAAACGCTTACTGAATCTCCGAATTCCTCGGCTTGGCGAACATTTGAGGATCCATAATTTAAAATTAAAAATTTTGTACAGCCGACTTCAATTTAAGTTATAAGAATAACTCAAAAACTATTGGTTTGACCTTGTTCAAATTCATATGGGACCACACGAGAACTACCAGCTTTCAAATAAAAAAAGAATAATCGAAATCGGTCCACCCAGTAAAAAGTTATGAGGTAACACACATAAAAAAATACAGTCGAATTGAGTACCGTCTTCTTTTTGGAAGTCGGCAGAAAATGAGCCCATCCACTTTAAACCATCTGCTTACAGTAGCCACTTACCATCAAGTAGATGGCGAATTCGTTTGTTACATTATGTAAATTTTATTTAAAAAAATACACAAGCGTGTACCAGTTACCTTCAAGTCTGCGATTTTCTATATTACACGACCCTATTTCCCTTACATAGAGATTACTTTTAAAACGAGAACAGGACGATTCAATTGGAATGATGATTGAAATGAAATGATGGACCACTATTAGTCAGCGACACTTTATTTTTAAAATCTTTGTAAAAAAACAAAGGTAGAATAAAATTTAGTATAAATCTAAAGCTATTTTTAAAATGATGTGAGAGTTAATGCATAGAATAGAATAGAATATTTTTTTTTATTCAATATAGATCACATGTATTTTTTATGACATTCTTATGAAAGTCATTTTTTACTTTACCACTGATTCGGAAAAAAATCCTCTGTACTGGGAAAAACCAGCAAGAAACCCAGCGGGACTTTTTTTAAAGCATATTTTACATTAATGGTTGTACAAACTATATAAGTACAAAATTTATTTTAGAAACAGCTTGGAAGCGATCACCTCATTCCCAGGGGTTATTATCAACCATGTATTCATTTATACTATAAAAACCCTTTTTATACAGTTTCAAATTAACAAAACATTTAAACTTGCTAATAGAAAGCGCCTGTACACTTTCCGGGACCTTGTTGTAATAGCGCATACATTGCCCCAAGAATGAATTACTGACTCTGTGGAGTCGAGAAACTGGTATCACTAGCTTGTGTTTGTTCCTAGTGATTACAGAATGTATATCACTTTTTTTACTAAAACTACCGTTGTTTTTGTGAACATACATTAAATTTTCGTAAATATCCTGAGAGGCCAAAGTTAATATATTTATTTCTTTAAATTTATCTCTAAGAGACTCTCTCTGTTTTAGATTGTAAATAGCCCTAATGGCTCTCTTCTGTAAAACAAAAATAGTTTCTGAATCAGCCGCATTTCCCCATAGCAAAATCCCATAAGACATTATGCTATGGAAATAACTAAAATAAACTAAGCTAACTGTCTCGACACTACTAAGACTTCTAACCTTTTTTACAGCATAGGCTGCAGAACTTAGTCTGCTTGCTAGTTTGAATATATGGGGGCCCCACTTAATTATAACATTAAAATTATAAGCTTTGCGTCGAGAGTGATGCCAAGAAATACAGTGGATTCAACAGGGCTCAGTTCTTCCGCATTTAAAAACACATTGGTACTCCGATTTTTAACATTCGTTGTTGTAAATTTAATACATTTAGTTTTATTTCCGTTTAAATGTAGATTATCAACGTTAAACCAATGCACTAATTTTGATATAGCATTATTCACTATGTCACATTTAAATGATTGACGTTTAAGTTTAAAAATCAAGGAAGTATCATCAGCAAATATTACTATATCATGATTATCGTCTAAAAGAGAAGGTAAGTCATTAAAATACACTAGAAATAGGAATGGGCCAAGAATCGAGCCCTGAGGTACAACCATTAGTACAGGTGAGCCGGAAGAACTTTTACCATTATTTATTATTATTTTTTTAACTTTCTGTATTCTATTACTTAAATATGAAATAATAAGTTTAAGCGCTGTGTTCTTGACACCATAGTACTGTAACTTCCTGATTAATGTCTCATGGTGAACGCAGTCGAAGGCCTTGTAAAGGTCACAAAATATACCCAAAGCATCCTCTGAATTCTCCCATGCACAAAAAATAAGTTTAATAAGCTCAACTCCAGCGTCAGTTGTCGAGCGACCCCTTGTAAAACCGAATTGATTTCTATGTAGCAATTGATTAATATTAAAGAAACTTAACATCTGATCTAAAATAATTTTTGCAAAAATTTTACTTAATGTTGGTAGTACAGTAATTGTTCTAAAATTGGCGGAGTCTAATGTACTACCAGATTTAAATAAAGGTATGACTTTACTATGTTTCATTAAATCAGAAATCACACAAGATTCGACGCTTGTATTAAATATAGTGGTTAGATAAGGTGCTATTATATCTATTATAGATAAAATAACTTTAACAGAAATCCCCCATAAATCTGCCGATTTCTTAACATCAATAGTTTTAAAATATTTAACGATATCTTTTGGCAGTACTCTATGGAATTTAAAAGTATTTGAACAAGCCTTTACATTTTGTCTGAGCAATGATTCGGCGAAGAGTTTAATGATTTAGTTGTCAAAAAAGGAACATCAGTAACATGTTTCTCAAAAGCCATAGCAACTTCTTGATCAGATCGAGTTAAATTATTGTTAATATTTAATTGGAAATGCGGCTGATTGTCGCATTTACTAATTTAAATTTAAATTTGACATATAAATGTAATGATAATAATGACAAATTTCATTTAGTCAATAAAGTTTTGGACAAAAGATAGGTATTACCTATCCAAAAATAATTTAAGACTGGTAGCAAATGTGCTATCTTATTATTTACTTTTTAACTCAGCCAAGTTTTTGGCTACCAAGACTGCTTTTATTGGGCAGGATAATTATTTGACAATTAATTTGGAATCAGTTCCAACTAATTTAAATTAGTAAATGCGACAATAGAGGCAATCTCTAGCAACAATTAACTTTAATTAACTTTGAATGCAGCCCACAAATAATTAATAAAAATTGTTTACACCTGGTGCATCAAAATATACAAGGCATGATGGGCAAAGAATTAGAAGTTGAATTGTTTTTACGTGGTAGAGCCATGGAACGACCACGCTCTCACAGAATACCAGCGTAAAATGGCAGCTTAGTGCTGCTGTGTTTCGTATGGTGAGTGTAGAGAACCGGAGACCCATTTTACTGGAAAAGAGGCATTCTATCTTAGTCCTCAAGGCTGACAACGCATCTACATTTTAATTCACAAACGAGGATAGATGCAGATGTCTATGGGCCACAGCAACCACTTACCATCAGGTGGAGTGTGTGCTCGTTTGTCACCCTAATTCTATAAAAAAAATATTGTCACATATTAAATTATTCATTTGTGTATTTAAATTATGTCTTAGATTATTTTCCTGTGGCAATCTCTGTATGTTAGGCAGTGTGAACAAGACAATTTTGTGTACATTTAAGTTATTAAGTTGCTCAATATATCTTAATAACTGTTTGTTGTTTACACTGCCTCTTCTACCTAATAACTGTTTGTTGTTTACACTGCCTCTTCTACCAACAACAATTATTATTGTACTATTTGGGCAAAATTTAGTAACTGTAATTTTATTTAAAATGTCACTAAAAGATGCTCCAGGCATGCAGCAATTTGTAATTTTTTGTCCCTTTAAAGAATAATTTAAAGTTATGCCTAGATTTTTCCCATGTCATCACTATACACAATTATATTATTTTTGTTAATATTTGGGGTATCTTTTATTTTAAGCTCCTCTGCTATGGCACTGTCATAGAGTTTTGGTGGTGGTATAATATTATCAGCATACACCGACTTTGAAGAAACTGGTATTGAATGCTGACACTCACATTGATGTTTAACTAAGGAGTCAAAACGCTCCTCATTATATTTACATGTTTTTACCAGATTATCCATAGCCAATATGTGTTCTTTTATTTCATTTTGGGCTGATTTATATTTATTGGACACAGTTTGAAGGGAGTTCATAAGTGATAATATTTCTGATCTACGTCAGACTCATAACATTTTTTATGTTATCCACCTCAATTGAATACAATTTAAGTTCATATATCATTGCTTGCTTTTCTTCACATAAATTAACATAATTTTTGGTATTAATCTTATTTTTTTATTAATTTTTGTACTTTCCTTATGTATTTATTAACTTTTATATACTTCTTCAATTTGGTTTTACTGCTTTTAATCCTTACTGTGTTTCCTGAAGTGGAAGAGTCGTCACCAGTCAAATCTATGGTTGCAGATTGCTGTAAAATTCTTGAAGTATCATATATTCTTCAAGTATCAGAGAACAGACTTCAGAGTCTGGGAGGCGTTAAGATTCTATATAAGTTTTAAATTGTGTTATTTGCTCATTAGCCTCATTCAACTGTAACTTCAATGCAGCAATGACCTGAGAGCTTCCTCATATTCCTTCCTGCATCGGTCAAACTCATTAACCGTTCCCTGTAGCTGATCTCTTTCTTTTATGACACTTGTGTTTAATGTAGTTATAATGAGGGCCTGTTATAGCTATCAGTTTAATATTCCACTTGATATAGTTTACAAGAATCTCATTAGATCAGACTAGATATAATAATCTCGTGTCTTATTGTTGGAGTATAAGAGAGATATCTCAAAGTGGGACTGAAGTAAGTACTGTCCTCAAGACTTATATATTAACTCCTAAGACCCGACGTCCGCGTCCCCGACCGTCACGCTCAGATTTTTGCCGATAGTAATCCAACAAAACAAAATACCCTTGAAACTTTCATCACGTATAAAAATGCAATACGCAATTAGATAGTGACGAGCTAGTTAGACCTGCAGGAATTAAGTGGAGGCAAGTTTTTTTTTGTGGACTGGAGAACCTGTGTTCAGCAGTCTGGGCTGGTTTTTTCTCGCTTACATGCCAAGTATAAGCCATTCAAGGACAAAACGCATCAAGCGTTCTTGACAATATACCGCGGGGAGGACTGTATGATAGTTCTCGTTTTCTACTTTAGAATTTTGTAAGATCTAAGTTCACTCCAAATTTATAAGGTTTGCTTCAAAAATTGCTAAATAATACGGTAGGAAGTTTACAAATTTAATTCTAACCGCATTGTTTATATGTATTAATCGCATTATTTATTTTATTTGGTATTTATTAAAATAATACCAAATTACTATTAATCTAATTAAATAAGCATAGCTTGCTTACTACTGTATACTCTAAGCTATTAACTATCTTAATACGTTTTATATAAACTTGATATGTATAAGATATATGCATGTATGTATCAATGTAATTCCGTTTTCACCAACTTAGAAAAGAGCCTACTCCTTCCTAAAAGGCCAGCAACGCACCTGCAATTTCCCTGGTGTTGCGGGTGTTCGTGGGTGACGGTAATCATTTACCGTCAGGTGAGCATCATGCTTGTTTGCCATATCATCTATAAAAAAAAAACTTACGAATGATCCGAAATTTTGATAATAAAAATGAAAATGCAATAAATTTTTGACAATGAACTAGTAATTTCACTTGGATTATCACAGCTCATGGTCAATGTATGTGTTTAAGTTTCACAAACTTTAATATTATTTGACTAGAAACGTGTTTTTTAGATACCCGTTGCTTGCTACATGGTGCTCGCAGTAGCATGAGACGATAATGTTTTTTGTGATAAATGTGTCCCTTTTATAATAAATATATTAAAGATATTAATATTTAACCACTAAGATTGTGACTGTGATTTAATCAGCCGGTTGTGCCTAACGGTGCTGATGACGCTTTATTGTAACTAGTTAATATTTATTATAGTATAGTATACTTCGAATTACATCGGGTTTAAGCTTTTAAAGTCGAGTTAGAAACAAAATTCGAAATCGAATTTGATTAATTGTCGGGATTAAGCCTATATTTATTTTTTTTCATTTTATTATATTCTGACTATACATAAATATTTACATGGATATAGAAACATGATTTTAGGTAGGATTTTGTAATCATGTTTAAATCTTCGGTATAGTAAAATCGAAATTTAAAATATTTTTAACACTTTTTTTTGGTATTTACCAATAATAAATAGGTGACGATGTAGATGACAGAATATTATCCCCATATTATCTATCCGTGGGCGTCCTAAGAGGTGAAAAAGGGAAACAAATCAAGAGAAAGGCAGCAGCGTCTTCCTAATATAACAACTCAAAACTTTAAGAAATAGGGTTGCCAAACCGCCGGCCAAGCGTGGCATCTATGGCAAAATTCCCCCTATGAATACCAGGTGGGACTGTAGTCAAACACTGACTTATAGTAAGTAAAATGTATAAAGTTGAATGAAATTAAAATGAATTAATAGTTATAAGTATTAGGAAAGTATTAATAAGCTTTCCAAAACGTACATACTATTGTGACATTTATTTATTCAAGAATAACTGATTAATATTTAACTCAAGTTAAGACTCGAAACGAGTGCTTTGCCCCCATGCGAAATATCATATTATTATCTAATTAATCTCAATTCACGTGGAACTTGATTCTCACCAAGATATGTATATCCTGTTCTAACCGGGTAATGAACTTCGACTTTTTGCATTCTAAATAACATGTTTGATGTATTATTCGTCATTTTATGTACCACTACCGGTTTAATATTTTATAAACGATTTCATGTACTTAAGTAGATGTTATATATATATATATATATATATATATATAATATATATATATATATATTTATTATTACCTCTTACTGACACTAGCCGATGCTAAAGCTAAGTAAAGCGGGGTCTTTGACAATCCTCTTACTCCCCAGACAATGCAGAGGTAATAAAACAATTTGCATACAATTATATTTTTTAAATCAAATAAAAAAATATTGTTCGAGTTTTTAAAAAAAAGTTATTTCTATATGTTTGAATAATGATCCTGATAAGGTACTTAACGGGAAACACGGGGTTTTTGTGACATATTGTATATTTGATATCTATCTACGCCACTTTGAACTTCGACTTTGTGTTTTTGTTTTGATTTTATTGTTTTAAGTTAGATGCTAATCTATGTTAATAATAATATTATATTATATTATTTACCTATACATAGGTAGGTAATAAATAACAATTTTTTGATCGCAGATTATAAACATTGAATTGAGAGTTTTTATCACAGATTATAAAGTTTCGATTTAACACATTGAGCAAAGAGTATATAATCGCTATGTTTTTTGCATTAGAGTAATATCTTCTCGATTCAGAGTATAATATAGTCTTTGGTACTATCATGGTGAATCTATCACAGACTTAGAATATTACGCCAGTATATTCGAAGTTTATAGATTTGATCTCTCTTGGGAGTCTTTGTGTAGAGTTTTTGTAAATGAATCCATGCTCATGATACCCTGTCGGACGTGTATTTTGTTTCCAATACTAAGAGCATAACAGTAGTTTTGACTTTAAGTTTTTATCTTTTAATATATATATATATATACTCGCAAATGTGTGTGTTCTAATATTTTAACCACAGAACATAATTATATTTGATGTCTGTATCGGTAATTTCAGTTTTTTCTTATCGTTGAGTACCATGTGTTATATGTATATTTCTTCCTTTATTCAATCAATTATGATATGAATCATCTATGTGTAGTATTAAATTTTTATTTTTTATTTTAAATATTTGCATTATTTTCTATTCTGTCAATGCTGGCAGGTAATAGATGTAATTAAAAGTAAATCTTTGTAGTTTATAATTTTTATTTGTTTGTAGTTATTAGTATACTTTTTTTAGTTTGTTGTTATTGTTTTTTTTTCTTTTTGTAAAAGATAACATGTCTTTTGGTGAAAGTGATCATAATAAAAGCTCCTCTTCTTTCATTTCAGCATCCGATGTACTAAGTAATGACGACAGTTTTGAGAGCATTCCTCCATTAAAAGATACTCTTGACTCCCATTTTTCTCAAGCTCTAAGAAATTCACATAAATGCACAGAGTATTCCGGCTCATTATCCTGATATGTTAGCTAGCTTTGTAAGTGATAACGTTCATGCAATTCTTGTTTCGGAGTCATGGTTAAAGCCATGTCTTCCATCCATATCCTATTCCATTCCAGGATTCCAGTTAATACGCAACGACCGAACTGCACTGGGTGGTGGCAGTGTTGCCATTAACCTTCGTGTGCATATATCTTTTTCCATTGTTCGTTTATCATATCAATTTCCAGCTGAGAACGAAGCGGATTACTTATTTGATAAATTTGTCGATAAATTTGGTCAATGTGCTGCCAACGCCTTTTCCTATCATGACCTCCTCTTTCTATCTTATAAAATAAGACCACCGTAAGCCAAATCAAGGATACTTCTGCCGCGTAATTTTGAGGAAATGGATTTGGAAAAGCTACAAAGATGCTGCTAATATGAACTGGAGTGTTATAACTAAGGCTTGCTCAGTGGACGAACAGGTAGCACTGTTTAATTCATTTCTTGTTCAGCTCTATGATACACATGCTCCCGTCCGTCCAGTGTGAATACGTCATCCTCCAGCCCCATGGTTGACTGAAGATCTTAAAAGATTGATAGTTAGGAAGAATAACGCAAAGTCGAGTTACAGGTCTGAATGACAGGATATGGGAAAAGTATAGACTCCTGCGGAATCAATGCAACAAGTTGTGTAAAGATTTACAACGCCACCATATCCATAAATCAGTACAAAACGAAGATCCATGTCGTGTTTGGAACTTTTTAAGCTCCATAGGATTTGGGAAAACACGTTCATGCCCTATACCAAATAACGTCGATTAAAATTTTCTTAATTAGCATTTTTCTTCTGTTTCTTGCTTGGATAATATGGCAAAATCAACAACACTTATTCAACTTTCATCGTTTCCCACTCCTGACTTTTCCCCATTTGTATTTAGGCAATTTGCAGATTGTGATGTTAGGAAACACATTTTCTCTATCCATTCTGATGCTGTCGGAAGTGATGACGTCGGTCGTAAAATGATCATTCCCTTGTTAGATTTTTAACACCTATTATAACCTTTATCTTAAAGTTTTCCATGTCCTCATCTTCTTTCCCTAACCAATGGAAGAATGCCCAAATCATACCTATACCCAAAAAAGCAAATTTTTCAAGTTTTTCTGAATATCGTCCTATTTCGATTCTTCCTTTCCTTTTCAAAGTTTTTGAACGACTAGTGTTACAACAAATTAATTCCTTTTGTTTAAGAAATAACATCCTCAACCCTTTGAAATCTGGCTTTAGATCTGGTCATAGTACGATTACGATGTTATTGAAAATCACGGACGACATTCACCACGGTATGGAAAATCATCAAGTCACATTATTGGTGTTGCTGGATTTCAGCAATGCCTTTAATACTGTTGATCATGAAATCCTGTTAGGGATTCTGCGTTCTCTTAGCATATCTCCAACTGCAATTTCCTGGTTTCATAGTTATTTGTATGGGCGCCGGCAACGTATTCGTGTCCAAGATAGACTTTCTTCGAGGCTTGATACAGTAGGTGGCGTTCCACAAGGTGGCGTCTTATCTCCTCTTTTATTAGCAATCTTTATTAATACGATTAATTCCCAAATATCTTCTCTCTACCACTTGTATGCAGATTATCTCCAAATATACTTACAAACAACCATTGAAGATCTTCTCAAAGCAGTGGAATGTATCAATAAGGATCTGACATGTATTCTCGACTGGAGTCGTTCTTATGGGTTAACGTTGAACCTTTTAAAATCCCAAGCCATAATCATTGGGAGTTCAAAAATGATTTGCAAAATAAAAAAATGTCAACTACAACCCGTTGTATATAATGAAGTTCCCATTACTTATAATGACGTTGTCAAAAATTTAGGTATCCTTTTGGATTCAATTCTTTCTTGGGCTCCCCAAATTAATGCAGTGAGCCGTAAAATGTTTGCAGCTTATGCTTCACTCCGGAGGCTTAATTACTTTTTACCCATTGCCACCAAAATTACGCTTGCACAATCTTTACTACTCCCTATCCTCAACTATGCTGACATTTGTTACCTTGATATCACCGAGGAGCAATTTAACAAGCTTGAGCGCCTCCAAAATCTCTGTATTCGGTTCATATTTGGACTTCGCAAATATGACCATGTCTCAGAATACCGCACTAAGCTCAAGTGGCTCCCAATCCGTCTTCGTCGGAATACTCATATACTTTCTGCTCTCTACTGCGTCTTATTTAATATAGCTAGTCCTTTCTATCTAAAAGAACTTTTTAGATTTCTCAGCTCCTGTCATAAGTTTTCCTTACGATCCAAAGAAAATCTTTCCCTCCAATGTCCTGTGCACTCCTCGACTTATTATGATAAATCATTCTCTGTTCTTGGAGTAAGACTTTGGAACTCCTTACCTCAGTCAATTAGAAGTGCTCAATCCTTAAATGTGTTCCAGAAACAGATTCAAGAATACTATTTGTCTCTCTAACCCCACTCACTTCCTCCGCTTAATTATGGTCATTGATCTGCCTGAAGAATGTTGTCTTTTTAATGCATAAGTTTGTATCTTTATTTTATTTTTATTTGTCTTTATTATTTTTATTTTAGTGCACCCTACCCATTGTTTTTTTTCTTATTTTGTATTTATTTATTCTTATGAGTTGTCTGGAAGAGATTGCTATGTAGCAATAAGACCGACCTTTGTATTTCCCTTTATAGTTGTTATTTTTTATTTTTGATGTTGTTATCTTTTCTTGGTGTACAATAAAGAGTATTGAATTGTATTGTATTGTATTGCATAAACAATATAGAATTTATCACACTGAGCAAAAGTATTTTAGGGCATTTATCGCATTTGATTTATTTGAAATCCCTGATGTTTGAAGTATTTTGCAACCTTAATGATCACCAGCAGATTGAGCTATTAAGTATTATCATGTCATAGTTTACCCCCGCTAGCCTTGAAAAAATGTAACTCTTTAGTAACAATGTGAATTCTAAAATCCACCAGTCGCTGATACCAGAAGCCATTTTCTCCATATAAATTAAAAAGCTTCTTGCGACACGAATTAACCTGGTTTAGCTTATTTAGTCATAACTTTATTTTTTACATATATTATTTCATCCAAGGTTTAGTTAGCAGATTACTTTTCAAATCTTTGCATATTATTATCAATAAATTATTGTACTAGTTACTTTATTATAGACAAAATCTGTCTTAAATTATGAACAGGATTGCAATGAACCGTGCGAATCGGAAGAAGCGCATTAAGCACGGTCGGTATTGTGATCAATATTTAGAAACCAGTTGTATACAAATATCTGTTGAATTACGTAATCAAAGAAGTCTACTGAGCAGGACACAGCCGCGTGGTTTAAAATATATTTTTCTAGAAAAAATGTGACATAATATATAGTGGTGCGATAAGTCTCTTTCAAGTTTATGGTCTTATTAGCAGTCAAACGTTTGGTGAGGCTAAGGCTGCGAACGCACTCAGCGCTTGCGTCGCATTTGTTCTGAATACAGCGTTTGCGTCCAGAACATGCAACGCACCTAAAGTAAAAACGGGAGGCTACTTCAGTCGTTTCAAATTTCCACCTAATACTAAATGTTGAAATATGTGACTTTAAACACTAAGTCGCGCATTATGGGTTGAATTTACAATCCATCAATTATAGTAACACTTGTACACCCTATATCCCTAATTTAAATTTTTTGCGATTCGATATAATACCAGACTACGACGGATAGTCTACAGCTTTTGTACTATGCAAAATATAGTGCAGCCATAGAAAGAGTTCAAGGCAAGTTTTTACGCACCATGCATGATCGTCTTAAATATTTTACACTTTGTGTATTTCGTGTTAAATATGGCTTCGTCACTAAGGGATTGAGACGTTTATTATTATAGGCTGTATTTTTGTTTAATATTTATAATAATAAACTTGATTGCCCAGTGCTTTTAAAAGAGATAGGATTAATATTAGTACCTCACCATGATAATTTACGATGTGTTAGCCAACGATCAGCGACAGTAGGTTAAGGTGCGGTTAAGGTGGCTCTTGGGCAACTTTAAATCCGCAGACATTTATCTAATTTATAAACTATGTATGATACATAAACCGCAATCGACTACACCTTGTATTAGCTGGATAGGTCTAGGTGTATCCGCACTTCGGCTATTAGCCGTAACAGCCGTATGTATATATAAAACTAAGAGACACATGGATAACGTAGTTGATTGTTGAATGATTTGATATTTAATTTAAAATATTATCTTTGGTAATACTCATTGTATTATTGCTTGATGTTCATAACTTTCATCAAATCGTCTTCAAAATTTAACATAGTAAGGCAGTTAACTGTCTTTGTGCCTGTGAATACAAAAACTGCCCTCGCGCAATATGTTTTTCACGTGAGTATTGCGTTCAGCAGGCATGCGAAGCGAGTACCGCGTGCAGGGCGCGTCTGTGCTAGTCAAATTTTAGAGGAACGCGCACGTCCGATAAAGCTAGTGTATTCATGGCCTAGCACTGTTTAAATAATTTTGTGTACCATATTGTTTTAGTTGATATACAAATAAAAAATCTACAAGTTAAGTAAAACCTTTATACGGACGAAGCAACTGAATAGATATATCTCCAAATACATGCAGCTAGACGTACACAACTTCAATACAGTTCATTTTGAAGAAGGGATTGAGTAGAACCAAAGCTCGAAAGTCTTTGGAGTTTGGAATCTGTTCAACGGAAATAGCCGATTGTTGAAGTTAAAGAGGTATTTAGAGGTACGGACGCACACAGCAGTCGTTGAAGTCAAATGTAAATGCAGCGAAAGTGCATTGGTCTTATGCTTAGTTATGTCTCGCCAGCAGGGTCAGTCAGGTATTTCCATTTGGAAAAAGCCAAAATTAGGGGCGTTTTAGGTGCTAATTAGGCGCCAAGTTTAAAAAGTGCTCTTGAATTTTCAACGCAACAAACGATTGAAATTTGTGTTACTGACAAAACGTATCTCTAGCAACGCAATGAATTTATTAGATATGCGATAAATATGATTAGCAAGGAATTAAGTGCTAATTAAGTGCTGCAAGTATAAGCAGTGACTAGACGCCCTTAGTAAAAATAGAGTATTTATTCAGAACAAAGCAAACGCAAAAATCAGGCCTTCAGAAAATCATAATAGAATCAAAATTGCATTTAAAAAAGGCCAAAATTAGGAGCTTTTTAGGTGCTAATTAGGTGCCAAGTTTAAAAATTAGATACTCTAAAATTTTCACCGCAACGAACGGTTGAAATTTGCGTTGCTGGCTAAACGTATTGCTAGTAAAGCAGAGTTTTTTTTAGATATATACGTCCGACCTCAATAGTCTTTCAGCACTTAATTAGCACTTAATTTTTAGGTATTTATACAGAAAAAAAATTACGTTCATTTCTTACGGTAAGATAATGATGGTCGAAGATCATCGAAATCGGTTCACCTAGACAAAAGTTAGGAGTTAACACACATAAAAAAAAACAGTCGAATTGAGTACCTCCTCTCTCTTCCTTTTTAAGTCGGCAGAAAATAAAGTAAATCGAGTTAAGGCGACGTTAATATGAAAACCTATTCGCATAATATAATTATGTGAAGAGAAATATGTGTACTTAAATATGTGTACCTTTTTAAAGATAATGCGCGCACGAAAGAATGTCAGATTTGTTTGACATTCTTGATAAGGAGTATAGTAAAAAGCTTATATTTATATGTAATATACGTTACATAGACATTAAATTAAATTAAATGTTTAATGTTTACTACGTTCATACTTCCAATGTCAAACATATACAATTCTGTGGTCAAACAGTCGTAAAAGTAAAGTTCGTCGCATTTAGAGTAAAATACATAGAGCAAAATAGGCCACCGGCGGATCGGAGGGGAGTAGCCATACACAGGTGTTCCCTTGCTGTCAATAAGTCAAATTATAACCGTAAAGTAAAACTAGTTGTCACACTGCTCACCAGACTAAATCTAGTTACTCAACTAAACCGACGTCCCTCAAAAATGCTGAATTGTTCAAGTTTTTTCTGCAAAAAAGATATGTCAAATTTACAAAAAGATGACGTTACGTGACGTGCATGTACAGGGTAATTTTGCAATGTACGCCTGAATTTGCAGAGAAGGTTCAGAATAAGTAATAACTAAATATAGGCGAATGGCGAAGAAAAATTAATAAAAAAAACACTAAAATATTCTGCCCTTTATATCTTTTTGCTTTTTACGCACATATTCGTAACGGTCGCTCGGTTGGCAAAAACGTTGTGAATTGAATCACACACAGAGATGCGCACGTACGCATAGTTATTCAATTTGAGATCACATTCAATTTGAGATAATTTTAATAAAAGTAGTAGCCTTATTTACTAGTACGTTCAAAAACTGCTGCAACAAATTCATTTACGTGTCTGTGATTGTGAAGTTGTTAGTTTATTGTTTTATTTGTCATGCGTGAGTTTCGTAGTGACAGACGATTGTTTTTGTGTGCGCAGATTTCCCCTGCAGATATTGGAGAAAAACACTATGGCTACTCCCCTCCAATCCACCGGTGGCCTGTGTTGCTCTATGGTAAAATCATACTAGTCCAATCGTATAAGAGATTTCAGCACGAAATTAGAGGTATTAAGCTGTAATTCTATGTAATTCTATGAATATTTATTTTGGTATTCTAAACGTTGTCCCAAAATTCTCATGAAATCTTGTGTACGCGTCTTATGATATTCAAGGTCAAAAATCACAAAAATCGGTTTTTTTTTTGCAAATATCTCGCTTCTTATGGTTTTAATGTGCACTTTAATATGCACTTTTGTTCTAAACATTTTATTATATATAGACTTAACGGTTTTTGAGATAGAGAGCGGAAAGCACGCAGTGCTTAGCCATTCACAGCATCTGTAACTCCTGGTAAAAAATACGCCGTATAAAGTCTATAAATCAATAAAAAAAATATATAATAATATTTAATATTATTTATCATTTGTCGAATTTATATTTTTGTTTAATAATACTTACCCATTCGTGTAGTTAAAAAATTGTTGAGTTAAATATCTTCAGTATAATCTAAACTCTGCAGCGGGAATTATCCCCCTAAGAGACTTGTCTGAATTATCTATTGGTCAAAAGATGGAGGAATACAGGAATATTTCAGTTAATACTGCGAATCCACTTGGTATTATAGATATTTGCGCCTAGCTTAGTGAGTGTAGGCAAAATATTAAAATTGTGAAAAATATATGCGTTCTTGCAAAAGACATTATATATCAGGTCATTTATAATCCCTATGTAAAAATGAACGATATTGTTTGAAATTCAAAATATAGTTTTTTTTTATAGGATAGGGTAACAAACAAGCACACAGTCCACCTGATGGTAAGTGGTTGCTGTGGCCCATAGACATCTACATCTATCTATTTGCGAATCAAAATGCAGATGCGGTGTCACCCGTGAGATGAAAAGAGTGAAAGTGAGATGGAATGTCTCTTTTCCAGTAAAAACGGTCTCCGGTTCTCTACACTTACCATACGAAATACAGCAGTGTTAAGCTATTATTTTACGCTGGTATTCTGTGAGAGCGTGGTCTTTACGCGGTCGAGCCGACCCAATCGTGCCACAACTATACTCCTAATATAGCTGCAGCAAGGCTCTACCACGTTATAAAGTTCTATATTACGTTCTTTATGCAATAAATAATAAAGTAATTAATTCAATTAAATAGGTGATCTAGTCTTCTAGTATAGTGGGATAGGAATATATAATATTAATGACGTTTTGGCATAATATTGAAAAGGATTTAATCATACCTACTAATTAAAAATATTTGACGTTTCTAGTGCTTGGCAGCACTCATTGTCAACAAAGACTTGAACGTGGTTAAACATTTTGGCGGTGCTAGTGAATTTATTTGTTAGGGTTTCTGTCGTGAAAAGTTTAAGTCGTTCAACTTCTCTGCTTTATCATTGTTATTACAGCCCATTACAATTCCACTGCTGAACACAGACCTCCCCCTAGGCATGCCACAAAGTACGATCCAGAGCCACCTGCATTCATTTACTTCCTGCATCACTTATCAATTTGTCGCTCTATCTAGTGGGCGGCCGTTCTTTAATTTCCTAATCAGTACGCTACCACATTTTTTTACATGTAATAACACATTAGCTGGGTATTGAACCCAGATTTCGCCTGTCGGAATCCAACCCAAAAATGTTTCACATTCATACATCATATTTTTCCAATCTCATCACATAAGCGATACCTTAGATACGGTTAGAGTAAGACGTAATCGTTGTTCGTGCTTGCCCTTATACTTACAGCATCATAATAACATGCTGTCTGGCGAAAAAAATTATCAATAACAATAGCTATAACAATGCGGTTTTATTGAAACTTATGTTCAGCAGTGGTCTGCTATTCATAATTATATATTTTTTATAGATTTATAGACTTTATACGGCGTAATTTTTACCGGGGCTTACGGTTGACCTTGCATTATGATGTGAATAGCTAAGCGATGCGCGTTCTTAAAAAAGGTTAAGTGTATCAAAATGTTTTGAACAAAAGTTGAGAATCTTATTCTCTACAATTTTCACGATAAATGCAAATAGGATTAAAACTATAGGAAGCGATATATTTGCAAAAAACATATTTTTGTAACCTTTGACCTTGAATATCTTAAGACACGATATTTTATGAGACTTTTGGGACATTTAGAATGCCAAAATAAAGATTTATAGAAGTTTACGGCTTATTATATCTAATTCCGAGGTTGACCATCTTTTTTGGCTTAAACGACTGGACTATACATAAGATTATGTTTGTTACCAAAGAATTTTAAAATGTTGGTCACAAATTATTCCTAACAGATTTACTTTAGAGCTGTGATTTCAAATGTTCCTTTTTCACTAGTCTATGTAGTATATGTCAAGGCGACAAAGATCATTTGTTTTATATTTTGTAAATACATATTAAATACCTTTGTTTTATATATTAAGGTGCAATTTAAAGTGAAATACAGCTTACTTAATATACAGCGTGTATTAATACAAACTTAAAAAAAAAAAAATTAATTGACAAACACTAGTTTAAATAAATGTTAAAAAAGTCATTTATGTATCAAAAATCTATGGAAGTATATTAACAGAGGAAGTGATTAATATATATTTAATTAAAGAAACGAAACTTGAGCTCAGCCCATAAGAATTTTCATGTTGGCCGTTATGTAAGTGAATGAACTGAACATGACACACATTCAACTGCTACACCTGCATTGGTAAAATAGGAAAATCAACCAAATTAATTCATTTTGTTTTTATGTGCAAAAGCCCCCTTTTACTTTTAATTTATTTTTATTATTAGTTGTTATATCGGCAACATAAATACACATTCTGTAAAAATTTCAACTGTCTACCTATTACGGATCATGAGACACAGCCCATTGACAGACAGACGGACGGACGGACGGACGGACGGACAGCGAAGGTTTAGTAATAGGGTCCCGTTGGTTACCTTCGGGTACAAAACCCTCTAAAAAGACAAATTTGAAACCTGTATTATGGCCATAGTACTCGGCGAAAATTCGATTGATATACCTAGTCAGGTCATAAATTCTGTCACATGTTTAATATAAAATAATTGAAACAAGTTTATTCATTATGTAACCATTTATATACCAAAATGAACTTAACAAAACATAAATTCTTATAACACTAAAGTTTATTCAAAATGACCTCCGTGATTTTGAATACAGGCCTTCAATCTGCGCGGCCAGTCGTCTATCGCAGCACGAACGAGGTCCATGTCAATATCGGCGGCTGCCTTAATCAAGGATGTCTTGAGTGACTCCAAATTGGGATGAGGCTTTGAGCACGCCTTTTCCTCCAAGTGTTGCCATATCTTGTAATCTAGCGGATTCAAATCTGGACTGGAGGAGGGCCAGTCTTCGTGCCGGATGAAGTCGATTTCACGCGCCGCCAGCCAGTCTTGTGTGCTCTTCGCTCTATGAGCTGGCGCCGAATCTTGTTGGAATACCCAGTGCCTGTTATTGAACATGGTATGAGAAACAGGTTCCACAAGGTTCGTCAGGATTGTATTTTGACACACAACTGCATTAGTTTTTACACCTTTCTCACAAAAATGCACCTCTGTTAAGCCCCAATAAGAAACTCCCAACCATACCATGAGCGAGGATGGAAAATGACCTCGTTGGACACGCGGAATACGGTTGCTCGCTTCTTCACTACTGTGTGCGTACACCTTATCATTTTTATTGTTGTAGCTCTCTTCTACGGTAAAAATTTTTTCAGTCTTCATTTAACACCCTTTTCACCGTGGTTCTGCTTAACCCCATCTGAAGGGCCGACAGTTTCTGCTTACGTTTGGGATTTCTTTGAATTCGCGCCTTCACAGCTTTTATCACTGCTGGAGTCCTAACAGACCGAGGGCAACCACTTCTTGACCTGTCATCTACACTAGAGTCTTCGTTGTATCGTTTGATGGTACGACAAAAAGAAATTTTTGGTTATATTCAAATTTTTCAGTATGTCAAAAATTTGAATTGGCGCGTAACCGCAACGATGCAACGCAATAACTGCAACACGGCCTTCTTTAAGCGTCCACTCCATATTTAAAAATTAGTAAAATTCTAAAAAGTATACAGTTTTATTTTCATGAACAATTCGAAATTTGAATTCAATAAACTTTTTTGTGGCCAGCATTCTAAAAGAAAAGTTTTAATGTGTGAACATACTTATGACCCGACTAGGTATATACATATTTGATTATGCTTTTTGTTGAATTCATAATTTAATATCACAGAAAAAGATTCAAAACACAGAAAATATTCCAGGATTACAGATGAGTACATTTTTACACACATTGCACTGCAGATGCTTTTTATTATCATCAACGTATAAGATTAGTGTATTTAGTTCACCGTGACATTTGGAGAAGATACATTCTCATATTTTTCTTTTTTAACTATCTCGTTAAAAAATGTTATGTTGAACTCGCACTGACTAAAATCTGAAGGTTATTTATTATCGATGCATGCCCAGCCTATGGCCAAGAAAATGAATGAAATGAAATGAGTGAACGAATGATACAACAATTACTTGCAGAAATATGGTGGATGTGCGGGAAATATGGTAGTTAAGAACGCTTTCGCACACATCTACGGCCTAGTCAGTCAATTTACACAAAATCTAAATTTTCAAACAAAAACAAAAATGGATCATATTAAGAATAATGACTCTCTATTAATGATGTTCAACTAGTCACGCGTGTCAAGGTTTTAAAATAAAATAAATTCTGTATCAAAAAAAAGGGTAACATAATTTCTGAATTGACCTTTAAATTAGTTTCGTATATGCAGTTATAACGATTAATTTAAATATTTCAACCATTACTACGTTATCGAACTCATTCGATTTTTTGTTGACAGGCACACATTTGAATTTTTAATTTCTATAAATATTAATTTCCCCAAGTTGCAGCTATCGTGGGGACCTCAACTGGCAGAGGTAATAAAAAACCTTTGTGGCAGTTGCTTCTTTGAAACGGTTGCGACGAAACTTCCTAACAACTAAAATTGAGCTCGTATAAGAACTTTTGTATTGGTGCAAAGCAAGCCCATTCTTGGGAATGGGCTTGCTTATGCCGATGCCAGCTATCTCGACCTAACTGAAAACTTAACAAGCCTATGCAGCTTCAAAATTCCTCCATCCGTTTCATATTTGGTCTACGCAAATGTGATTACGTTACCGAATACGAATACAAACACGTAGAATAGAATAGAATATAATAATTATTATTCAATAAAGATCACTATATGTAATTCTTCGGTTCGGTAAAAAAATCTCCGACCTGGGAAGAACCAGCAAGAAACCCAGTTTGACTTTTTTAAAGTAAATTTTACATGAACGGTTGTAAGTATTACAAAACTATTAACAAAATTTATTTTAGAAACAACTTGGAAGCGACCATCTCATTCCTAGGGGTTACTATCAACCAGGTATTCATTTATATTATAATAAAACTTTTTATACAGTTTTGTTTAGTAAAATATTTAAACTTTTTAATAGAGAGACCTTGTATATTTTCTGGAACTTTGTTGCAATAGCGTATACATTGCCCCAAGAATGAATTACTAAATATGTGGAGTCGAGAAACTGGTATCAGTAGCTTGTGTTTGTTCCTAGTGTTTACAGAGTTCATATCACTTTTAAGTGGTTACCTATTCGCCTTCGCCGGAAAGCACGCACCCTTTTTCTCCTCTATAGCATCCTTTTTATTCCTTCTAACCCAATTTACATAAAGAAACGCGTTTTGAGTTCTCCTATCCCCGATTCTTGCACTCCTGTGAAACCATTCAGCTCCCTACTAATTTTTATATCCTTACTTACTGAACACTTTCTCTCATTGCTATCTAAGTTGTCTTAATTATTATATATTATGTTTATTTTAAATTTATTCATATTTATTATGTAAGTGTATGCTGTATGGATATATTAAATTATTAAATTGTATATTGTATGTAAGATAATTTATTAAGTATGTGTGTGAAATATAATATGTGACTCATTGTTTTAATTTTTTATATAGCTACAACACCGTCTTCTTGTGTAGTTTATGTCCATCCAAAGGTTGCCTGGAAGAGATCACTTATAGCGATAAGGACGCTCATTGTACAACTTATTTAGACGAATAATTTCTTTATTTTTGTTTTTATTTTGTTTTCGTGTATAAAAAACTAGCTAAGATCGTGCTATTTTTAAGTATATGCAAAAACTGAAGTAAAATGGTTATTCTATACCTAGCGTAAGTACATAATAATGAAATATGTATATTGCCTTTGCCCAACTATTGAATGTAATGCTTAAATCAATACCCCTAGTTGAATATAGGCGTTGTTCGTAAAGTAAGGATAGGTAAGAGGAATGTTAAGTCTGTCTTATGACGATTCAATGAATCTAGATTAAAAAATTATCAAATGAAATATTAAAAATAAATATTCTATAATTATCTATAAATTGTTTAATTTCTTGTTTTATAAAGGTACATTTTTGTATTGCAGTTATACGTTTTTATAAATATATCACAATGTATTTAATATTAATTACACAATCAATACTTTAATACTATTTCTTTAAAAAATTTGTTGTGTTTAATGAGATTCTTGAGAACGCTAACTTTATTTTTAATTTTGTGGGCCGTATTTGGCGATGTAGTCCAGAGCGCGAGCAATCTGGGGAGGAATTTCAGGTGGCTGGGGGATGGCATCACCCTGAAAGATGATAAAGGAATTTACAAAATTTATCAGTGTATTTTAAATTGCAAATCAATTTCCAATAATGATAATCACATCATAATACATTGCATATAAAGTATGATTATATGTCGAATATGACTGAATCTTTGCATACATATTACAATATGAACAGTTACAAAATGTTATTAACTCACCTTAGGCTGATATCCGTTCTCATCAGCTACGTATGAGATACCGATCGGTTGACCTTCGGGAGAAACCCATGAGAAGGAGCCCTCAATAACATCGGGAATCACGGGTGGGTTGCCACCGAAGTTACGAGGTGTTCCTTGTGCCTGGGCCGCGATGCCATTGTCGGTCTCGTAGCTTTAATAAATAAACATAATTAATTTTAAATACTGTTTTACAAAGAGATTCTATGAAAGATAAAGTCAAAAGGTCATAAAATGTTACACTTACTAGTAGCTGAAAGAACCGTCAGGGTTGATCTCATTGCCGTATTTGAGGATGTTAGCATATCGCGAGTCGGATACAGCCCTGTTGGCAACTACTGGGGCGAAAGATACAGGGGATGGAGAGGGAGCAGCTGGAGCAGCTGTAGAAGAAACAACGGGAGCGGGTGTAACAGTTACTGACTCAACTGGACGTCTGGGAGCAGCTGTAGTGGATGAGACGAAAGGTTTGTAGTTCTGGTAAGGATTGCGGAACTGGTTCTGGTACTGATTCTGGTACTGGTTCTGGAACGGGTTCTGGTATTGGTTTTGGTAGCGGTTCTGATAACGATTGGAGTAGGGGTTGTATTGTCCTGGTTGATTGAACCCGAAATTGCTGAATGCCCTTGCGGTAGTTTGGGCGTAGGCAGTCGCCAATACGCAGGCAATCACGACCACCTATGAATACAAATAGTTATTACAGCAGTTTTATTAAGTGTTTATAAATGTAAAGCTTTAAATTTGTTAATCTTTACTTACGGCTAATCTCATTTTAATTTTTTTGATTGCCTAGCTTGGTTGAACTAGTTCGAATGCGGATGAAAAAATCCGCGCAGGCTTTTATATCATTCATAGAACCACCCACTTAAGACGGTGAACTGCAATAAAATTTAAATAATTTGACGCTATAGTGAAGAATCGTAGTAAAAAAAAAGACTTGATATAGCTACATTAGTAATAAAATCTTGTACGCTATAATAAATAACATAGGGATATAATCCTACATTTAAGTAAATACTTGCTAAATAATTCAGGATATCGATGATACAGGTGGTGATTCTTGGGAGAGCCTAAATTATTACAATTAAATTAAAGACATTTAAATAATAAATTTTCGGTCTGATTTTTATATACAATGAGAATAGTATCATTCAAATAGCTTAATATCGAAATAGGTCAATACTTTTTGAAAAGATCACTTATATACTTAAAATCATAATTAAGTAAAATAGAAAAAGCCATCGTTTAGTCAATTCAATACAAAAGTTGTTAATATTTTTATGCATTATTTTCACGCCCGGAAGAGACATATTACGAAGAGTGATCTTCATCTATCCCTGAAAATTAGATTTATGGACGTGTGCCAGACATGGTCTTTGACGGTCCAGCAGAGGTTCATACTTAAGGCTTGTCAAAGATCAATTGAACGGAGTATTTTGGGCATTAAACTTGTAGGCTGGATTAGGAATATCAAAATCCGTTCCAGATCGAAAATTGCTGATGTTACACGATAAGCTGCTACGCTAAAATTGGGTACTGGGCTGGACATATCTGCCAAATGGCAAATGACTAATGGTTCAAAGTGACAAGAAAATGGGTACCTATAAAAGGCAAATGTCAGCGAGTCAGACCCAGGCGGGAATGGCGGGATGAACTGGACATCTTCATGAAAAACTGGTCTATGGTGGCTCTGGAAAGATAGAAGTGGAAAGAGTAGAGAAGCCTTTGCCCTGCAGTCGAACATTTCAGGCTAATAATAAATAACAAACAATTTTCACTAAGCATTCAGACACATCATTAGTAATGATATATTATATACGAAAATATATAATCTAAAACTTTTTGTAGCTTAATTGAGTCGTAATATAATATGGTGATAAATAATTGTTCATTTCGTGATTTCAAAATAATGAACCGATAACAGACAGTATTTTAGAACAGTTAGAGTATATAACAGTTCAATCCCTTCGACAAAAATGGACTTTTATAAATTATTATAGAATATACTGAAAAATAATATAAATTTATATATTAAATTAATAATAATAAACTTATTATTATAATAAACTACTTTTTAAAATGTGAATATACCTTATATTAATTATAGAGGTTCTATGTACATAGGTAAACGATAATTGAAATATCAAAATAAAATTTGATCTCTAATAGTCAATTTTGCTGTATGTATGCTGCTAATGTCTAATGTATGAAAATAATGCCTTTCTGTAACAAACTATTTTAATTTGACATCCAGAAATGAAATGAAGAAAACCAACAGATAAGCCCCGCAAGTCAAGCAGTTCCTTTCTTGAAAACTTTTTTTTACCAATAAATAAGTACCATTAATCCCTTAATGTCATATATTGTGTACGATAACAATAATGAATCAAAATAATGCTTATTATATTGAGTTTATTGTCAACGGCAACCTTATATATTTATATATACATATATTATTTCGTTATATTTACAAATTATTAAATTATAAATAATTTTCGAGTTTTTAAAACACTACATTTCATAGGCCTAGCTATAGGATTTATACGTGGTAGAGCCATGCTGCAGCTATATTATGGTTGTAGCACGAATGGGGTCGGCTCGACCGGGGAAAAACCACGCTCTCACAGAATACCAGCGTAAAATAGCAGCTTAATACTGCTGTGTTTCGTATGGTGAGTGTAGAGAACCGGAGACCCTTTTTACTGGCAAAGAGGCATTGCATCTTAGTCCTCACGGGTGACAACGCATCTGCATCTTGATTATTTATTGAGGATAGATGTAGATGTCTATGAGTCATAGTAAGCACTTACCATCAGGTGGACTGTGTGCTTGTTTGTCACCCTTATTCTATAAAAAAGGCCCATCGCCGGTCTGTGCATTTTAAATGATGGATGAAAATCGCTATTTATCGGAAACTATAAGATCACAAAATACCAGAGTAAAATATCAGCTTAATGCTGCTGTGTTTCGTATGGTAAGTGTAGAAAATCGGAGAGCCTTTTTACTGTATACGAGGCACCTTATCGCTGCGGGGTGACTACGCAACTGTATTTTGGGGCAGCTGAATAGTGAAAGATAATATGGTACAAACGTGCATGTCTGAAAAATCAAAAAAAAAAATTTCGAAGACATTTAAAGTCTCCTAGCATGCATTCGGAAGCGCATGGCGGACATTTATTAGCCCTAAAACACTCATAGAGATGTGAGGAAGGGTAGGTCTTAACTAATTTACTCTTTTTTTAGGAAAAAATCAACTCTTTGACAATATATATGCGAAATTAACTGTCTGTCTGTTTATTACCTAATCACGAAAAAACTTTTGAACCTATTGTAATGAAGTTTGGCAAAGAGATGGCCAGCGATATTGTGAACGAGCGACACAGTGAAGAACATTGGTTACTTTCATCGTAAACATTTTTTAAAGACCTGTTATCAAATTCCCATTTGCAGTATATTGTAAACAAAAGAAGGAGATACGATTTCGTATCTTTGAAATCATTTAATGATGGAAATCAAGTCAGTTTTTTAAATATTTTTATCAATATTTTTAGATGATGGTGTTTATGATTATGAATGTTACACAAAATATAATTAAGAAAGAAAACTAAATTTAACGTTTTAAAGGTTTTTTTGGTTTCCTCTTCTTGTTACTCAATTTGTAAAAAAATACAAAAGATCATTGATTAAAACTTTTAATTTAATAGACTGATAACTAAAATTTAAGTTAAAATTAAATGCGTAAAATCGTAAAGTTGCTTTTATTCAATACCTCAATTATTTATCTTTTAATGTATAAGAATTAAATATTTCAGAATATTTATCAAATATACTTATATATTTTTGGTTTATCATTCGTAAGAGAGACAAATAGCAATGTATTAGACAAGTTAGGAAAAGAAATGGGCGATACACCGGCAGTGTGTTCACACGAATCGACTTTTGAACCCCTCGTAATTCAAAAACTATTAGATCTGCATACTTATAATTGCATATATAATAAGAACTCCGTGAATACCTAGAATTCCAAATTTCATGAATAAAACTATTATAGTTTTGAGCTATTAAGATCTGTAAACAGCCATTTTTATCTCTCTCTAAATCGCTGATCAAAAATTTAAGCCACTGCTAGGTTACTTAGAAACTTGAAATTTGGCATCAATGCAGATCAAAGTAAAAAATAAATTTGAAAACTAGAAATTATCGATATTCTGAGTCGACAAAGTTCTTGATGCGGTTAGTTCCAAGTACTGTACTTAGTATTTACCCCAACAATAACATAGCCGGCATTTAATTATTATAGCTCTAACTCTATAAATTCGTTGAACTGTATCTATTTATTTAGAATATTAATAAAAATATAAATGTGTAAGTACGTATATAGTCTTGGCCGATAAACAAGTATAACACTGAACGGGCGCCAAGCTCCATAACAGTTGCTTAATCTTAAGATCTATAAGAATATTATATAGAGTTTTTAGAACCGATATGAGAAAGAAGAAATATTTTTTTATCATACAATGTTATTAATAAAAATAATATTAGCCAGATAGAGTTGATATTTACCATGGCAGATGGATTGGGAACCGCAATAATATAATTGTTATATTTATTTGCTTTATTACAGACCAAAAATTCCTTATTTAGACACCATCTAAATATTATGTAAATATCAACCGGATTTTTAAAATATGTAATTCATATTAACTGTCACATTCTTATTTTATCTTTATCTTGTATAAGTAAATGCCATGAGCTCAGTTCAGTTGCGTTCCTATATTTGAATTTTGTAGCGGAAAATAAGCGATGATGAAGAATAATATAATTAATTCATAGACATACAAAGCTAGCGTTAATAATTCCACTTTGAAAATTAAAAAAGAAACGAGAATGCCATGCCACTCCCAAACATCAGCGAAAAAAAATATTAGCTTACTAAAACGAGCATCTCCTCTTTTATTTTTTGTTTGATTCTAAATCATTTATTATGCTTATAAAATACAGGTCTGGAATTTACGTGACGACATTTTTTTAACTAATTCAATAATAACCAGTATAATATATCCAGACGAAAGACATGAAACATAATCTAAGGTGTGATCTGTGTCATACTGTGATCGCTAATCTAACAAGCTTATTAATTAGATAAAATTCTCCTAATTCGAAGATAAGAAAAAAGAGATCAAGTCGGGTATTAGATACGCACTCAGTCAGTCCTACGTAGAACCAGAAGACAGATACGTAACTTTTGAATTGACCATTTAACAGTGGTAGAGCCACGCGGCAGCTTTTGCTGTCGCACGGATGGGCCGGCTCGAACCGGGGTGGTACCACGACCTCACAGAAAACCAGCGTGAAGTAGAGGTTTACCTCTGCGTTTCGCTTGGTGAGTGCAGGTGGCCGGAGGCCCTTTTTACTGGAAATGAGGCATTCCATCTTAGTCCTCACGGGTGACAACGCATCTACATTTTGATTTGTAATAGAGGATAGATGTAGATGTCTATGGGCCGCAGCAACCACTTACCATCAGGTGGACTGTGTGCTCGTTTGTCACTTTTATCCTATAAAAAAAAGACCAGAGGCAATGGACACAACGTCCAACAACTGCGTGTATACTATAGCTAATGTATTTTTCTTTCAACATCATTTAGGGAATATAAGGGAGATGATCAATAGACTAAATAGTTTGATATTTAGCGAGAAACCTGTTTGAAGCGCTGAGTCATGTAGTGAGGCAGCAGTCAGAACACCGTTATTCACACAAAACTTGACATTTCTGGCAACGGAGCTATTTGACATATTTCTTTCCAAAATGACAATTGATCGTTATGTAAAAACAACTCAAGTTATATAACTACAATGGTGAAAAAGTAGAATTTTAAACTATCCGTTTTCAAGCAAACATTTGTGGAAGAAATTTTTCTAAGCTAGCTTATGTTTAAACGCCAAGTTCTTTAGTTCTTGGAGCTGATTATTTGCAAGTTGAATTATTTTTGCACTCCAGTTATTATTGATAATATTATCTAAATATATTTTCAACGCTCTTGCGGAGCGGTTATTGCCCGTTCTTAAAAACAAAAAAATGATCGATAGTCGCTTTGTTAGACCGCAGTGGCATATCTTAACACCGGTTGAAATATCATAATCGGCGTTAAGATAAGCTTTAAGTTTAAAAAAAAGATTAAGCGTAACGACATTAATCTTTTCAGATAAAAAGTATAATTTCGAATTACTTTATTTCCTCTTAGCATTATTTTAATCAAGCTATAACTTCGATTAATCGGAAGCTTTCAACTACGTAGGATATACTATAATGTATAAAAATAACCACAATTCTAATCTACCCATGTCCGGTGTAGCGCTTATGTGATAAAATTAGAGGTATGCTACAATTTAGTGTCAGATGAATGATGGCATCGGCATAATGGGCTGGCCATATAGCTCGAAGAACCGGCAACCGATGGATATGAAATTTTTTCGAGTGCAGCCACGTACCGGTAGGCGAAATGTAGGGCAGCCCCCCACTAGATGAAGTGAAGATCTGGTGAGATATGCAGGAGGTCATTTAGGACCATGCTTAATGGTATTATTTGATGGAGACCTATGTTCAGCAGTGGACTTGTGATGGACTGTAATGATGATGATGATGATGATAATGAATGAGGGCAATCACAACCTCCCAGACTCAAAATTTTTGGCTCTAGTTCGAATTTGATTACATCATTCCGGTTACGGTCTTTCGTATAGGTACGGTGAAGAACTTGACTACGCCACCTAACTTTAAGACTGACAGTCATGACAAACATAATCACATACAGGTTTCCCGGCAGTTTATTTTTTATAGGAGAGGGGGCAAACGAGAATGTGGCTTCACTGATGGTAAGTAACTACCACAGCCCATGAGCAACTGCAACACCAAGGGAATTGGAGATGCGTAACCGGCCTTTTAAAACAGAGTAGGCTCTTTTTTTGAAAGTCCCTTAGTCGTATTGGTTCGGAAAAATCTCTAGTGTTTATCGATTCCTTAAGAAAGTTGTGTGAGGAAGAAAACTTCTTCCAAATCACACAGTGGTGGACCGTCAATTATCCAGATGGTATAATCCAGACGGTGCCGCGATATGCGATGGTGAAATTGAGCGGCTAGAATTATCCCGAACAATTCCTTGGAGCACTCCCCGTGGTAGATTCGATTAAATACGCAAAGTGATGCAACATCTTTTCGCAGTGCCAGTGAGTCAAGCCAATTAGAAAGAGCTCGGTCACCAGCGATTCGAACCGCTCAGCGCTGGATGCGATCAAATGGAAGGAGCTGGCAAATCAAATGGAAGGGGCCCTAGTGCCAGCTCTTTCCATTCGTTCCTAGCGATGGGAACAGTATTACATGTGAAGCCGAACCTCCGCCTTGTAAAGTTGCAAGCATAGTGCCAGCATGAAATACTGTCCTGTCCTACTAAGCACACCAAACTTTTTAGAGGCCAATTTGATCTTCTCTTCCAAGTGACCATGACACTGCACGTCACTTGATATATCGACACCGAGTATTCCAATGCTAGGTGAGGTAGCAAGGGGAGTGTCTTGGAACTGAAAAGATACGACAAAGGGGTTCTTTTTAGCAGTAAACCCGCAAACTTGTGTCTTCTGGGGATTAAACTGGACTACATTTAGTCGCTCCCAGTCCGATACTTGTTGTTGTTGTCTATAATATTCATGCTTATTTGAAGATTAGGTAAATGTTTAATCTTCTTACTACATCATGGTAAGTACCACAGCTTTACTTACCATCGAATACAATATGTACCTCTTCGTGTAGTGTAAGAAGTGTAGTCAAAGTGTAGTATGGACATACTATGTCACCCATTAATAAAACTGAAGTTGTCACAACCTTTAAAGGAAGGTTACTTCCTTCATCTTTTGACCAAAATTTATTACAGTGTTGGCTGGATTCGCCTTAAAAGATAAATAAATGAAAGAAAATTAAGTAAAAAAATATTCAATTCTCGATCACAAAATGTTGTATATACCATTCACAACATATTATTGTGAATATACAATAGAATATATTTACTTTTATAGAATAATTCAGAAATTAAATGGACCTAGAAGTGAAATGAAATGAACATATATATTTGCCACCAATAACAGCAAATTGTAATAAAAATAGGCCAATAGTGTGTAATGAGAATCAATAAAATAAAACTTTCGTTTTGATTTATGAATATTGATATACTGTGATTTTCAAAAGGTTTATCTATGTGTTCTTTTGTATTAAACATCATTAATCGTATTATAAACATTTTGCGTCTTCTGGTTTGAATCTGGTAACGTTTCATTGTGACAGAAAAATATAACTTTCGAGCGGGTAATAATTACGTTAATATTAGTTCAACCAATGATATTATTTTTTTTATTTTTATTTTATTTATTTACAGTCGGTTAATTTGTTCAGTCCCTTCTTAAGGCTCCTTCTGTCTTAAGTTATTACGTAATTAGCTAACCTAACAACATCTTATAGTGACCACATCAATACTAAAAATATTTTATATTATAAACAAATAGATTGACTTGACCATCGCATGAAAACATAATATATCTCTCAAGTAATACATAATAATGCCGTGTAGTGGCGGTCAAGAATACCACTACCCCATATCCTCCCGTGGGTGTCGTAAAAGGCGACAAAGGGAAACAGGCAGGAGATGGGCAGCAGCATCTTCCTGGTAATAGCCAAAATTACAATAAAAAAACTGCGGTTGCCAACCCGCTCGCCAAGCGTGGCAACTATGGCAAATACCCCCCTATGAATGTAACAAAGAGATGGCCCCCAGTCCCCGGCGGCCCCGCTATTCCTGGCTACGGTGGCGACCATGGTAACGGCGGGGCAGGGGGTGCTAAGAATCTCCGGTGGAGGTTCGGTTGCCACCTTAGACGACTCGACCTGGCAACGTACAACGCACGCACCCTGAGGACTGACGAGAAAATCGTGGAGCTGGAAGAAGAGATAGACAAGTTGCGCTGGCATATTATAGGATTATCCGAAGTCCGAAGAGAGGGGGAGGACACGGTAATCCTCGAATCCGGCAACTTGCTCTATCACCGGGAGGGCGACCATCTGTCCCAAGGAGGTGTCGGATTTATCGTCCACAAGTCTCTCGTTAACAACGTTGTAAAGATCGGGAGTGTGTCGACGAGGGTTGCGTACCTTATACTCAGAATCACCAAACGGTATTCGCTGAAGGTCATACAGGTTTACGCACCAACCTCGGCACACCCCGATTGGGAGGTGGAGGAAATGTATGAGGATATCTCTAGAGCCATGCATTCCTCCAAAACCCAATATACGGTGTTAATGGGAGACTTCAATGCAAAACTAGGCACAAGAGAGAACGGTGAGCTGAAAGTAGGGAAATTTGGAATAGGGCAACGGAACCCAAGGGGCCAGCAGCTGGCCGACTTCATGGAGAAAGAGGGACTCTTTATGATGAACTCTTTCTTCCAGAAGCGGCCCCACAGGAAGTGGACCTGGTCGAGCCCCGACGGTTCGACAAAAAATGAGATTGACTTCATTGTGACGACCAGACGACAACTGTTCAGTGATGTCTCCGTGATCGCGAGGGTGAAAACTGGTAGCGATCACTGAATGGTTAGACGCACACTGAACCTAAACGTTAAGTTGAAGAGGTCTCGTCTAATGAAGTCAACGCTCCGTCCCCCTCGTGCTCTGTTCCAAAGTCCCGAAACCTTTCAGCTCGAGTTACAAAACCGTTTTTAGTGCCTAGAAGACTGCAATGAAGTGGACGATATGAATGACAAGCTCGTGGAAACTGTCCATGCGGTCGGAGCTAAGTTCTGCAAGACCCGCCGCAGAAGAACACAAAAACTCTCCGATCACACTCTTAATCTCATGGCTGTTAGACGGGAGATGAAGCTACATTCTTCAATAGACTTGACAGCATACAGGCATCTGAACAGACAGATCTCCAAATGCATGCGGCGGGACTTACGCAACTTCAATCCAGCTCGTATTGAAGAAGCGATCGAGCGGAACCAAGGCTCCAAAGTCTTTGCCAGAGATCTGTCTGCCAGAAAGAGCCACCTGTCAAAGCTGAAGACAGAATGTGGCAGCATCGTTTCCGAGACACCTGAGATTTTGAGTGAGATTGAGAGGTTCTATGGGCAGCTGTACACGTCATCGTTGGAGCCACACGCAAGTGTGAGTAACGATCCAAGAGCGAGTCTCATCCGACACTATTCCGAAGATATCCCGGACGTCAGTCTGAGCGAGATTAGAATGGCTCTCCAGCACCTTAAAAACGGTAAGGCCCCTGGCGAGGATGGAATTACAGCGGAGCTTCTGAAAGCGGGTGGAAGACCGGTACTTGAAGTCCTTCAGAAGCTCTTTAATTCCGTCCTCCATGGTGGCATTACACCGGAGGCGTGGAACAGAAGTGCGGTGGTCTTGTTCTTCAAGAAAGGTGACAACGCTCTCTTGAAGAACTACAGACCGATTTCCCTTCTGAGCCGCGTCTACGTGCTGTTTTCGAGAGTCATTACGAATCGTCTCGCGCGCAGACTTGACGACTTCCAGCCTCCCGAACAAGCCGGTTTCCGAAAGGGCTTTAGCACCATAGACCACATACATACCCTTCGGCAAATTGTACAGAAGTCCGAAGAGTACAATTTGCCACTATGTCTGGCGTATGTGGACTATGAGAAAGCCTTTGATTCCGTCGAAATTTGGGCGGTGCTGCAGTCCCTTCAGCGATGCCAAGTTGACTGTCGGTATATCGAAGTGTTGAAGTGCTTGTACAGTAGGGCTACGATGGCTATCCGAGTACAGAACCAGAGTACGAAACCTATCCAATTGCAGAGAGGTGTAAGACAGGGTGACGTCATATCCCCGAAACTCTTCACCGCTGCATTGGAAGACGTTTTCAAGCTTCTGGACTGGAAAGGATACGGTATCAACATTAATGGCGAGTACATCACTCACCTTCGATTTGCCGACGATATAGTCCTTATGGCAGAATCGCTGGAGGACCTAAGCACTATGCTCAATGACCTCGATAGTGTTTCCCAACGGATAGGTCTTAAGATGAACATGGACAAAACAAAGATCATGTTCAATGTCCATGTCACACCTATGCCGGTAGTTGTTGGGAGCACTAAGCTCGAAGTTGTTGACGAGTATGTTTACCTGGGACAAATAGTCCGACTAGGTAAGTCCAACTTCGACCGAGAGGTCAATCGACGGATTCAACTCGGCTGGGCAGCGTTCGGGAAGCTACGACACATCTTGTCGTCAGACATACCTCAAAACCTGAAAACGAAATTGTACAACCAGTGCGTGTTGCCAGTGATGACTTATGGAACTGAGACGTGGTCCTTCACTGCTGGCCTTATGAGGAAGCTCAAGGTCGCTCAGCGACCTATGGAGAGGGCTATGCTAGGAGTTTCTCTGCGTGATAAACTTAGGAATGAGGATATCCGCAGTAGAACCAGAGTAACCGACATAGCCCAACGGATTAGTAAGCTGAAGTGGCAGTGGGCCGGCCATATAGCTCGAAGAACCGACAACCGATGGGGAAGAAAGGTTCTCGAGTGGCAGCCTCGTACCGGTAGGCGAAGTGTAGGGCGTCTTCCCACGAGATGGAGTGACGACCTGGTAAGACATGCAGGAAGTCGATGGATGCAGGTGGCTCAGGACCGTGCTTTGTGGCATTCTTTGGGGGAGGCCTATGTTCAGCAGTGGACTTGTAAAGGGCTGTAATGATGATGAATGATGATGATATTAAATTAGATTTAGTGCGATTGTCAATTCAATTTGTCAACACGGATGTCACAACTTTTACGGTAGAATAACTGAGTTGCGCGACTTGGTTTTTTTTACAAGTTATGTTTTTGATGACATCTCATTTCTTTTTGTAGATAGTTATATCTAGGTACCTATCTACGCCTATTATTCCATTATATTATACATATATAGATACACTGATTCATTCACTGCAAATGTAACTTTGTAATCGTATATATTTATATGGGATTGCAAAGTTATTTATTCAGTTGGTGTATCTCGAAAACACAACGAAATTACAAAACATTTTAGTTTATCCTTGGTTTATATACTAAACAATAATTGTATTCCAAATTTGAAGTTTCTATGTCTGCTAGAAAAGCCTTAGAGTTTTGATGACCGGTCAGTCAGTGAGTGACAAAATTAAGAAACTTTGACTAGTTATAATTCTTGAACTACTGGTTCAAATTTAATGAAATTTGAAATATATTGAGCTTTTACAATGCCTACTTGGTTACTTAAAAAGCTATAGTACTCTCAGGCTTCTAGTTTTATCCACAACAAAGTTATTGGGTGTCGAAAATGGCCTGAACTGCTTCGAGAAAAGGATGGTACGGCCGTGCTGCTTTTTTGCTCGACTTGGTGGGGGCACTGCCGTGCCCCCTAAGATGTTCTTAAAGTATAGATACGTCATACTCGCTATAAAATGGCCATACGAATGTCAGGTAATTGCCCGACTCACATTCAGTCGGGCACGCTCCCGCGTCGCGGCTATACCTTCGCTACAGCGTGTAAATCTTCTAGTTATTATATTATATTATATTATATATTATATATATATATATATATATATATATATATATATATATATAAATATATGTCGAATCATCTATAAAATACAGGTTGGATCGATGTGGATTGAGGGTATATCGAGAAACCCCCACTTGTTTGTGCAGTATAAAGTTCACTGTAGGCCCTGTGCGAGAGAGATTCCGCTTCAGTTATTCTGCGAGTGTAGTCATTCTACTAGTGCTAAGATAGTGTCGTGGTTCTATCCGTTATGGTGGTTCTTATTGTGCAGGCAAGGAGGATGGTGTTGCTGAGAGGCTGCCCCGTGTTAGCTCCGCGATGTTAACACCTCATGTGCGGAATTTCGTTTTACCAATTATATCATCTGAAACGTCCGAAATTGGTCATAAAATGTCAGTTGATCTTATTAATTGGTCAGCGTTAGAAACATTTTTATTAAGGGTTAAAGTTTTTCAAGGCCATTGAGAAATTTTAGCACCTCATTCACGAAAAAAATAAAAGTTCCACCTATGCGCGATCGAGAAGCATTCCCTAATAATTTAAAAATATTTTTTATATTTTTTTTGAGAAAAAAATCTTAGACGTTTTCTACTATCTAATATATAATAGTGGAGATATAAATAGGATATTTTTTAATTAAAATGCAAATGCGTTGTCAGCCGTGAGGACTAAGATAATTTTTTTTTATAGGATAAGGGTGACAAACGAGCACACAGTCCACCTGATGGTAAGTGGTTGCAGCGGCCCATAGACATCTACATCTATTCTCTATTACAAATCAAAATGTAGATGCGTTGTCACCCGTGAGGACTAAGATGGAATGCCTCATTTCCAGTAAAAAGGGCCTCCGGCCACCTGCACTCACCAAGCGAAACGCAGAGGTAAACCTCTACTTCACGCTGGTTTTCTGTGAGGTCGTGGTACCACCCCGGGTCGAACCGGCCCATCCGTGTGACAGCAAATGCCTCTTTTCCAGTAAAACGGGTCTCCGGTTCTCTACACTCACCATACGAAACACAGCAGCATTAAGCTGCTTTTTTACGCTGGTATTCTGTGGGAGCGTGGTCCTTTCCCGGTCGAGCCGACCCATTCGGGTCGCAATTGCTACAATATTATTATACTAATAATATAGCTGCAGCATGGCTCTACCACGTAAAAAGGAGGTATTTTAAGATGAGTTATAGTTTTCCTTTTAGTGAAATTTTAAACTGTTCGAGTTATGTTCTAATTTGACAGTTTATGCGAAATATTATTTACATGCACATTTTAAAGTTTGAAATTTTTAAGAGATATACCGGAAAAAATGTTTAAGGCCTTAACAGTGGTTGAAATGCCTAAATCTAGGATATTTAAGTAAAAAAATCTCAATAACTGTTCATTTAATCCACAAAGAAAAAATACAGGGTAACAGAAGCAGATTTGGTAAATGTTCTTAATTTAACAAAGTTGTATTTTTGTCAACCCCTTATTAGAAAAAAAATCCCCAAAGAGTACCTATCTTTGTCATATTTTGCAAAATTTCTCCAAAACGGCACAAGCTTTTTAAATAGTTCTTACACTAAAAAAAAGGTCTTAAAAATATTAATATTTTTAATTGAGAGTTTTATTTTTATTACCCGTTTTATAAGAGAATATATAGTTTTTCCCTGAAATTGAATATATTTACGCGAGCGCGCATGCTCCGTCGCCATGTAAGCTCTGTCACAGTCCGTTTTCGGACATCGTCGGTGTTGGAGCGACTTCGTTCAAATATATATTAGTTTTTTAAAAGTTTATACTCAATTATAAATATTTTTATGACTAGAAATACTTAATTTAGTTAATATCTGTACACTGGTAACTGTAAATATTATTTTATAAATAAATGAATTTTTAAAGTGCCCAAAGAAGAAGAAATTTTTGCGGCGATGTTGATTAGTGAAATTGAAAAATGCATTTTTATATAATTTAGATGTGGAACGACGAACATGCTCTCGTTACTTAGATATAGTTTTTAATACCTATGTAATTTTATTGTTGCATATTTTTATTAAGTAGTTGATAATGAATTTTATAATTATGTATTACAATAAAACGCTGTTTTTATAAGTATGACTTTATAAAATATTATTGGGGAGAGAAATAAAGATACAGATACTTACATTTAGGTAAAGTGTTATTAAATTAAATCAAACAATTAAAATAAATAAAAGAATGGTGCTTATTTAAGTATAAATAACTATATAAAGACATTCTTGGGTTTATGGTTTTTTTTTGTTAGACAAACTATCATCTAAAAAATGTAAAAATTTTAAATTGGAGAGGGGTTTCTCTACGTGATAAAGTTAGAAATGAAGGAATTTGCATTAGAACCAGAGTAACTGACATAGCTCAACGGAATATTACAGTGAAATGGCAATGGGCTAGCTATGTAACTTGGAAAACATATAAAAAATAGGAAGAAAGGTCCTCGAGTGGCAACCTCGTACAGGTAAGCGAATTAGTACTCACGTATTCTCATACGCTTTTCTTCACACATACACACACACACACACACACACACACACACACACACAAACGCACGCGCGTAAGCACGCACGCACGCACACACACACACACACACACACACACACACACACACACACACACACACACAAATAGGTCGCAAATAATACTTACCTAGTACTAATAGTACTGCAAGAGTGAATAGGTTTTTGTTAAGTCAGTGCAATTCACCATCTTAGACTACATAACCACTTTCCCATGGGATTGTAGTTGCTTTACTACTTGCTGGGTAAAAATAGTAAAAAAAAATTTACCCTGTGAAAGTTTGCATTTAGATATAATTTTTCTAACCAACCATAAAAATATGATGAGAATATGTATATAAGTATAAAGGTTACCTCACACGGAACAGTAATAATATAATATTATATCTTCCATTATCTACGCATGAAAACTTTTAAAAACTCCCTAGGTATGTTCATATTAAGAGGCTGAATAGAGCCACATTGAAATGCATGGGGATTGTTTTGTAATTTCACGTCATTATCGAAAAAAAATTGTACGTATTTCAGGTGGCGGTTTGCAAAACACGATTCCACAAAAATTAACTCAATAGAAAATAATTGCAAAGTTGCTTTTAAAAATACTTAAATTTTCAACGTCAATTTTTTCTTACGTGGTAGAGCCATTGCTGCAGCTATATTAGTAGTAGGTATAGTTGTAGCACGAATGGGTCGGCTCGACAGGGGAAGGGCCACGCTCTCACGGAATAACATGTAAAATAGCAGTTTAACCCTGCTGTGTTTCGTATGGTGAGTGTAGGGAACCGGAGAACCTTTTTACTGGAAACGAGGCATTACATCTTAGTCCTCACGGGTGACAACGCATCTACGTTTTGATACGTAATCGAGGATAGATGTAGATGTGTATGGGCCGTAGCAACCACTTACCATCAGTTGGACTGTGTGCTCGTTTGTCACCCTTATTCTATTTAAAAAAAAACTTTCTGAGATTTCAGTAAAATAATGTTAAGTATTGTAAGCACTCGTACAATTATGTCTCATGTTAATAAAGCTATTGGGCTATTTTGATTTGTAATAAAGTGATTTTACTTTATAGGTTAAATAATTTATTTACCTTTCTATATCAAGAACCGTTTTTCTGTCACTCCTATTGAATTTGACAATGCTTGCTGAAATTTAGCATCTTTAGATGGATCAGAATCGCCCGCTGATCCGGCTGTTAGATATTGCAAAAATAATCGAAAATATTTATTTTTACTTTCATGCCCAAGACTACCTTGTTTTATTTTATTACGGTCAAATAATATTTATAAGGTTATAAAGCATGTATTTTTGTAAATGTTTTGTATGTAAATGTAAATGTTTTCATTATTTTGTTATTCTATTGTTTACAGTTATTATCACGTCTTAGCTTTATACCAAGAATTACATTACAAATTCTTGATGGGATGCGATGTAACGCGCATACATTATTTTCATCAAGAACTATAATATATATATTTGTTTTTTTTTTACCAGTAGAGTTTAAACAAAATCTTAAAAAAGTTCAATGAATTAAAAAAATGCCAATAATTATATAATTTCAAGTCAGTTTACATTTAAAGATCAGTTATAAAAAGCCAATGTTATTATTTTCATTTTGATTAATTTAATTCAAGACTAAAATAAATGTGAAAGGGCTTTTATCTGCAATAATAATTTTCATCAAAAATAACATAGACTTATAAAAGTCATATACACGGTCAATCATACTGAAGATTATCAGTTGTACTACAAAATATTTAAAAGACTATTTCCAGTATAATGACCCGAATATCATCATTAATGTTTGACTGGCACACTTAAAAGTTTTATAACATGGCTAAATGATTGACTTTTATATTATGATAAGGTCATGCTTTTCTATAAAAAGTTGCAAGAAATTTTAATTCCCGGCCCTATTGGTTTGTTTTACTTTTTACTTAATTAGTGAAAAACAAAATGGACTGATCTAAAAGTTTACTTTCTTGTGTAAAAAGTGCTATTTAGAATTTTATGCAAATGATAATTAAAGTTTCTATGTAAATAAGTGTAACATAGCGGGAATTATATTCAATGGTAGCGGCCATCCGTATTTGCAAAGCCAGCATCATTTTCTGTACAGAAACCGGCAAAGTGTTGCTCAAAGCACTATAAACAAAGCAGCTGATAAAATGTTACACTCATAACTGTTAACAAAAACTGTTTTCCCAAATGGTCTTATAGATAATAATAACTATTCTGCCGTGTTAGGTGCAGGAGCTATTATTAGAAGGAGAAGAGGTAAAATTTTGTTTTAGAAATGCGCAATCAATATTGTTTTGTCTGCAATTGAGCATAAATAAAAAATAACTTCAGCCAAAGAGCATAACTGGCATTATACTCAGGCCCATCAATTGGTATGGAAAAAAGTAATTTTACCAGGTTTCAAAATATCAATCAAAATTCAAAAAACATAAATATTAAAATCAAAAAATGTATATATGTATGTCTATACATACATATAATGATTTATGGCCGCTTAGTAACTGACGGTGACTTACTATAACATCTTACAGTCACGCCGAAACTAAGAGGAGAGAATCACTGTAGAAAAGGTAATAATTTATTGCGGAAATTTTGTGATAAAATTAAAAAAAATATAAACTTATCCAAGTTAATCTAACTTAGTCTAATTTATCCTTATGCGTACAAAAAAAAAAACAAATAATAAAATAGTGAGATGGCGTCAGTTTTTAAGAAGATATAACAAAAATAAATAAAAAAATAAATTTCAATAAAGTTCAGTATTTAATTGGTTATATACCGCTGACACTTAATCACGCTTTTCGAAACCACGCCAGTTGTAAACAATACTTGTGTGAAAAGACAAAATCTTCTTTTCAAATTTCCGCCGAGTTGTAAGTAGAAGGTCAAATAGGTCACGTGTCAATTTTAATTAAATATATTTTATATGAAGTGATCTTGACTACGTTTCATCAATTAAACCATTGGTAAAAATTAAAACAGGAATTTTGCGATTGTGTTTACAAAAAACATTATTAGTTGAACCTTGCAGCTTGTTCATTATTTTTATTATAAATACCTATAAATGTATATATTATTAATAAATAGTTCCCATAATATATTGGATTATTTTTTATTTTGCCCTATCTGCAATGTTCTACGCTCTATAGAAAATGTGGCGTATGACATGACTGACAATCTTTCGAACGTTTTATCTAGGTACAAAGATGTTTTACGTTTTTGTCGCCTCCAGATGATATTTTTGTCAGCATAAGGTACCCTTCTATATCTGAAACGAATATAAATATTGCTACAAAGTAAAGTAATAGGCTATACAAGTCCCTCTACTGGGCACAGGACTCTTTTTTATTTCTGAGAGGGTTTTAGGGCAAGGAAATGCCCGCCGTGCTTCCCCAATGCGTGTTGATGAAAATTGCAATTACAAATTTCATTCGTGCTGTCGGGGATCAAACCCGGGAAAATTTACAGCGAACGCTTTGACGACATATTTTTAATACGACACAAATAAATACGATTTAATATATATAATAAAAATTCTTACGTACTTGAAACTTGAACACTTGATAGCTCGTGATGCCTACCGGACAAAGCTACAGCACCACACCGTGCAATATAATTGAAGATGCGTAACCGCGACATAATTCTCAGTGATGCGCAAGCATAACAGGCAGTATGTCACTTATATCATTGTCATCTCTGCAGTCTATTAATCTTTGCACTTTTATAAGTAATACAGAACGTAGTTGCTAGACGGTGTTGACATCGGCTAAAATCTCTGCGATCGCCGTTTCGTCAAGGTCATTCAGGCTAGTTAAAGCCTTAACTTTAATGTGCTGAATTAAAACATTAATTAGTCTTTTTGTGTTCTAAAGTGTTAATAAGAGTTACAGTTTATTCCGAGTATTACGTAGTAGACAAACTTCAGATTTGATGTTGAGGGTTTAGTGGAAGATATGTTGATGTGGCGCTCGCTCTTAAGTGGAAGTATGCTTTTGGCTTATGACGCCGCGTATACATTATTTGCCGCTGCTGCCGATCACCATTTGAAACATGAGGAAAGAAAATTTATCTTAAACATTGCCCTTAACTTTTTGATTGGTTGAGAGAAATGCCTGAAAGCCAAGCTTATATCAATTGAATAACCTGAGTCTGCTGTGGGATTGATGACCCTGTTTAATTTCGGTGTTTCTTCATTTTATTTTGTGTTTTGACTTTGTCAATACCCATACTGTAGCCGTAGGTCAAAGAGTGGGTGCGGTACGCGTGTAGTGTTGGTCTAGTTTAATGGTCGTTGAGATGTAACGGAGATGACTGTACATGGAGATAAATGCTCATGAGAGTGAAATGAGGTGTAGTATACTTTTGTTGTATAACGTACGATTAAAATGTTATGGCTCTTGAACATTTTATTTTGTGATAATAAGTAAAGTTTCCTTTTAATGGATCTGTGTAACGTACCAGGTCTCACAACTGTACTAAGTTCAGGCAACATTACATCCCATTCCGAAGTTAGCGATTCCGTGGCACACACTGCATATTGACGCGACCGGGAAGCTCGGCGGTAAGAATGATGAGAAGGAATAAGTCTTCATTATCATCGATGCATTCACGAAGTAAGTGTTGCTTTGCCATACCTTGCACATTGACTTCTCTAGCAACATCAAGGCCCTGAAAGACTGCGTTTTGCTCTTTGTCGCACCACATCGAGTTATTGCGGACCAAGGGCGTTGCTTCGCCAGCAGAGATTTCACCGAGTACGGCGAGTCAGTAAATATAAAGCTCCACTTAATTGCGACAGGTATCTCACGAGCTATTGGCCAGGTTGAGCAGGTGATAAGCACCATGAAGTGAGACCTGAGTGAGACCAGCAACTGTTCATGGCTAGAGACTCAACTTGAATTGCAACTCGCGCTAAACTGCGCCCAGAATCACGTGATTATGGTGAGTCCACTGGAGTTGCTCATAGGTAAAGTTGCTAGATCTATAGAGATAATGTTGGCTGATGATGGGGAACCAGAGGTCGATATCGACAATATCAGAGTGTACACGCCCCTAGCTGTCCCGAAAAAGATCGAGTATACAGGGGCCCATACAGCTGTAGACTCAACGGACAACTAAGGACGGGGCCCAAATGCCTATGGATATTTAATATATATAGATTAGGTACTTAATGCGACTTACCTGGTTCAGAAGCGAAGAAAGATCACAAGTCTCGTTCAGGCGTTAAGTGTAGTGAATGTAAGTCGTGTGTGAGAAGTGTATATACGAGTATGTTTAACCTGAATTAGCCCCTTTTAATCAGCAGCAACCCTGACTCCAGTACCGCCACCCTATGTGGTATCACTCCAGTGGCGTCACTCGGTGTCACTCAAAGTCTAGCGTCCATTAGCACAATTCTATAATCTAATACGAACGCTGGTTCTCGCGGGTCACAAAGTTTAGCGGTTTTAACCGACATAGGAAAATATCTCCGAGTTAAATCAAATGGCACAAATCAACTCGTTGACGCGAATTAGTATTGTCAGAATGCACTTATGCATGCAACCACTATACCACTTGACGCTAATTAATTGTAACGACGTTAATTAATCGCTCAAACTCAAAATTCAGCCTCGTTGACCACGGAAAACAAACAAAAAAACAACGCAAAAATGAAAGGCACTTAAATCGACATTATAATTCCAAAACGCGTCCTTTACAACCGGTAGTTTCTCACAATGATTCTCTCTTCAAGTCACTATGTCAGTCTAGCAACTTTATTGTACATTTAAATAACTTCAGAACTCAACTAAATCCCGTTAATTATAATCAAAAACGTAACACGCGGCACGACTGATGAACCGTGGGTCAAAGTTCACTTCCGTTCACTCAGCAACAAATTATTTCTAGAATCGAACGCGACCTTCTAAGGCAGTGATCACGCGGTCCGAGTAGAGTCACTGTAATTCTTAGACAACCTAATCCGAGGAGGTCTTCACGAAACACAATTTAAGTAGCGAAGTAACGCGCACAAATACTGAAAATCTAGACCATAAAACCAAAACTGGTCGCACGAAATCACTGACACGGTCACCACAAATACGTTACGTTGCGACGGCGTTGCTGCACTCAAGCTACTCCTATACTACCACCCGCCGCCGCTGGCAACAAAAAATTGCCCGATCTCCCACGCGTACGGCGCGTGCGGGGAGGTGCGCGCGAGCCCCGTACCATCCGGTGCTAGGTACATCGGAGGAGCGCGCCGACGCGCCTGTTATGCTGTTTTTAAATTTTAGCGTCTGGAGCAAACACAGAGCTGAAGCAGTACGAAACATGGGACGATCCCCTGCTGAAGACAAAGCCCGGTTCTACAGCACCAAGGCAAGGTAAAGCCATTCCGTGTTGAAGATTACGTTCTCTTGTAGAACAAATAAACCAAGCTGTACCCAAATACCAAGGTCCATTTAAAGTCGCGAAAGTTCTGGAAGGTGATCGTTACGTCTTGAGAGCCCTTAATTGGTACTAGTAAATTCGTAGTACGCACCATTGCGTTAGATGTCTGATAGTATTTGTGTTATCGACGACAACGAGAATGATTCTGACCAGTAAAATGTTTTAGTAACTGCCGAACAGTATTGCCTTTTGGTTTGTTCGCTTTTGACTCACAATATTTTGACTGAGCTAGCTATCGGATACCGGTCGCAGATTATCTTCAGCTATCAGATACTAGTTTGAAGTTATCTTGAGCTATCAGATACCGGTTGGAGGTTATCTTGAGCTGCCAGGTGCTAGTGAGAGGTTGTCTATAGTCGTCAGACACCGGTTGGAGGCTGCCTGAAGGTCACCTGTCTTGTAATCTATCAGACGCCGTACCAAAGTTATCTTGAGCTATTAGGTACCGGTTGGAGGTTATCTTGAGCTGTCAGACGCCATTAGGAGGTTGTCTGTTGTCATCAGGCGCCGGTTGGAGGATGCCTATAGTTAGTTTTGAGATCAATCGGACGCTGTATGGAAGCTGTCTATCAGACGCCATACTAAGGTTGCTTTGAGATTTATCAGATGCTGGATGGAAACTGTCATGAGGTCTATCAGGCACCGAACGCAGGTTTGCTAGAGCCTATAACAGTTTACTGTTTCTATAGTTCTGTTCGACAGGGTAATTTACTTTGTGTGAATTTAATTTTGTACTCCATTCTTATTTTTATGTTGTTGGAGATCTTTGTTTTGCTACAAATTATGAACTTTAACTGCTTGTAAAATTTTTAAATTACGTTTTTTTATTTGTGGTCAGGTTGACCGAGCGAATGCACTTTTACTGTAGCGACCCTTTTTCTCTTTTCAAGTACTAACACACACGGGGACGCGTGAAACGTCAAGATGGCGGTGTCTATCCCGTGAGCACACTGGCGCTGCGTCCTGCAGCCATCGATACATCTAGTTGAGGGCTAGGTTGTTCGGTCCAAGTTATCACTGGAGATGATGGCTGGTCGAAAGTACGCCTTAGCTAGTGTTAGTTTACATTATGTCAAACGTAATCTACTTGCGTATGTGTGGGAGTCCCTAAATGTCCAAAGATAGTGTACCCTACTCATGTCAGAATGGACGAGTGGATGAATTGCTGACTACTCGTAATAGTGTTTCTTACAGGAATGCATGAAGATACACGCCCGAGGACGGTCGTACGTCAGGATGGCCGTGTCTAATTAAATGCTATCCTGATGTATTTCGGAGATTAGAATTGGGATCTCCTGTTGTAATTTCCGAGATATGTAATATATATATATATATATATATATATATATACATATGTGTGTGTGTGTGTGTTTGAGTTATATTTAATAATTTTGTTTCTTTATATAGTAGATTTGTTGGTGTGAGGAAATTATATTTAATCAATGTTTTAGTTAATTTATTTTGTAATCTTTGTACTCGTATTGTTTCCGTGTAGTGGCGGTTAAGAATATCCACTACCCCATATCTTCCCGTGGGTGTCGTAAAAGGCGACAAAGGGAAACAGGCAGGAGATGGCCAGCAGCATCTTCCTGATAATAGCCAAAATAACAATAAAAAACTGCGGTTGCCAATCCGCTCGCCAAGCGTGGCAACTATGGCAATATACCCCCCATGAGCAATGACAATAATAAACGGCCCAGTCCCCGGCGGCCCCGCTATTCCTGGCTACGGTGGCGACCATGGTAACGGCGGGGCAGGGGGTGCTAAGAATCTCCGGTGGAGGTTCGGTTGCCACCTACGACGACTCGACCTGGCAACATACAACACACGCACCCTGAGGACTGACGAGAAGATTGTGGAGCTGTAAGAAGAGATAGACAAGTTACGCTGGCATATTATAGGATTATCCGAAGTCCGAAGAGAGGGGGAGGACACGGTAATCCTCGAATCCGGCAACTTGCTCCATTACCGGGAGGGCGACCATCTGTCCCAAGGAGGTGTCGGATTTATCGTCCACAAGTCTCTCGTTAACAACGTTGTAAAGATTGAGAGTGTGTCGACGAGGGTTGCGTACCTTATACTCAGAATCACCAAACGGTATTCGCTGAAGGTCATACAGGTTTACGCACCAACCTCGGCACACCCCGATCAGGAGGTGGAGGAAATGTATGAGGATATCTCTAGAGCCATGCATTCCTCCAAAACCCAATATACGGTGTTAATGGGAGACTTCAATGCAAAACTAGGCACAAGAGAGAACGGTGAGCTGAAAGTAGGGAAATTTGGAATAGGGCAACGGAACCCAAGGGGCCAGCAGCTGGCCGACTTCATGGAGAAAGAGGGACTCTTTATGATGAACTCTTTCTTCCAGAAGCGGCCCCACAGGAAGTGGACCTGGTCGAGCCCCGACGGTTCGACAAAAAATGAGATTGACTTCATTATGACGACCAGACGACAACTGTTCAGTGATGTCTCAGTGATCGCGAGGGTGAAAACCGGCAGCGATCACCGAATGGTTAGAGGCACACTGAACCTAAACGTTAAGTTGGAGAGGTCTCGTCTAATGAAGTCAACGCTCCGTCCCCCTCGTGCTCTAATCCAAAGTCCCGAAACCTTTCAGCTCGAGTTACAAAACCGTTTTCAGTGCCTAGAAGACTGCAATGAAGTGGACGATTTGAATGACAAGCTCGTGGAAACTGTCCATGCGGTCGGAGATAAGTTCTGCAAGACCCGCCGCAGAAGAACACAAAAACTCTCCGATCACACTCTTAATCTCATGGCTGTTAGACGGGAGATGAAGCTACATTCTTCAATAGACTTGACAGCATACAGGCATCTGAACAGACAGATCTCCAAATGCATGCGGCGGGACTTACGCAAATTCAATACAGCTCGTATTGAAGAAGCGATCGAGCGGAACCGAGGCTCCAAAGTCTTTGCCAGAGATCTGTCTGCCAGAAAGCGCCAACTGTCAAAGCTGAAGACAGAATGTGGCAGCATCGTTTCCGGGGCACCTGAGATTTTGAGTGAGATTGAGAGGTTCTATGGGCAGCTGTACACGTCATCGCTGGAGCCGCACGCAAGTGTGAGTAACGATCCAAGAGCGAGTCTTATCCGACATTATTCCGATGATATCCCGGACGTCAGTCTGAGCGAGATTAGAATGGCTCTCCAGCACCTTAAAAACGGCAAGGCCCCAGGCGAGGATGGAATTACAGCGGAGCTTCTGAAAGCGGGTGGAAAACCGGTACTTGAAGTCCTTCACAAGCTCTTTAATTCCGTCCTCCATGGTGGCATTACACCGGAGGCGTGGAGCAGAAGTGCGGTGGTCTTGTTCTTCAAGAAAGGCGACAACGCTCTCTTGAAGAACTACAGACCGATTTCCCTTCTGAGCCGCGTCTACGTGCTGTTTTCGAGAGTCATTACGAATCGTCTCGCGCGCAGACTTGACGACTTCCAGCCTCCCGAACAAGCCGGTTTCCGAAAAGGCTTTAGCACCATAGACCACATACATACCCTTCGGCAAATTGTACAGAAGTCCGAGGAGTACAATTTGCCACTATGTCTGGCGTATGTGGACTATGAGAAAGCCTTTGATTCCGTCGAAATTTGGGCGGTGCTGCAGTCCCTTCAGCGATGCCAAGTTGACTGTCGGTATATCGAAGTGTTGAAGTGCTTGTACAGTAGGGCTACGATGGCTATCCGAGTACAGAACCAGAGTACGAAACCTATCCAATTGCAGAGAGGTGTAAGACAGGGTGACGTCATATCCCCGAAACTCTACCGCTGCATTGGAAGATGTTTTCAAGCTTCTGGACTGGAAAGGATACGGTATCAACATCAATGGCGAGTACATCACTCACCTTCGATTTGCCGACGATATAGTCCTTATGGCAGAATCGCTGGAGGACCTAAGCACTATGCTCAATGACCTCAATAGTGTTTCCCAACGGATAGGTCTTAAGATGAACATGGACAAAACAAAGATCATGTTCAATGTCCATGTCACACCTATGCCGGTAGTTGTTGGGAGCACTAAGCTCGAAGTTGTTGACGAGTATGTTTACCTGGGACAAATAGTCCGACTAGGTAAGTCCAACTTCGACCGAGAGGTCAATCGACGGATTCAACTCGGTTGGGCAGCGTTCGGGAAATTACGGCACATCTTCTCGTCAGGTATACCTCAAAACTTGAAAACGAGACTGTACACCCAGTGCGTGTTGCCAGTGATGACATACGGAACTGAGACGTGGTCCTTCACTGCTGGCCGGATGAGGAAGCTCAAGGTCGCTCAGCGAGCTATGGAGAGGGCTATGCTCGGAGTTTCTCTGCATGATAAACTCAGAAATGAGGATATCCGCAGTAGAACCAGAGTGACCGACATAGCCCAACGGATTAGTAAGCTGAAGTGGCAATGGGCCGGCCATATAGCTCGAAGAACCGACAACCGATGGGGAAGAAAGGTTCTCGAGTGGCAGCCTCGTACCGGCAGGCGAAGTGTAGGGCGTCCCCCCACTAGATGGAGTGACGACCTGGTAAGATATGCAGGAAGTCGATGGATGCAGGTGGCTCAGGACCGTGCTTTGTGGCATTCTTTGGGGGAGGCCTATGTTCAGCAGTGGACTTGTGAAGGGCTGTAATGATGATGATGATGTACTCGTAGTGCTTCTAGATTTGTTTTAACAGCCATGCCCCAAATTTTAGTCAAGTATTCTAAATGCGGTTTTATGAGAGAGTTATATATATTATATCGAATTCGATGCGATAAACATGTAACCATACCCCGTAGGGCTCCAGTAAGAGAAGTTATTTTTGTTTTAATTTTAGAAATATGTGGTTGATGTGGTCTATGTTAAGTGCGAGTCTAAGATCAGTCCAAGATATTTCTGTTCATCAACTATATTTATAATTAGTTTATTTAAATGTGATATATTTTGTTTTTTGCTGTAAATACTATAGAGTTTATTTTTGATATATTCATAGTAAGCCAATTACATTGAAACCAGATATTTAGATGGTCTAAGTCAATTTGTGCGTCTTTAATAACAGAGTATATAGAATGGCCAAAGTAGAATAGAGCGATGTCATCGGCGTATAACGTTATGTCTCCCTTAAGCCCGAGTTCTTTTATATTATTTATATATATATAAAATAAGAGAGGCCCCAGAATCGAACCTTGAGGTATACCACAGAGCGCAACTCTGGGCCTACTCTGTATTTCACCGATTTTAACCACTTGCTGACGATAAGTGAGGTAAGATTTGGGTATCTCATTAGCGGTTCCTATAATGCCAATGTCATATAGTTTCTTTAATAATAGTTCGTGACTAATTGTATCAAAGACCTTCTTCAAATCTATGAAGACTCCTAGTGCTTTTTTATTTTTTATTAATGCTAAGTTTCACTTTAGATATGTGGTCTACTGTAACAGACAGTGTGTTAGATTTTGACCTGAAGCCAAACTGTCACTTTTAAAAGAAGCTCTGCGCAGAGAGAGAGAGAGAGAGAGAGAGAGAGAGAGAGGTTTCAAGACGTTATATAATAGTTTTTCATAGATTTTCATATTAAGGGAAGAAAATATATTGGGCGGTAATTACCATATTCCGACTTAGTCCCAGATTTAAATATAGGTGTAACTTTAGCCATCTGTAGACTATCGGAGAAAGTACCATTTTTTAGATTATTATTTTTGCAATTAGTAAGTTTAGGAAGGATGAGGCGTTTCACGCATTTTATTAATTTGCTATTAACCCCGTCTAATCCGAAACTAGTATTTGTGCTTAAGCTATCTATTAACTTGGCAATTTATTCCTTTGTACATGGCTGTAACTGTATTAGCGCGATTGTGTCAACAGTGTTTGCTCCATTTGTATACGTTAAATTATTATGAAAATTTGCTGGTATTTGACTATTTAAGATCAAATCCACATTAGAAAAAAACTCATTGAATTGTTCACAGATAGCATTTTGATCCGTTATGTAACCATTGGTTGTTAAAAGTTTCCTCGGGAATGATGGGTCTCTTAATTTGTTGTTAGAAAGGTTATTTATTAGTGTCCACATCTTTTACGTCGTTGAATGCTTTTGAAAATTTTTAGTTTCAGTTTTATGAATGGTTTCTTTCTTTGGTGAATGCTTCTAATAATTTGTCTTCTGGATTCTTCTTAAATTTGTTCCATATTATATTTCGACTATTCATGCTATCTAAAAATTTTCTGTTGATCCAGTCTTGACGGGGTGGGTTAAGAATTTTTAGTCCTTTGTGAGTCTACTATTGCTAACGCAAGAATTCAGCGTCTCCTCAAATAGTTTATATGATTTATTACCAATATCTGTGCAGTTTTCCATAGTTTCATATAGTTGTTCGTAGTTAATAGCTTCATATCTAACTCGTCACAGTGGTTCAAGTCGGTATTTCAGTGTTTCGAAGTAGATTTGCTTGTGGTCAAAACCCCCAGTCTTGATCAGTTATGATGAAAATCAATCTGTCTTTTAAGGTTTGAGCAAACATGGTCTATTATTGATTTTGTTAAAACTGTTTCACGTGTACAGTATTTTTCGTCTATTTTATTTATTATATCGTAACCATTAATTCTCCTCTAGCGCATCCTTGTAGTTATTAGTTGCCTGTTGTTGACTCTTTAATTAATGCTGAAGTCTCCAAATACAACAGCTCTGCTTGGAATAACAGTCCACAAAGTTTTTAAATTTGAAGCGTCTGGTTTCCGATATACTGCACCGTTATCAAGACAATAGTGATCAAGATGAATCCAAATGTAGTGATTGTCACCTTGAGACTGATTTTCTGTGATGTGGTTAGGCTATTGCAAATGAATATTGACACTCATGTTACGCCTGTAGTTAAAATAGTGAATTTAGCCGGGAATCTGAAGACTTATAGCTTCCTCGTCTCACTTAATCCATGTCTCTGGGAGGATGATTATATGAACCTTATTCTGAAGTGAGTCAACTACGCATTTTAATTCATCCAATTTCCCTGGTTTCACTATACTTCCTACGTTGGAATATAGAAATCGTAGACTTTTGGGTTAGAAGAAATTTCTTCGTAGCCATCAATTATTTTATAATTAATTGAGTGCGTTCAACGAAGGTGTTTGGAGGCGAGTAATGTAAAAAAATAAAATACAATTAGGATTGTAGTTTTTTGACGAGGTTTTTACGATCATTGACACACCTCTAAAATATTTTATAATTAAGTTTTTACTATTATTATTCGATTGGCGCTTTACTTCTTCTTAAGATCTTTGTAGTGTTTTTGCTGTAGAGGGGTCTTATCTGCGTATATTTTGAGATGGCCTAAATTTATTCTATTGCATAGCATAATTATAGGTGTCTCTGAAGACGAAAAACATACTTTTATGAGACGATTTTTGCCGGTGCTATATCTCCCAAAACGGTATACTATTTGAGCTGGAAGCTCTCGTCTATTGCCTTTACTATTTTAGTCACTTATTTTATGTCGATGATTTTCCTTTTATCTTTATTGTTTGATACGGGTTCCGGCAGTCCATCTACGATTATGTTTTTGCTACTAAAGTTTCGTTCTGTTATTTTAGGTATGATAGACTCTTAAGAAATGCCTGCAGGCAGAGTTGCTTGATTTACTGACGTATTTTAAAGCAGATTTACTTTAGACTGCAAGACTTAATGTTTCTTTTTTTCTTTTTTAAAAAAGGTTTTCCCCACATGGACACGACACAGGATAAAATCCTAGATTTTATCCTGTATCGTGGAGGCAGTTTACAAACATAAATTGCACAAGGACAAACATCCATACCCGGAACATGTATTTGTAGGCCATATAAATACTTGTTCTTTGCGTTGTTATATTCTTATTAGTAATAGTAGACTTTATGGTTAGGATATCAGAGTTTATTGTATTTTGCTCCATTGTGGGATACTGAATATTAGTTTTTATATCAGCCATCTGTTCTTTAATAGCTAAAACACCATCATTCATTTTAATGTTAATTTCTAGCTGACTAATGCTCAAATTTGTGAGCATCGCGGTCATTTGTGACATTTGTTTACGAATCTCGCTTAATTCTTCCTTGATATCTTCGCAATCATCAAAACGCTTTCTGTTATTGCGCATGGTAACCTTTGGTTTATCTGTAGACTTAGGTGTTGTGAAAAAATTTGGTTCCAACCCACTTAGACCACTTCCAGTAGGCTTGCGTAGTAAGTTCATCATAGATCTGTGGCACAGTGTCTATCACGCCTCTCTATGCAGTGGAAAGATCAAAAAATATAATTCGTCTCTTTTCCCTGAGGGGATGAAGAGCGGTTATTATATATATTAATTAACAGTATGTAAAGAAATTATGTCTAACACGTTTCATATACGCCAATAAAGTTTCGGAACCGTTTATATTAGATGATAGTGAATATCGTAAACTAATCGCATGAACAGAAAAGGAATAGGAGTAAAATCGAAATCATTTTCGGGAACGTTAAGAAGAGTTTTAAATAAGGGATCTGCATGGTTTATCCGAAGGATGGGCGAATATCGGAGAAAATCGGCTTGTTAGGTATAAGGAGAGGCGGGGTATGAGGAATTGTGCACGATCGTTTAAAAATATAACATTAAACGTCGTATTATTTTAACTTGGAATAGTCAATATACATTACATATAATAGATACCTTTATGTGGAATAGAAAAAAAACATTATTTGCCTCACGACATTACTTTATATTCATAAAATAAATAAAAAGGTTTACTGAAAAATAAAAAAAATGACAAATTATTTTTGTAAGATGATATGATGAGATTTTTATACGTTTTAGTAGTTTGCATTTCTCTGGGTACTGAAAATATGGAAGTTGAGCGTTTACTGTTCATTAGGTTGTGTTCCAGTCTAAAGGTAAATAAAGCCAGTATAAAAAAAACTAGTTGTGAGATATTCCATCTTATCCCTCAGATGTGAGAACGCATCTATAGCCTTCTTTATTTGAAGTTGGTTGCAAGTGTTCATGGACTACAGGTGGTCTGTAAGTTCGTTTGTTTCTTCAGTTTTAGAAAAAATACACTGGGTATCTAAATCGATTCTGAACATCCTACCGTGCTCCTATTTGTAAAGAATAATTACAGCAGAATTTCTTTGTTCTATATTCTGTTCTACCTTGCCACAAGTGGGTTCTATATGCTTATACCTATGAGGCTCCGTGATGTCATGCCCCATATAAAATCGCCCTCCTTAATGACTGATGAAAATACATTCAAACATACATGTATAAATACTTATATACATACGCATATACACCAGAAATGTGTTGGAAGAGGGGGAGGAGAGTTCTGGTGGCTATTCAATTTTTAAATTAATTTAATATAGGAGTGTGGGGTGCGGTATTTCATCCCAGTCTTTAGAGCTAGGAAAACAACTGTAGCCTTTTTGACTGAAATTGTTTACAGACGTTTCCTCGCTACCACCTTCGTCACTCTTTTGTGTAGGAATATTTATTAGTGATATTAATAAAGTTCGAGCAGAGTAGCTAAGAAGAAAGCAGCTGAGCTGAAAAGCAAAAACCTCAATTCCTTCACCAAATCCTTGGAAACACTTTTTTACTTCATCTAAGAAATAGAAACGTTCATAAAATATTCTTGACAGTTTCCATCACTACGTCGGTTATTTTAACTTATGTGCGATAAAATAATATTAGTAAAACAATTGAAATCTAAATAAATGCAATTTTCCAAACGACTATATGATTCTTATGTCCAGCTGTACATATTATTATTGCTTATTTATCTCTTTTACACAATTTTGCTAATTGCCTAATTAAAAGGAAGCTAAACTTTGAAAGTAATATCAGTAAAAACGGAAAGTTCTCATAACTTTACCCTAGTTTATAAAACCGGAGATAAGCCTGTCCACAACTGGTAAGTCCTTGGATTACAGTTGAAGATAAAGGAACATAGCCGCAGCCGTGTATTAGCGTCTGCCAGTTTTCTTAAAACATATATAATTTTTTAAGCTTATTGTGTGCAATGCGCACCCAAACCCGCAAGTATTTTAACTTTAATCGTAAATGTAGCCGTAATATTTTCAACATATTGGTTTGTTCTTGATGTTGTAATCATGTTAGCAGTTTAAGATACTTAACGAAAATATAAAAACCATTAATCAATCCTACAAAATTTAAGACCTTGAGCATATCTTACTATAAATATGAATGACATGAGGCGAACTACTTTTGAATATTACTAGGTTGTATCATTCTATTCAAAACTGTTTCCATAAACGATATAATTAAATGATTTTAAATATTCTTCTAGAAACGTATAATTTATATTTCTATGCATTTAAAATAATTCAGTGTATATTTGGATATATATTATGCCAAACTAATGCTAATGTAAATGAGTTTTAGACACTATTCACGCGGTACGGGTATGGTATTTATCATGGAGAGTTTTATTATGCAGCTGATAATGATGTTTCCTATTATAAATGTAATGACTTTAACTTGTGGTTTGCACTATAATATTTAAAAATAAGGTATTCAATAATAGGAAGCAGCTTGCCCTGGACGGTTACCATTTCATGATTAGCTTAGGTAGGTAGGTATTTTCGTTGTTTCTAAAAGAGTCACCCCCAATCTTCAATTACCAACATAAACTATAACCACCGCCTTAATTCAACGTAAAATTACACACACAAGGAAATAATACTTAAAGTTCTAACTTAAGGTGCTATACAAAAGCAGGATCAATTTTTTTTTATAAACTGAGGCAACCAACGAACTTACTCATGATAAATGGCTATTCTATGGACACCTGCAGTCAACTTCAAACAAAAGAGTCTACAGAAGCCTGGTCAATCCTGAGGACTAAGATAGAATCCACACAGCCTGTATTTATACTGGCTCACTATACTTTTCAGATTGTATCACAGCAATGCTCGCACTGCTATTGGGCGGAAAAATTGATAAGAGGTTGGTACCTACCCAGGCGGGCTCCAGGAGAGAAAAGGAGTTTACATGAAATCTCTTATAAAGAAATCACAGTTAAAATTTTCTGAAACAAAAAATAACGACGTTATTTAGTCGCACGTGTGAAGACAACTATTTCGATCAAGAAACAATAAACTATAATTAATAAAACTTATCAGTCAAGATCTAAATTCCATAAATTTTACAAACATAACGGAAAATTCGTATTATATTTATTCCGAATGCCATCGAGGTCGTGCCTTAAGTGGCTCTGTCTGACAAGAATAACAGTTACAATGTTAATAAGGCGAAATCCATTGGCTTGTTATAATATCCTAATTTTATCACCTTCAACTATTATAAAAATGGGTTTATTTGTTCGAAACGATTTTAATAATATATTTTATGGTTTTTATTCCTACTTTATTGCTATTTAAAGGGTTACAAATGGTGGAATTAATGCCAAGAGGCCCTTTGTAACATCAACTGCTAGTAAACTTCGGGCAGGTTAAAATAAAATGGCAGGTGTAAGAAATTAAACTCTGCTTGGAATCGACAAAATAATAAACATAATATAATTTTTATGTATAATTTTTGTTTTTTAGATAATTCATTTTTCGTTGTGAACGATGATCTTTTTATAGAATAATCTTTTATAAAATGACTTGCAACCAATTCAAAGATTTCTACAGATGCGTTGTCATTCTTGAGGACAAAATATGAAATGCCTCATTCCCATTTTTTAATTATAACTTTTAGAGTATTCTAGTAAACTAGCGCTTATCTACGATCCCACCTGATGGTAAGTGGTGATGTAGCCTAAGATGATGAAGCGCACTGACTTAACAAAAACCTATTCACTCTTGCCTTGAATACACCCACACTGTAATCGGATGGAAAGACAGATGCTGGCAACTTCTTCCACTCCGTTGCTGTACGCATGATGAACGACGTGGCGAGCCGTTTGGTTCGAATGCGTGGTAAGTCAACAACGAAAGGGTGGAGACTGGCCGAACGTCTGGTTGTCCGATGGTGGAAGAGAGAGGGTGGAATTAAATTATGCAATTCCTGTGCACACTCCCCGAAATGCATTCTGTAGAAAACCGAAAGGCTGGCTACTTTACGTCTGTGTTCTAGGCTGGTAAGATTGGCTTTAACCAAATGAAGGTTACCAATAAGCCTCTTAGCACGCCTTTCCATTGAGTCCAAATTTGGTAGGTGGCATTTTGCAGCACCAGCTCATATGTGGCAGCAATACTCCATGCACGACCGGACTTGCGCTTTATATAAAGCAAGCAGCTGTCCCGGCGTGAAGTATCGCCGCCGGAGACTCCCAGCTTCCTTGCAGCTGCTTTGGCCTTGGACTCAATGAACCGCCCGAAGTTCAAATTTGAGGATATTCAAGCCCAAACAACTGAAGGCGGTCGGTATATTTCAGTGATATATTTCTGAAAGAAGGAGCCAAGATGAGCTGGCTCCTTTTTGCAGTGAAGAGACACGCTTGTGTTTTGGAGGCGTTGAACTTCACAAGATTGGCATCGCCCCATTCGGAGACTGCCTGTAGTGTGAGATTCACACGCTCTATCATAGCTTCTCTTTCGGACTTGATTTGATCCCGAGTGGCCCGTGAACTTAGTTGGTATCTCTCAACAACTGTGCTATCGTCTGCATACCTATAGATACCGGGCATAAGCAGATCATTAATATGCAGCAGGAAGAGAGTTGCGGAAAGAACTGACCCCTGAGGAACACCTGCGTTAGTCGCCATAGGATCGGATGAGCAGCCATCGACGACGACCCGGAGAGACCGTTCACTCAGAAAGTCCTTTACCCATTCGCCTGCACATCAGAAATAATAGTGGACTCCATACACCACTATTACATTGGTGACCCAATTACGAACACCGATAAGGAAGATCCCTGCAAGAATAGTAGGAAAAATATCAAAAAAATATCAAAGAGTACTTCAGTATATAAAATCAGTAATCAAGTCGTCATTATGGAGCGTTGGCCTCTGCTTCACGGCACTCTCGCAGATTACTTGCCTTCTTCTCGACTGATGATGACTCGATGATGTCCGCCTTCTCTTTAGCAGTATGCGCCAGTGTGCCATCCGGTTTTACCAGCGGAGGCAGTGTAGGCCGACAGAAGTTTGTCTCGACCGCTTTGGCGAGAGATCAAAAAGCTTTAGTGCCGGTTGATCTGGCAGAGAATTTTGCGCCAATATGTTTAATGCGATCGAGACTAGTTTTCCGTAATGCTTTTTTGTAGGACTTATTAATATATGATAGGTCATGCGAAATATAATTTATATGGGCTACATCCTAAAGTTCAAAAATATTTAGGCGGAGTACCAAAAAAATGTTTTACTTGTATTCTAATGTGTTGTGTTACATTTTATTCCGAGTATTATGTACTTAGTCGACAAAATTGCGGTTTGATATCGAGAGCGCATGGACGAATGGGCAACGCACGCTTGCTCAGCTTTCGTTGCGAGTGGTGAGCCATGTCACGCGTATATCTGTCCAACCAAGGCGACTTAATGATGATTGAGATTTATGTGATGCCGTTTTCGCAATGTGTGATATTTCATATAGTTGCTTTTTATTATTGATTAAGAGACGTACGTCTTGTGCTTTAGATTCTATATATAAATATATTTTTACTTAAATCTCTTTTATAAATTACTAGCTGACTTGGCGAACTTCATACCGCCTAAAAATCGATTCTTTATTTTTCTTTTTTTTTTAATACTTATTCTGCTATTCAGGACACCGGGTCAGCTACTAAGATAAAAAAATAAAAAATAAAGATTTATGGTATGGTATTAAAGTTCAAATTGACTTTTAAGTATTATTACGAATCTTTTGTATGGGAATATAGAAAAGTGTTATTTTTAGAATTTTTCAGGCATTTTTTTAAAATTTTTCTCTACGGAAGAACCATTTTCGTACTTCAAGGAATATAATAAAAAAAGAATTAGCGAAATCGGTTCAGCTGCTCTCGAGATTTGCGCTTAGCAACACATTCAGCGATTCATTTTTATATTATAGATAACACTTTGCATCCAGTACTAACTTACTATTTATTAAGCAAAATGCAAACAATAACCATGAGATTGCTAGATAAATTAGGGCTAATATAATAAATCTATTAAACATAATATAGGCATATTTATGGAACTGGTCGAACAAAATGGTTCAAATGTCTTGAAATCGCAATGATTCCATCCGTAAAACTTTAAAAATTTAATCTTAAACCCAAATGAAAACAATAATGATGATTTTAAAAATCAAAAAAGTAATCTTAATCCAAAAAGTACCTTCAGTCGACGATTTTAAATATAGCTCTTCAAAATTAGTAGGCGTTTTGATTTTAAATCAACTGTATTTTTTAATATATTATGTTTTTTCTTTGACACGTATAACATAATATAATCTCTCACGCCTGTTACCCAGAGGAGTAGGCAGAGACTACGGACTTTAATTTGGCACGATCCTGACTCACTTCTCACACCTCCTTCATGCCCATACGCATATATGATCATCGGTTAAAGGTAATGTTAACTTCGCCCAATTATATATATACTGGCAATTGTACGTCGCTTACCAACTCGGACCCCTCACTTCATCAGCGTATAGTTGTGGGTTACTCTTGAATAAAAACGTAAAATTTTACAACTAAATAATAATTTATTTTGACACATTTTACAATAAAGAACGAGAATTTGAGATGCAAGAGACGTGAGTACCAAGAGCAGTTGGTTCGCTCACTCTAAGATTTCTTGTACTTACAATGTACTCTTTGCTGGAAGAAGGGCTTTGACAGCTCGCGAACGGGAACCAGTCGGGGAGCGGAGTGACGTCACTGAGTGAGTGCGAGTGCGAGATAACACACCAACCTCCCTATAATAATTTGGATAGTAAATTTATTTCTTTTTATTTACACGCCCATACTGTGAGGTGTTAGGTAGACTGACAATCGGAGACGATGGCATGAAGAGTATACGTTTTATGCGACAAATAAGCTGGCTTCACGCGATCAATGATTACGGTGACTGGACACCTTGGTAGGTTCAACGCCACTGTTTTGTCACTTCTACTAATAACGAGCAGTGGCCCATATACGGTGCTTCTAATGCTCTTCTTACAACATCCTTTCTAAAGAATACATACTCTGTAGACTAAGAATTTGTATGCAAATACTAACTTTGAAACAGAAACAGAAACTTTTTTATTCAAAATTGATTATAAATAATACTTCATACTTCTACCTAAAGTCACTCTTTTGTTTAATTACCACTGGTTCGAAAAAAAACCTCTGTCTGTGTATGTCTGTAGGATCAAGATAGAATGCCTCGTTTTCAGTAAATGGGGTCTCCGGTTCTCTACACTCACCACACGAAACAGCAGCGTTAAGCTGCTATTTTACGCTGCGAGAGCGTGGTCCTTCCCCGGTCAAGCCGACCCATTCGTGCTACAACTAAACTACTAATATAGCTACAGCATTTCTTTACCATATATAATAAACAACATCATGTAACGAAAAGCAGTCATAATGTTTATTTTAATAGATAATTTAGCGATTATTCGGCAATTGATCTTAATCTTACATAGTGATGTAAATAATGTTGTCGGTATCTTTATTTTGCATATTTCCTAAAGTCTGAGTAAAAATACTGAGTGGCTAAATCATATTAGTAGACAAAATTGGACTCCAAAGAGGCATAGTTATATTTGCTCTAATCACATAATTTGGTTCCATTTGTATGTAGGGAAAATATTACAGTTGTAAGACAGGGCGATGTTATATTCCCGATACTCTTCACCGCTGCATTGGAAGACGTTTTCAAGCTACTGAAATGGAAAGGACACGGTATTAACATCAATGGCAATTACATTACTCAACTTCAATTTGCCGACGATATAGTCCTTATGGCAGAATCGCAAACAAATCTGTTGGGAGACACTATAGAGGTCATTGAGCATAGTGATTAGGTCCTCCAGCGATTCTGCCATAAGGACTATATCGTCGGCAAATTGAAGGTGAGTAATGTACTTGCCATTGATGTTAATACCGTATCCTTTCCATCCTAAACCCTTTTCGGAAACCGGCTAGTTCGGGAGGCTGGAAGTCGTCGAGTCTGCTTGCGAGACGATTCGTAATGACTCTCAAAAACAGTACGTAGACGCAGTTCGAAAGAAAATCGGTCTGCAGTTCTTCAAGAGAGCGTTATCACCTTTCTTGAAGAACAAGACCACCGCACATCTGCTCCACGCCTCCGGAGTAGCACCACCATGGAGGACGGAATTAAAGAGATTCTGAAAGTCTTCAAGTACCGGTATCCACCCTCTTTCAGAAGCTCCGCTGTAATTCCATCCTCGCCCGGGGACTTGCCATTTTTAAGGTGCTGGATAGCCATTATAATCTCGCACAGACTGACGTCCGGAATATTTTCGGAATAGTGTCGGATAAGACTCGCTCTTACTCGCTCGCTCGTTACTCACACTTGCGGGCTCCAACGATGACGTGTACAGCTGCCCATAAAACCTCTCAATCTCACTCAATATCTCAGGCGTGCCGGAAACGATGCTGCTACACTTGGTCTGCAGCTTTGACAGTTGGCTATTTCTGGCAGAAAGATCTCTGGCAAAGACTTTAGAGCCTTGGTTCCGCTCGATCGCTTCTTCAATACAAGCTGTATTGAAGTTGCGTAAGTCCCGCCGCATGCATTTGGATATCTGTCTGTTTAGTTGCCTGTATGCTGTCATATCTGTTGAAGACTGCAGCTTCATCTCCCGTCTAATATCGATGAGATTAAGAGTGTGGTCGGAGCGTTGACTTCATTAGACGAGATCTCTCTAAATTAACGTTTAGGTTCAGTATGACTCTAACTATTCGGTTATCGCTACCAGTTTTCACCCTCGCGATCACTGAGATATCACTGAACTGTTGTGGTCTGGCCGTCATAATGAAGTTAATCCCATTTTTTGTCGAACCATCGGGGCTCATCCAGGTCCACTTCCTGTGGGGCCGCTTCTTATCGGGTTCAGTAATTAAAATTTTAAAATTCACTGATGTTGTATTCAGAAGTTACAATTTATAGGTGAAGCTATATATTATGGGCGATACAATGTATTTCCTACTTGGTAGCAGCCTAGCGTGGGCTGTGACGGGGAGTGACTGCCGTTCGCCGTCGAGCGCACTCCGTACACAAGTGTGAAATGTCAAATCAGCAAAATGTACGTAACTACTGTGTTCCTACATCACCATATTACATTTATTATTTATTACAATAAATAAATTTATTACAATTAAATACTGTTTCACCACCGTTAACAGATTCACTCGTTGGTCGGAAGTTACTCTTTTGTAAGACGTATTAAGTGCAGAAAGTGTAGTAATCTTATGAAACATGGGTTTTAGATTTGGTTGTCCCGAATCTATAACCACAGACCAAGGACGTCAGTTTGAATCACAACTGTTGAAGGAACTAACAAAATTATGTGCACATAACAGCTTGTTCGCGCCAAACGCTGTTTTCGGAATCGACGTCAGAGGGCGCGCGGCTCGGTGCCATACCGGTTTGACTTTCGGTCGTGCGTAGAACGCGCAAGCGCAGCAGTCGTCTGCCAGCCGTGCTAATGCCAGCACGCTGTCAAGTTTGTTCGGGAACTCGGAATAATTAGGCGCGGCTAGTAAAATATACTGTCTAGGATTTGTGACGCGCATTCCTTGCTGGAGAGCTTCCCAGGGACTCATTGGGTCTGACTCAGAATCTGTATAAGTGCATTCGACAATATTAGCTAAAGCGGCCTTTGATATTCTAGAAATAACTGTTGCTACGCGAAGCGGTAGTGACCTTTGATCCGGACACTCCCTGTTAGTTTTGTGTGTTAAGCTTTATAACAAACGAGAGTTAGTAGCTTCTGTATGTTAGTTAATAGTACGATAGAGTTAATGGACTGTCATCGTAACGAACGAAGAAAGTGACTGTGGACGGCGCCGCGGAAGATTACCTCAATTTGGAGCGGTGCTGACGCCCGAGCTGCTGCCGACGGCAAAGGTCTACTAAGGTCAATCACCATCAGTCACACATCACAGCACCTTATTTTCCTTGCACCACACAACCACATGCGACCTGACCGAATCCTGAGGGAGCAGTCGCCTTGGGTATAGGTAAGTAAGCTCCGTCTAATATTCTCGAACGCGAAGAACGCTCCCCCTTATTGTTTAGTGTAACTAGAGATTTTCCACTTTGGCCTTAGGAGGCCCGACCTACGTCTGTTCGTTGAAACTCTGCTGAATGGGCCCCCAGAGGATTTGACTTTTTGTGGGAGTAGCCGTAGGCCGTAACAAACTGGTAGCAGAGCGTGGTTCCGGGTTCGATTCCCCGGTCGATCCCGACCATAGTGTTTGATAAAAATTAAACAATTCTGGTGGCAGGGAGCGTTGGTTTGATTGGTTTAATTTGTATCTACAATCACGCCCGTCCGTAATACGTAAAATAATTTTTTTTGTTGTTTGCTTATTTGGTTAGCGGGTAGATTTGAAAGCCGCGCCCTTTTAGTGCGCAAGCGGGAGTTTTTCTAGAGGTAAACGTCATGTAGGTAGATGGATATTATCACATAATCGGTTAATTATCGTTGTCGGATAATTGTAGTGGATTGCTTATCGACGGGTCGATTTCCGAGCTAGGCATTTTTTGTTGATCGGCCGTGAGGTGTATCTTCGTTTGTATTGTAATTTGTATTTGAACTAAAGAGTAGTAATTGTATTTGCGCAATTTGAATTTAACTTGATTTTATTATATTATTTGTTATTTGTTAATTTGATTTGTATCTTTTCTTTTGTGCTAACTTGTATTTGGTTGATACGTAGTAATTCGTATTTGTGTAATTTCTATTCAACGCGATTTGATAGGAACTGCATTTATTAACTGTTAATTTTTTGTTGTATTTTTTATTTGTTATCTTTGTAATTTGTGCTCGAGCCGCGTCGTAATTTGTATTTAGTAGTGATGTCATCGCCCAAGTTACTAATCCGTTGCCTGCGGACTGAGTTACGCTGGGCCACAAGCGCCCATGCTTTGATAGGTCGACCGGATAGGGTCCATAACTTGATGAAGCGGTTCGAGCAGGTCGATGCTCGAAGGGCCGCAGTGGAGGAGGCTTACGCTGAGCTCGAGGATTCGGATGTGGAAAAGGGAGTCCTGGACTCCTGCTTCGCGGACTACGAACAGTTCTTTTCGCTCACGGACGAGTTGATCGAGGCTGAAGGCAGGTATGCCGAGGAGGCACGTGAAGCTCGGATGAGTGGCCTGCCCGAGTCCTCTCGGAAGCAGCTTCAGCCGGAGCTGTTGGGACGACTCCCAACTCTGGACCTGCCAAGGTTCTCCGGGGTCCTTTCCGAATGGCTGACCTTCGTTGGTCTTTTCGACAGCCTAGTGGACGCCCGGAGTGACTTGACCCCGAGTCAAAAGATGGCGTCCCTCCTGGCCTCACTGGAGGGGGAGGCCCTGGGCATCGTCGGCCATTTGAGATTGTCGGACGACGCCTACCAGACTGCTCGGGACCTCCTAGCCAGAAGATACGCCAACGTTCAGCAAATTGCGGACGAACATGTTAAGCAGCTTCTAAGCCTCCCGCTGCTTAGTGAACGGGCCAGACTACGTCTGGACCTGTTGGATCCAGTCTTGGTGGCCTGTAATACGTTGAGGCGGTTGCATTTACCAGCGGGCGAATGGGCTTTTTTGTTGCTCCGCATCGTGCTGTCCCGTCTACCTCTCGACCTTCGAATCCATTTTGAGGAGAGGTACGGCGGGGACGAGGCCTCCTATATTCCGCCCTTCTATGACCTGCTGCGGTTTTTGGAGGAGCAGTGCCGGCAGATAGAGAACGCGGCGGGCTCCGTTGACGACTTACGAGCCGTGCCCAGTGAGACGCTGAATCCGCCAGGCAAGTCGTCGTCAACCCCCCCCCCCCCCCCCCCCCACCTGCTCCTATTGTCGAGCATCTGATCACCGTGTAACGTCGTGCCCGCAATTATTAGGTAAGCCGGTTCCGGCGAGGCGAACTATCGCCAAGGAGCGCCGCTGGTGCTGCTCATGTTTGGGAGGGCACCTCCAGCGAGACTGCCGCATCGGCGGCCCTGTCTGCATTGCCAGGGCAAGCACCATGCAGTTTATGCCTGGGTGCAAACGGCGTCTCCTTTCGGGTATCTGCCAGGCCGTCGACCCCCACCGGCGGGGGCGCTCAGCCACGCCATCTGACGGGCGACTCTCGGCGCCCGCCAGCCAGCCACCATGCCCCTAGGTTCGAAAAGGGTCCCGTGGGGGGGTAATTCCCCCAGGGGCGGGGGTGTTATCAACCCTCCTCAGCGTGTGGAGAGGAACTTCATGGCCACTCATCGGTCCGCTGGACCCTTCTCACTCCCGTTAGCTGAGTGGCCGCGACTGGTGCACCACTGTTCCCCATTTGATGGAGGCGGCCCTGGCTAGCTGCCGCCTTAGCTCCCACCACGGCCGCCTCCACTGAGCCTTAAGCCGTCAACAGTCCACTTGTCAAAATGTTCTGTTGCCGACGGCCTCAGTGAAGGCGTACAACCCAAGTGACGACTGTTAGCGGTTCGCGCTCTATTGGTCTCGGGTTCATGCCGTGTGGCCTCCACTTGGTGGTGGGAAGATTAGAGTCCCCCTGGAGCGTTGAATCACGCTGTCAAGGGGTATTAGATTTGGTTTGGTCGAGCACTTAGTTAAAAATTCTTTGAATTAAAATTAAAAATGCTTTTGGGTTTTCCGCGATATTTTCATATTTGTAGCGGTTGTGATTAAAAGAATTGAATTTAATCTACTCCTTTAAATGCTGCTGCATATGTTTTGTAAATATATTTAATCACTGTATTTGATTGTTGCGTCTGTTTGCTGAAAAGAAAGTTTGAATTCATTTGAAATTGAATGTCGCGCTATTTGGAAAATTGTGTATATATTTTGTGATAGTATTTAATCATTTTGCTTTGTTAAAATGAAGGCTGAAATTAGATAACCCTATTTGTGCCGAGGGGAGTGCGAGTCGATTCTCCTTTGGTTTACATTTTGTTGGCACTGTCTAAGATACTTATTTGAAATGAGAAATAGGGCTGTCTCTTACGTTTATTGTTTTGTTTAATTTGCAAGTTGACCTATGTGCATGGGTGATTAATTTGGTTGAATTAATTCTGTAGTTGAACATTGATGCTTTTGAAAAATTAGTTGAAATATGAGCATAGGACTACTTGTCTAACAGGCTAGCTAGTTTTGGAGATTATCAGATTGAAATCAGCTGCTATTTAGTAAATGATTATATGGTGGATGGCTTGGTTAGGCCTACTTGTTGAAAATTCATACTAGGGACTATCTGTGCGTTTCGTTCGGCTCTCCACAGACGACGTTCATGCGGAATTGTGGGTTCTCTCTGCACTGAAGCTTAGGAGGCCACTCTGGGCCGCTTCGTGTCGCGTCGCTGTTTGCAGACCTGATCCGGTCGGATTGCGGAACTAATCATAGGAGCACAGATAGGTGTTTGAAGGAGGTCGTCGGACTTCTGTCTAGGAATAGGACTTATTTATGGGCTGCGATGTCCAGGAAGGGTATCCAGTTCAACCCTCCGGCTTGCCCACGTTGGGGCTGTAATTTCGAGGCGTTGGTTAGGGTTGCAAGATCTGATGGGGTGCCTAAGGTGGCCTAGTTTGGTTGTAGATTCGGTCTTGCAACTTGCCGTTGCGACCTTGTCCCGCTGACCGGTTTGCTCGCGGACCTAAATCCTTATGTCCAGGACGGGGGTTTATTCGCGCCAAACGCTGTTTTCGGAATCGACGTCAGAGGGCGCCCGGCTCCGTGCCATACCGGTTTGACTTTCGGCCGTGCGTAGAACGCGCAAGCGCAGCAGTCGCCTGCCAGCTGTGCTGATGCCAGCACGCTGTCAATTTTGTTCGGGAACTCGGAATAATTAGGCGCGGCTAGCAAAATATACTGTCTAGGATTTATGACGCGCATTCCTTGATGAAGAGCTTCCCAGGGACTCATTGGGTCTGACTCAGAATCTGTATAAGTGCATTCGACAATATTAGCTAAAGCGGCCTTTGATATTCTAGAAATAACTGTTACTACGCGAAGCGGTAGTGACCTTTGATCCGGACACTCCCTGTTAGTTTTGTGTGTTAAGCTTTATAACAAACGAGAGTTAGTAGTTTCTGTAAGTTAGTTAATAGTACGATAGAGTTAATGGACTGTTATCGTGACGAACGAAGAAAGTGACTGTGGACGGCGCCGCGGAAGATTACCTCAATTTGGAGCGGTGCTGACGCCCGAGCTGCTGCCGACGGCAAAGGTCTACTAAGGTCAATCACCATCAGTCACACCCAGATACACATCACAGCACCTTATTTTCCTTGCACCACACAACCACATGCGACCTGACCGAATCCTGAGGGAGCATTTGCCTTGGATATAGGTAAGTAAGCTCCGTCTAATATTCTCGAACGCGAAGAACGCTCCTCCTTATTGTTTAGTGTAACTAGAGATTTTCCACTTTGGCCTTAGGCGGCCCGACCAACGTCTGTTCGTTGAATCTCTGCTGAATGGGCCCCCAGAGGATTTGACTTTTTGTGGGAGCAGCCGTAGGCCGTAACACAGCTTATCACCCCTCTGAAAATGGAATAGTTGAACGTTTGCATAGAAATTTTAAGGCTGCATTAGTGTGACTCGCGTGGCATTAAAAGGACTGGATCTCTTCCTGCTGTTTTATTGGGTATCAAAACGGAAAGGAAAAATGACTATCGTTGTTCTTCTGCAAAGTTGATCTTTGGAGAACCACGGAGAGTTCCAGGTAAATATTTTCACTATTACACTAGTAAATTGATCACGCCCATGGATTTTGTATCACAAAATCCATGGGCGTGATCTAAAACTAGCTCCTGTAACAAGTCATGGGTCAAACAAGTCTTTTTTTTTCTGTGGCAACCCCGGTGACAAGTTGTAAAATAATTGCTCCCAACTATTTTTAAAACTTAAATATTGTAAACTAATAATATCCACCTCAATTTTGAGTTACAGTTGTTAAATACGACTTATTTGTATTTGTGAAATAAGTAAAAGTCAGAAGTACCTATTTTAATTACATACATTGTGTTTAGTGTTCCAACCAAAAGTAACAGCTGTACAAACGAACATCGTTTAAACTTATTGTAAGTGTAATTCTTGTTATCCCTTTAATATTTTAAGATTTACCCATTAAATAAGTGTTATTGTGGATTTCATTTTGAATTATTTACATAATAATTTAATTTGAGATCTGTAAATAAGCCCATACATCTAGACATTTGCTTAGGTTTTCTTTCTTTGTTTTCTTTTGCTATTCACATTTAATAGTAAAATGAATACACACAACGCCAAAACGCGCCAATTGGAGAACCAACTTCAAATGGCGCTTCAAGAACTTAAGGTGTCAAAGGAGCAGTGTGAGCTGTTAATTAAGGAAAGGGATGACAATGAAAAGGAACTAATAAATATAATAGCTAAAAATACTGAGCTAAAAAGTGGCATGGTTAAGCTGCATAAAGAATATACATTTCTTTCAAAAGAAAAGGATCAACTTCAGAGAACAGTCGATGAGTTTGACCAATGCAGCAAGGAATATGAGGAATCCCTCAAATTAATTGCTGCATTGCAGTTACAGTTAAGTGAGCCTAATGAGCAGATTGTGCAATTAAATAAAATTACATAGATAACATGAAAGCGTCCCAAACTCAAAGTCTGTTCAATGAGCTCACAGAATGTGAATCTTCTAAATCTAAAGCATTGCAACCCTCTACAACAATCTATTTTACTGGTAATGATTATGTCATATCAAGAACAGCAGCAAGAACTACCTGCAGTAGAAGAAAATTAAAGAAATATATAAAAATTAATAAATATATTAGAAAACTGCAAAATTAATTAAAACTAAAATTAATGTTAAAAATTATATAAATGTATGCAAAGAAAAGCAAGAACTAATTAAAAAACTTAAAATATATTCAATTGAGGTGGAAAATATGAATCACTGTTATGAGACTCATATAGTGTCTAAATTTAACAATTTTATCACTTTAAAGCTCTCTACAAATTGTATCAAATAAATATGCATCGGCTCAAGAAGAGATAAAAGAACACATATTGGCCATGAATGATCTGTTAAAATCATTTAAATGTAATGAGGAGCGCTTTGACTCCTTAATAAAAAATCAGAGTGAGTATCAGCGCTCCATACCAGGTTCATCGGGGACAATATGTGTAAATAACAAAGTAAACAGTAAGGCCTCATTATTTTCGCCTACACTCTATGACAGTGCCATTCAAAAGATATAAACTTAAAAAGCAATGTAAATATTTAAAAAAAATAAAGTTATTATGTATTGTGATGACATAGGCAAAAATTTGGGCATGATGTTAAATAACTGTTTAAAAGGACATCTGATCAGTAATTATTGCATGCCTAGAACATCCTTTAGTCATATAATGAATAAAGTTTTAGCTAGTAAATTTTCTCCTAATAGCACATTAATAATTCTTGTTGGGAGAAGAGGCAATGTAAACAAAAATAAATTATTAAAATATATTGATAATCTACATACTTTACATGTATATGACGGCACCTGCACCGTTGTAGATGCGGTGGCGTTGGTCTAGCTAGGCAGAATTCTTGTAAACGACACGTGTACCGCACACCTGCGGCATTGCACCTGCGCGGCATTGTCCTGCTTGTATAAAACGGACTGAGCGGCCGCCGTTAAGACAGTCTTGGCTCTGACGTGGAACGGTGCGCTTGTCGTATTGCGTTACTAGTTTATCCTCGACTCGTTGGATAATTAATTCGTGTAAACGAATTAATTATTATTCCTAACTACAAAATCAGTCTCTGTACTATACCCATTATACTTCCTACATCAGAAGTGGGATAAAGTCCCCCTTATTTCCCACATATAATCTTCGAATAGTATGAGAATTATTACATTTGTAAAGGCTATAATGCTTTTCGCATTGATGGATCTCTTATGTTACCTAAATATGTTAACAAATGAAAGAAATGTTGGAGATATTCTGAATGAGTTATAGTTTGCATTCAGTGGAAGTTTAACTTGCTCAAGTAATGTTATAATTTGATACACGAGGTGTGATTTACATGGCCTAGTTTGAAAGTTCAAAATGTTTAAACGATGTACCGAAAACAAGAACATGATTACTTTAACGTGCTATGACTTAAGTAACTATAACTTACTAACTATAACTATAACTTAACACTAAGTAGTATTTTTGTGATCTAATGTGATGATAAGTGTTACAGTTTACTCCGAGCATTACGTAGTCGACAAACTTGGAATGGTTTAGTGGAAAGCGTGGAGCTGTAGCGCTCGCTTTTGAGTATGCTGTCGGCTTATGACGCCGCGGATTTATTATTTGTCGCTGCTACTGATCACCATTAGATAGGAAAGTAAATTTATCCTAAACATTGGCTCAGAAACTATTTTGTAACAATGAGTGTTTACATTTTTAATTGGTTGCGAAAAATGCCGGAAAACCGAAGTATAACTGATGAAAGTGAAGTAGAGCCAATTAGTTCTGACATTGAAGAGAGTATTTAAGTTTACATGAGGATTGGACCATACCAGAGGTTGTCGTGTAGCCGCAGCTCAGTATTTGGTGCCCTAGAAAGGTGAATGGTGTACCAAGAGTAGTGCTGCATTTCTTGAAATCAAGTTCCGACTGAGTATTTTTAATGTTTTCTTTTATGTGTTACAGTAGCACGTGTGATGTGATTACAAGTACGTGAGTGTGTGCCTTGCTGGTCGTAACGGACTGCCAGGTCCAGCTGTAACATGGCCTGGTTTCGGCAGATGCGTATGCGCGTATACGCAGGCGCCATCCCGGAGCGCGCGTATGCTGTACATGGCGATGCCTCTGAAGTCGTGTACTCTGTATGCGTGGGAGTCACACTGTGTGCGCGGAAGTCGTATGCTGTGTGCACGGTAATGTTTTCTGAACATGTATTAGGCTCTGTCCTGGCAGGCGCTGTCCTGGTTCACGCTTTTAATGTGGTTCACGTAGTTAACGTGGGATCTAGCAAGTTCAAGTAAGAGTATGTGTCAGATACTTCGTATGAAGACCTATGTTTACTTGTGAAAGCGAAGTGCTTTATTATAGTCCAAGGTATGAGAACGAATTTCTGTTTTAGGGCCTCGTATGTGTGATAGATGAAAGAACAGGCAACTGTGTATGTTTTCCTTATAGTTAACAATTTGTTTTTCACGTAGATCATGATGACTACAACCCCGACGATGCTTGTAAACCCTCAGGTGCTCCTGCTGCTCTCGTTTTGTTGTAATTTGATAGTTCACGCGAAACATGATTATCATTTGCTATATTTTGAAGTTCAAAACTTTTAAAGGTTGTACTACAATAAAGGATTAACTTTAACACGCTATGAATTAATAATAATAAGTGACATTTTTGTGTTCTAATGTGTTGATCAGTGTTGCAGTTTGCTCCGAATACTGTATGGTCGACAAGATTGGGGTTTGATGTCGAGAGATTCGTAGAAGTCTACAACAATGATCAATGAGGAAGATGTTGTGACGGCTAATCGAACATGGTCAGGTACGGCCGAGCGCTAGTAAGATTGAGCCTACACCGCTACAGTCTGTAACTTATCGGCAGATCTTACGGCAAGACAATTCAAGCGGCCGCCGAACACATGGTCCTTTGGTGCTGTAAATGAACGTCTGAGGCTTGGTCGGCTTTCGTAGATTTTGCGCAGTTGCCTCCTTCCCTTTGAAATATGTGATGGTCTCTACACATAGTTTCCGTTTTTTGCAATGTTTTCAAATGTCGTACAGTTTCCGTTTCTTAAGAGAATATGTGATGAATTTTGGAAGCGCGGAATTCCATGGTTCGCAATACACTTATCTCGATTTCTTTTAATTTTGCAAAGCAGTGTTACGATTCGCTAGCGCTAGTACGGCGCGACTGCTTGCTGGCGCGAATGTGGCACGAACGCAGCAGAACGAAAAGCTGTAGTGCGTTTGTCTGGAGGTAGCCATATCGGCGCGTTCCATACTTAAATGAAGTCTATGATGTTCGACCGTTGTAATATTTAACAAGAGTTAATATCTGTTAGCAGGTGGTGATAACTGATAGACCGTATGCTGTTCACTGTCAACCGCACGAGGACGTGCGCCAGTCAGAGGTAGCAGTGTCTGTGCATCTAGAAAATACTAGAGACGTTGCAATACTCTAGCGAAGTAATTATTCTAGTGCAGGAAAGGAACATGAAGTTGCAGGGATGCTGGTCTGTGCTGCACTGGGATATGTGTCGAGTTGCTGTTGGTTTACATACTTAGGTGTTATCGTGTCACTACGCCCCTCACGATACACTTTTGTGTGATTGTAACGGGGACATGTTTGCGGTGTGGTTGGTCTATAACTGTTCTATACTGAATTGAAAAAAAAGAGAGTAAGAAAAAAAAATGTGGTTCTTACTATCATTGCAGGGCGTTTGCCGGTCCAATGATATAGCTAAAGGGAATAGTGATTCCGGACTAGCATAAGTAGTACTTAAAAAAAAACGTAAGAAAAAAAAATAGTTCTTACTATCATTGCAGGGCTTTGTGCCGGTCCAATGATATGGCTATAGGGAATAGTTATTCCGGACTAGCGAAAACAGTACTTGAAAAAAAAAAGAGAGAAAATAGAAAAGGCTACAGACTAATCATTCCGATCTAACATAAAGATGATTAAAGTTTTGTAGGGCTTATTGCCGGAACAAAACTGACTGTCACCCGAGTCTGAAGGGTCAATATAGACCGGACCAGACGCTGTTTTGTCAGGATAATCGAACGATGTTTTACAGATAACTAAAATTGTGATGGAGCGCGTGCGAGGACGCACGCATGTCAGTATGGCCGTGACGGCACCTGCACCGTTGTAGATGCGGTGGCGTTGGTCTAGCTAGGCAGAATTCTTGTAAACGACACGTGTACCGCACACCTGCGGCATTGCACCTGCGCGGCATTGTCCTGCTTGTATAAAACGGACTGAGCGGCCGCCGTTAAGACAGTCTTGGCTCTGACGTGGAACGGTGCGCTTGTCGTATTGCGTTACTAGTTTATCCTCGACTCGTTGGATAATTAATTCGTGTAAACGAATTAATTATTATTCCTAACAACAAAATCAGTCTCTGTACTATACCCATTATACTTCCTACATATATAAAATTATCTTGTTTACATTGCCTTACATACAGGGTTGGCCGCAGGAAAATAAAATAAGATATGATTTAAATTTATTAATAACTTTTCATGTAATAATAATTTAAGCTTGACATTTAATTAATACAGTTATAATAATAGAATTAATTTAATAGATATAAATAATTTAATTAAGAAATTTTTTACTAGAGATAGGTGGTATTACCTATCTAAATATAATTTAAGACAGATAGCAAATGTGCTATCCTATTGTTTATATATTAACTCAGCCAAGGACTTGGACAAGGAAGAAGTAGATGTCTGTGTAAGACATCTAATTTTTGAGCAGTATAATGATTTAATATGCAATTTGGAATCAGTTACAAGTAATTTAAATTAGAAAATGAGACAATAGAGGTAATCTCTAGCAGTTATAATAATTTAAATGATTTAGAATATGGCTTACAAATATAAAATTGTATGACGCCACAGAAAGATAATGAAAATTGTTTACACCTGGTGCATCAAAATATACAAGGCATGATAGGCAAAGAGCGAGAAATTGAGTTGTTCTTAAATAGCAACAATTATTACTGAACATTGGCTAAAAGCTTATAACTTAATGTTTAACTTCAGTAATCACCAGGTGGTCAGTTCTTTCAATAGAGATACGGTTTTAAGAGGTGGCTCCTTAATATTAGCTAGTAAATTATTATCATGTAAAGAACGTAAAGGTATTGTGAGCCTCTCTGTTGAGCGAACTGTAGAAATGGCATGTGTTGAGTTTGAGCACCTTATTGTTATGAGCGTCTACAGAGCCCCATGTTCTACATATGATACTTTTGAAAACATTATGGAGGAAGTTTTTACTAAGCTTAATAAACATAATAAATCTGTTGTAATATGTGGAGAATTTAATATCAATCTCCTAGAAGCTTCCTCCATCATTATTAAATTAAGACCATTGTTTAAATCACAAAGTCTTTTTTATTTATTTATAGAGCCAACGCGTATTGCTCAATCTAGTGCAACATGTATAGATAACATTTTTACAAATGTGAAGCCGTTACATAAATGTATAATTCAAAAATTAAGTTCTGATCACTGTGGACAAGTAGTTTCGTTACCTTATGTTCACAAAAAGCAAGTAGATGATAAATTATGTTTCTTCCAGTAAATGCACGTCGCTTGGAGAAATTTAGATGTAACATAGTGAAAAAACTTCCATCAGTTTCATACCAAAATGATCCTAATTTTGTGTATGGAACATTATTTTAGCTTATTTGCAATGAATTAAATAATACTTTTACTTCTAAAACATTCTCCTTGAACAGTCGCAAGTCATTCAATGAATGAACGGCAGTAGAAGTCCATAAGAGCAGGCATAGGTTATATGATCTTTACCATGAAAGGTCATATAATCATAGCATCGAATTTAGGGAATATGAAAAAAAATATTCAAAGATATTTAAAAGAGTATGCTCCACAGCCAAGTCCTTGCATTTGAGCAACAAAATTAAGACGGCTTCTAATAAAATTAAAATGACATGGAGTATAATTAATATCGAAACTGGTGAGATCAACTCTCGCAATTCAAATTACCAGTTAAGTGTTAACAACAAATTAACTGTATCAGATCAGGACGTAGCAATGGTTTTTAAGAAATATTTTACTGATATTCAGATATTGACCACTAAGTCACTGAATTCTTCTCCTGCCGTCGCCGAATCATTACTTAAACAATATGTAAATGCGTGTACAAAGAATTTTACATTTCATAAGGTATCATCAAAATATATTGTAAAATATTTTAAAACTATTGATGTTAAGAAAACTGCGGATAAGTGAGGGATTTCCGTTAAAGTTATTGCGTCTATAATAGATACGATCGCGCCTTATTTAGCTATTATTTTTAATACTAGTATCGAATCTGGTGTGTTTCCTGATGTAATGAAGCATAGTAAAGTAATACCTTTATTCAAATCTGGTACTACATTAGACCCCGCCAATTTTAGAGTTATTTCTGTACTATCAACAATTAGTAAGATTTTTGAAAAAAATACTCTTGATCAAATGTTAAATTTCTTTAATATAAATAACTTACTTCATAAGAATAAATTTGGTTTCACAAGAGGTCGCTCGACAACTGATGCCGGTGTTGAGCTGATTAAATATATCTTTAATGAATGGAAGAATTCACAGGATGCTTTGGGTATATTTTGTGACCTATCCAAGGTCTTTGATTGTGTTCACTATGAAATATTAATCAGGAAACTTCAACACTACGGTGTAAGAAGTGATGCTCTTAAATTAATTATTTCATATTTAAGTAAGAGAACGCAAAAAGTTGTCATTAAAAATTTGAGCTCTTCTGGGTCGATGGTACAAATCGGCGTGCCTCAAGGCTCAATTCTCGGCCCCTTTCTGTTTCTTGTATACATTAATGACTTAGCTTTCATAGTAGGGGATAACCATGATATAGCATTATTTGCAGATGATACTTCTTTAGTTTTCAAATTAAGTCGACAATTATTAAAATATGACGAAGTAAATAATGCTATATCTAAATTAGTAAATTGGTTCAATGTTAATAATTTGCATTTAAATGGCACTAAAACGAAATGTGTGAAGTTCATGACTCCAAAAGTCAAACAATTAAATACTAATGTAATTTTAAATGGGGAGAAACTGAGTCTTGTAGATACCACCATTTTTCTTGGAAATACACTAGACACGAAGCTTCAATGGAGCCCCCATATATCAAAACTAGCAAGCAGACTTAGTTCTGCAGCATATGCTGTAAAAGAGATTAGAAGTCTAACCAGTGTTGAAACAGCTAGACTAGTTTACTTTAGCTATTTCCATAGCATAATGTCGTATGGTATTTTGCTATGGGGACACGCAGCTGACACTGAAATTATATTTGTTTTACAGAAGAGGGCCATAAGAGCAATTTATGATTTAAAGCCTAAAGAGTCGCTGCAACAAAAAATTAAGGAAATTAATATATTAACTTTGGCCTCTCAATACATTTATATAATAATGTAATGAACGTACACAAAAATAAAAGTTGTTTTACAAAAATAAGTGATATTCATTCTGTAAATACTAGGAACAGACACAAGCTAGTACTACCAGTTACTCGACTCCAACGAGTCAGTAATTCATTCTTGGGGCGATGTATACGCTTTTACAACAAAATCCCAGAAAAAATACAAAATTTGACCGGCTCAAAGTTCAAAAACTTTATTAAACTAAGTTTGTATAAAAAGAGTTATTATAATATTAAGGAATTTATAGATGATAATAACCCCTGGAAATGAGGTGATCGCTACCAAGCTATTTCGAATTTGTTGAGTTGTTAATGTGTGTAACATACATGATTATAAGCTGTTATTTAAAAAAAATCCCGCTGTGTTTCTTGCTCGTTCTTTCCAGGACAGAGGTTTTTTTTTTGAACCAGTGGTAATTAAACAAAAGAGTGACGTTCAATAAGTATTATTTATAATCAATTTTGAATAAAAAAGTTTCTGTTTCTGTTTCAAAGTTAGTATTTGCATACAAATACTTAGTCTACAGAGTATGTATTCTTTAGAAAGGATGTTGTAAGAATAGCATTAGAAGCACCGTATATGGGCCACTTCTCGTTAATAGTAGAAGTGACAAAACAGTGGCGTTAAACCTACCAAGGTGTCCAGTCACTGTAATCATTGACCGCGTGAAGCCAGCTTATTTGTCGCATAAATCGTATACTCTTCATGCCATCGTCTCCGATTGTCAGTCTTCCTAACACCCCACGGTATGGGCGTGTAAATAAAAAGAAATAAATTTACTATCCAAATTATTACAGGGAGGTTGGTGTGTTATCTCGCACCTCACTCAGTGACCTCACTCCGCTCCCCGACTGGTTCCCGTTCGCGAGCTGTCAAAGCCCTTCTTCCAGCATAGAGTACATTGTATGTACAAGAAATCTTAGAGTGAGCGAACCAACTGCTCTTGGAACTCACGTCTTTTGCATCTCAAATTCTCGTTCTTTATTGTAAAATGTGTCAAAATAAATTATTATTTAGTTGTAAAATTTTACGTTTTTATTCAAGAGTAACCCACAACTATACGCTGATAAAGTGAGGGGTCCGAGTCGGTAAGGGACGTACAATTGCCAGTATATATATGATTGGGCGAAGTTAAAATTACCTTTAACCGACGACCATGTATGCGTATGGGCATGAAGGAGGTGTGATAAGTGAGTCAGGATCGTGCCAAATTAAAGTCCATAGTCTCTGCCTACTCCTCTGGGTAACAGGCGTGAGAGATTATATTATGTTATACGTGTCAAAGAAAAAACATAATATATTAAAAAATACAGTTGATTTGGAAAACTAGCAATCGGATACGATTTACAATCAAAACGCCTACTAATTTTGAAGAGCTATATTTAAAATCGTCGACTGAAGGTACTTTTTGGATTAAGATTACTTTTTTGATTTTAAAATCATCATTATTGTTTTCATTTGGGTTTAAGATTAAACTTTTAAAGTTTTACGGATGGAATCCTTGCGATTTCAAGACATTTGAACCATTTTGTTCGACCAGTTCCATAAATATGCCTATATTATGTTTAATAGATTTATTATATTAGCCCTAATTTATCTAGCAATCTCATGGTTATTATTTGCATTTTGCTTAATAATTAGTAAGTTAGTACTGGATGCAAAAAATGTTACAATTTATAAAAGAGATTTAAGTAAAAATATATTTATATATAGAATCTTAAGCACAAGACGTACGTCTCTTAATCAAATGAACATCGTGGAAATTAGTATAGTAATATTGCAATGTTCTATGCCGAGGTTCTATGCCTTTGTTTTTATTTATTTATTTTTGGGAATAATTGCTACAGTTTTCTAAGTAACTACTTACACTTATGTGTTCATCGAATTAAATGGTTCCTCTTAAAAGAAAACAGTACATCTAGTTGAACATTATCATACGTTCACTTCCCGTCGGTTTTGTTTGGTTTTTGTTTATGTTCTCTCACTTATATTACGTATAATATACGTAATATATATGATATCTTATGTTATATTATAAAAAGAAAAGATTTGTTTTCTTATTTAAATGGAAAAATTCTTAAACTACTTAACCGATTTAAAAATTCTGTACTAAGCGTTTGTAAAACTCATCAATATCTACAAAAAAGTATCGAGAGAATACATAGGCTGCACTGAGAGTATCGGGAATGGAATATTTCCACTGTTCCTGTCATATTAAAATCTTTTTAATTGAAAAGTCCTTGGTTTTTTAAAATGGAATACCAATTATTTATTTAAAAAAAGATTCTTGAGGCGGCGTGAGCATTCTAGGCATCCATCTTGCGGTGACCTTAGTCATGCCAAGATGGTCATGAAGAATTTTGAAAATGGTTGTATCTGATACTCCAACCATTTCTGCGAGCTGTTTTTTCTTTAGGCGGGCATCTTCTAATAGTAATTTTTCCACATTTTTAATAATTTCTGAAGTGGTCACCTTGATCTGCCTTCCTGGCCGTGAGTCATCTTTAAGTGACTGATTTGTTTAAAAAGGGTACATAGGCTGCGCTAAAAGTATCGGGAATGGAATATTTTCACTGTTCCTGTCATATTAAAATCTTTTTAATTGAAAAGACCTTGGTTTAAAAAATCGAATACCATTTATTTATTTAAAAAAAGATTCTCGGTCTTGTCACAAGGTTTTGTCAAACTTGTTTAGTCGTTGAGAAAATGGAATTGACTCGAGAAAATTCAAGAGCGATGATTTATTATGACTTTCGAAGTGGTTTAACACAAAAACAGTGTGTTAACCGGATGATTTCTGCATTTGGTGATGAAGCCCCATCCAAAACCACAATTTATCGCTGGTTTGCTGAATTTCAACGTGGACGTGTCAAGCTCAGTGATAATCCCCGTCAAGGTCGTCCAAAAACTGCAGTCACCCAAGAAAACGTTGATGCTGTGCGTAAGCTGATTGAGTAAGATCGACATGTGACATACCGCGAAATTCAGGCAACTTTAGACATTGGCATGAGTCAAATACAAATAATCTTGCATGAACAATTAGGTGTAAAAAAGTTGTTTTCCCGATGGATACCGCATTCGCTCTGTGAAGAGCAAAAAGCGGCCCGCGTTACTTGGTGCGTCAGAACTCTCGAAAGATTCCACGCAGGATCCTCAATTGCTGTATACAACATCATATCAGGTGACGAATCCTGGGTGTTCGAAAATGAGTTAAAGCCAACAAAGAGTGTTGCAAAAAAAATGGTGGCCACGTTTGTCTCCAAAACCGGCCATGTTACGACTATTCCTCTTGAGGGACAAACAACGGTTAATGCAGAATGGTATGCTAGTATTTGTTTGCCCCAGGTCGTTTCTGAACTCCGTAAAGAGAACTGCAACCGCCGCATCATCCTCCATCACGACAATGCGAGTTCTCACACCGCACACAGAGCAAAAGAGTTTTTAGAGCAAGAAAACATAGAATTATTAGACCTTCCGCCGTACAGCCCCGATCTAAGCCCTAATGATTTCTATACTTTCCCTGAAATAAAGAATAAATTGCGTGGACAGAGATTTTCATCACCTGAAGAAGCTGTGGACGCCTACAAAATGGCCATTTTGGAGACCCCAACTTCCGAATGGAATGGTTGCTTCAATGATTGGTTCCATCGTATGGAAATATGTGTCAAATTTCGCGGAGAATACTTCGAAAAGCAATAAATAAATTTTTAAATAGTAATGGTGTGTCACTTCCTTGATTCCCGAAATTTTTATGGTCTCGATTTTATTTAAGTGACAATAGCAGATTTTGTGTTCTAACCTTTAATTAGTATACTGGTAGAAATGAAAGATGATTAGATTCGCATATTGATAAATAATTCCATGATCAAGGTTTTTGTGTAGATGTTAATTACTATTTAAATTATTCGGATCGTACCTTTTGTTCAGAAGTTAACTACATAAATAAAACGATAGGGGTCTACAATTGTGCGCGCATCACGGGAAAACTACAAGATAGATTTCAATTAGGTTTTCGAAGTTTTATTTCTTAGACACTTGGCCCTTATCTAAAAAAAAATATAGCGATATCTTCATTTAATATAAAGTTATTAAAGTTTTAAGATATAACGATTTTTCAGTGATGTATGTTTTCTTGCCGCGAAAAAGTGGGGCAAGCGGTGTAGCGCGCATGCGTAGGAGAGGGGGAGTCTATTCTACCTCTTCCGCATGATAAAGTTAGGGCCAGCCGTGTGCATTATTTGTGTGAGTGACCTGATGCTATTCTGTTGTTCTTTGATCAATTGCCCCCCGTAGTTTCCTATAGTTTTCTCAATAATTTTTTACCGTTAAATAACAAATTTTCATATAATTCTTTTTCTTACCGTCGTGTTTATATATTAAATAATAATATTAACGCGGACGAAGTCGCGGATATCAGCTAGTCCCGAATATATATAAATGTTAAACGCAAAGAAAATGCCGCGATGTGTGTTTCAGTATCTGTCAATCCTAATATTACACTTCGATTTACCTAATATTAATATAAATACATATATAATAATGTCCTCTAGGCCGAATTTCTGTTATGGCTACCAGTCTCAACGGAGACTAGCCGTACGTAGCATAGCCGTGGTACTGGGAAGACTTTTCTTAGCAATTTGGCATTTGTCAAAATACGGCAATAAGAAAGAAAATAAAGACATTTAAGTAATAGTAATAGACCGGACATCAGCAACAATATGGTCATCTGTTACTTTTGTCTAATAGGGTATATTTCAGATTTGTCATTTAGTGTTAAATACATTGTGAAGGAGGTCATTTTATAAATTTAACAAATATTTTATAAAGTAAATATGGGTATTGTAAGTCCTGATATGGAGCAAAAACTGAATGTGATTTCGGTTTATTATCGCAAGAATAATGTATATTAGCCGTGTAGTGGCGGTTAAGAATATCCACTACCCCATAATGTGGGTGTCGTAAAAGGCGACAAGGGGAAACAGGCAGGAGATGGGCAGCAGCATCTTCCTGATAACAGCAAAATTAGAATAAAAAAACTGCGGTTGCCAACCCGCCCGCCAAGTGTGGCAACTATGGCAAATACCCCCCTATGAATGTAAGAAAGACACGGCCCCCAGTCCCCGGCGGCCCGCTATTCCTGGCTACGGTGGCGACCATGGTAACGGCGGGGCAGGGGGTGCTAAGAATCTCCGGTGGAGGTTCGGTTGCCACTTAAGACGACTCGACCTTGGCAACATACAACGCACGCACCCTGAGGACTGACGAGAAGATCGTGGAGCTGGAAGATGAGGTAGACAAGTTACGCTGGCATATTATAGGATTATCCGAGATCCGAAGAGAGGGGGAGGACACGGTAATCCTTGAATCCGGTAACTAGCTCTATCACCGGAAGGGCGACCATCTGTCCCAAGGAGGTGTCGGATTTATCGTCCACAAGTCTCTCGTTAACAACAACGATTTAAAGTGTACTTTTGTAATTAGTGTTATTAGTCCGTATGCTCGATTCGTAAAAAATGGGAAAGCTTTAGCAAGAGCCGTCTCTTGCTTCTACTTATTATTTTGGATGATTGTGGTATGAGCCATAGAGCTCATGTAAAGGCTGTGCATTGTCAAAAATACCCAGCAAACACAAACTTCAACCCACGCAGGGTTTTATTATGACATGGTATTTTTAACAATGGCTTTCAGTGATTGGAAAAGGGACATGCCGATGCTATTAAGTCATTCATTAAATCAACTCTACTGAAGAAATCGATTAGAACTTAATTTTCGCATAAACATGAGAGCACAATTAAATGACAGTCACGATATCTTTTTTCCCGGGAGAGCTGCTAGTTGCTAAAAGTTGGAGAAGGATATTTATCATCCCAAAATACAAACAGTCATCAAATAGTATTAATAATAAATTAGTCAAATTGTACACAGTATAGAGCATCTTTGAGATATAATTTACCCCGATACCTTTTAAGCGGCGATATTCCCTGTTAAAATATCATGTGTTTTCACGATAAGTAAGTTTTAAACGTGGTAGAGCCACGCTGCAGCTATATTATGGTTGTGGCACGAATGGTCCGCTCGACTGGAGTAGGACCACGCTCTCATAGAATACTAGAGTAAAATAGCAGCTTAATACTACTGTGTTTCGTATGGTGAGTGTAGAGAACCGGAGACCCTTTTTTTACTGGAAACGAGGCATTTCATCTTAGACCTCAGAGGTCATAACGCGTTTTGATTCTTAATCGAGGATAAATGTAGATGTCTAAGGGCCACAGCATACACTTACCATCATATGAATTGTGTGCTCGTTTGTCACCCTTATTCTATTTAAAAAAAAAGTTCCAGTTACAATTTTTGCCGCTAGTGGGTATTGACTTTAGAAAAAAGTGCTGTTCTCATGGGAAATTAATTATATATTGGTCTGTCTCGAATGGGAATTTCTATAAATCAATATACTCTGGTACCAGAAACCAACATAACTGCAAACATATTATAGAGAGAAGCTTTGCAGTAGTAAAAGATTTTATAATTCCGTATTAAGTATGTACGAGTATCATAAGTTTTATAATATAACAATTATTAGCGTTTGACCACTATCTCACCTGACGGTAAACAACGACGTGGTTAACGATGGAGCAAGCTTTCCTAGAAGTAACACACTATGATATGTGCAATTATCAGGATTATTTATTTTACTAACACCGCAGCCACTCACAGAACAAATTACCATTGTTGAATATAATTGTATTTACAAAATGCAGAAGCGTTGTTACCCGTGAGGATCAAGATAGAATGCCTCGTTTTCAGTAAATGGGGTCTCCGGTTCTCTACACTCACCACACGAAACAGCAGCGTTAAGCTGCTATTTTACGCTGCGAGAGCGTGGTCCTTCCCCGGTCAAGCCGACCCATTCGTGCTACAACTAAACTACTAATATAGCTACAGCATTTCTTTACCATATATAATAAACAACATCATGTAACGAAAAGCAGTCATAATGTTTATTTTAATAGATAATTTAGCGATTATTCGGCAATTGATCTTAATCTTACATAGTGATGTAAATAATGTTGTCGGTATCTTTATTTTGCATATTTCCTAAAGTCTGAGTAAAAATACTGAGTGGCTAAATCATATTAGTAGACAAAATTGGACTCCAAAGAGGCATAGTTATATTTGCTCTAATCACATAATTTGGTTCCATTTGTATGTAGGGAAAATATGAAATAAGGATGAATTAGAGAAGATGATGTTCATACATTACTTAATAAGTATGGATCAGATGTAAATTTAAGTATGGACACAGTCCTGCATATTCAAGGAAATACTCAGCAGCTAACACATGACCAGGAAGATAGGTATAACTTTTATATAGTGATTTATTAGCTCAGACGACGTTACTTAACTGGCTTTCAAGAACTTGGAAGATCTAAAAAGATATCAAAACACAAGCTTTGTAAAATTAACTTTCTAACTAGACGAGTATATTGGTCAGCAATGATTTAAAAAAATAATATGTAGCAAAAACAAATTGTGAAATAACTATAATCTGCGTTATCTGTTGCTTTATTTAAAAATTTACCTATTCAAAAAGTTGTATATGATGTGGACACTAACCAAAGTGTGTAGTTGTGTTGTTGCTATATATTTTAAGTTTTTTAATAGTAAAGACACATCCAAACTAGACCAGATCCCTGAATCAATAACTATTAAAAAGCTCTTTCTCATACTAATGATTCTAAAATAACACATTAATTCAAAATAAACTATTCTTTAAAAGTTTAGGGTCGAAAGTGACACTACGTTGTTTTTACAATTATTTATATCGATATTAATGTCGAAATTTAGAACACTACCTCAAATGAAACGTCAAACATGCTTGTGACAACCTTCGAAATTACGTAAAGGAATTGACATATTTACCTCTTTTTAAAAAACGAAGAGTAAAAGAGACAAGGGCAATCATCGACCAATTTCACTGGCTTAATATTAAACTTGATAATAATGTAAGAATACATGACAATTAATTTGGTTTTAGGATGGGTCTATCTACCAAAACCGCCATTTTAAAATTGAAACAGACCATTAGTTATTACACGGATCAAGTACACTCCTTTTTGCTTGCTTCCTCGATCTGTTGAAAGTGTCTGCCCTGGTTAGGAATGATATCTTAAGGAAAAAATTTGACAATATTGTAGCGACACGTAAATAGTGTACTCTTTCTAAGTTGGGTACTTAAGTCATATCAACGTAGTTCGGTGGTAGGGGTACTTCTCAAATCCATTTAGGTTGGAGTGTGTTGTAAGGCAAGAAAGGTTGATCTCGATCAATCTTTATCTAAACGCTATGATAGAGGAGCTCTGCAGCAAACTTCTTTTATGTGGGTAGGCTGCCACATACAAGAAAATTGTGTTAATAATATGCAGACGGCATGCTACTGTAGAGTGCTTCTGTCTGTGGGTTGTCGAAATTCATAGCTATATGCGAACGACATGCCCTTAGCCTTGGCATACTATAATAATAATAATAATAATAATTTTTATTGTCAAATAAAGCCTTAAACTTAATACAAAGTTATTGTAGATTAATTGTAACAAGATGGCTAGCATAAATGACAAAGAAATAAGTTGATAAGTTGATACAATGTGAATGGTCTTTCGGGCTAAGAGGAAGTGTCCAGATAATATGCCAGCAATAGAACTTAATGGTATACCTTTGAGAAAGGTAAAAAAAATTAAATATCTTGGATACCTGGTGACGTGACCTGAAGGATGATACAGACATTGAAAAGGAGCGCAGGGCACTGTCTGTTGGCATCACCATACGAAGCACAGCAGTTTCTCGGTCGAGACGACCTATTTGTACTACATCCATAATATCAGCTATATTGGCTCTACCACGTAAGAAAATGGCCTTATAAATATATAGGTTGGGATGTATAAATATATAAAAGCAAATAATAAATATTAATATAGTAAAATAAATAACTAAAAACTACATAAATAAATAAAAACCTAACCGGATGGCAGTCTTCGGCAAGGGAGACCAAACGGCTGAGGGTTGGGGGGAAAGAAAAGAAACCTGTGGACGATGCGGGCGGTATCGAAGAACACCACCTTCTGCATTTAAGCCGGAGCGGCCCGTCACGAAGTCCTAGTCGCCCCAGATGACCTAAAGAAGCTGACTGGGATTAGTCCGTTCGCAGAACAGGAATAATTCCGATCGGTACTCAACTCCATATATCGGTCACCTCGTGTTTAGATATTTTGTTCGCTTATCTGTTTAGGCTTTCATGAAGTTCTCATTGTACGGGATGGTAGTGTAGAACTAAAATATACTTGACTATGCCCGGGCCATCAGCACAATATTAGGCTTATTCGCAAGAATAGTCCTGTCTGTGATGATAGCCAGGTACCAGTATAGCCGGGCGTGGTAATTTTCGTAATGATATAAATTTTAAGGTAGTTTCTGATCCACGAGATCTACTACTATGGCTACTAGGTGGCGTCTGTGAAAATACTTAGCGTTAGACATCGCCGAACAACAGGAACTGACATACCTGAATGACTCACCGGGATGGTGACAAGCTCGATAGATATCGACGGTTTCATCCTTTATGATGTATCTCCGATAGCTATTGGTCTTAACAACCTGACTTTATCTATATCGAACAGAAAAAGCCTTCAGTTTTCCTATAGAGGTCACAAAACCAGAGGGGAGGCGACTGTATCTACGAAAGGCTTGTGTAGGGCCTTGTAGAACCTCCCTTGGATTTCTTTCTCTTTACATTCGGTCTCTCAGTCGGATACCTCTGTACTGCTGGATTTTGTCATTGCTTGTTGACTAAGGAAAGAGAAGTAAGTACTTTATCACACAAATTACGTCGTCGACGAATCCCATTTCGTCAAGAAGTACTTACGGAAGCTGTACACTTCGCGATTGTGCATGCTGAGGCTTCTGACGAACTCGAATGATGAATCCTATGGGATTTCAGAGTAGTGCTTTTCTATCCAGGACGTTTAGTTCAGTCTAAATCTACCTGAGTATACATAAGGACATGCATGCCCAATCGTTATATGCATGCACTTTTGTAAAGCGTGCATAAAACACATCGCGAACTGTTTCACATCCGCCTTATCGATACCTAAGTTCTGTGATATACCCAGGTATCGGCATGCTTCAGCCCCGGAATGGGTCCTTATGTTGATAGGCACAGATAAGTCTATGCCTTTAGAACGAGCATTTATTATTTTTATATTTTTTATTCTGTGTTATTTTAATATATATATATAATTCTTCTGTACGTGTGTTTGTCACTGAGCTCCTCTTATACGGCTGGATCAATTTTGATGAAATGTTTGTGTGTATTTGAGTGAGATCCTGGATGCTTTAGATTCATAATTGGACCCGGTAGGTAGCGCTGTTGTCGAGGTCCAGTAATCACCCGTGCGAAGCCGAGGCGGACCGTTAGTTATCTATACGTTAATACGTGAAGAATAAATGTTGTACCCTTTTTAAGCATATTGCGCATCCGGAGGAGTTTGAGATTTGGCATCTTTAATGTTTATATGGACAAGAAGCACAGAAAAATAAAATGTATATATTATATTAAGTATCAGAAATAGGTACATTAAATATGATAAAATAAAACGTACATTGTTTATGTTCATAGTCAATGTGTTCATGGTAGTATAAACAAATTATGTCGTTTGTAGACGTTCCTACTGCGAATGTTTCAAAGTAAGCATAAACATAATATTATGTCATTACTCCAAAGGCCAATGTCAAATTATGGACGAATTTCGACCAGTAGTTATTATTTATTTTATGATTATTGTTATTATATTTTATTTATTATTATGAATACTTATGCATTCGACATAGTAGTTTTAGTCATAATATAAATTTTAATGTATTTAATTTGAATGAATATAATATTGCGCTATGATTCTTGTTGGTCGAAATAAATAAATAATAATAATATGAATATGAGCGAGGCAATGTTCAGCAGTGGACTTTAATAGGCTAATGATTTGGAACTGAATCTTACATATTTTAGAATAAAAATGTATAACAGTCATAAATAAGAAGCGTTAATTTGGAATCAAATTTATGTAATCTAAGGGGAAGCTATAAATATCAATTTATTAATACTTTTAATACCAGTTTAGTGTCACTTATTTTTTCGCTTTCCTTCGAAATAAATATTAAGGTAAATGAGCTCCGGTTGGGTGAAAACCATTTTCATCGGCGGTATAATCTACTCTGTATTTAATACCATCAGCACCGAAATATTCATAAAAGCCTTTTACTCTAGTGCCACCTCCATTTTCTGTTGAATCTACAACTCCACTTTCTCCTGCACTTATTCCATTTTCTGTTAAGTAGCTGTAACGATAATTATGTACATCGAGATCACTATCTTGATTCACAATTCTAGCATTTCCCTCAAGAGTATTACTTCTCTGGTATACAGGCGAACCAGTTACTGCAATATTGCTTTTCGTTGTCAGGGTGTAAACAGGAGCAGTAGTCGTGGGTTTTACAGTAACCGGTCGATAAGATGAGGTCACTTGTACTGCATTATTCCTGTAAATAAAATAAGCTTTCCAAATATTGTGATAACGATAAGATTTCTGTCACACACCAGTGTGTCTATATCTTGAAACTTTAAACTATTTAGAAATAGAGTTTCATGCTAGAAATCAGTCAGATGAAAATGGTCACTACTATTTGTTCTGGACATATTAATATTATTTGTACTGTTTCAACGATTTCCTTATCTTATATTGTTTATAATTTTTAACATGGTAGCTACTATGCTTATTAGTCGTGAACAGTCCACTGCTGGACATTATTCTCTTGAGGTTATCCAAAGGCAGATTGGGCATCAAATCAGACACATTGAACTCTACTGCGGAGAGTAGAATGCAAGATGCTGGTTCCCGGATCTATATTTTATGTCTGGTATATTTATGGCATTTTCCATTCAACTCTTACGGGATGACATGGGGTGATTAACAACCGTGTCGTGGTGGTATAATAATTATAATCGTCGGTCAATAAATAAAGTATCAACGAACAAAAATCGCGCCTTTCTTACGAATGACCAAACATTTAATAAAAACCGTATGAGTAAAGGAATACTGTTTGCCTAGTATTCTGTCTGGGTAGGTACCGCCGTTTTACTTAATTCTATCGCCAAATTACAGTGTTTACCTTGCTCTGTTCCGATCTGAAAAGTATAGAAAACCTGTACAATTACAGGCTATGAGGCATTCTATCTTAATCCTTAGAGGTGACAACGCTTCAGTAGCTTTTTTTGAAGTGTTGGCGGTAGGTGTCCATACACTGCCACTTACCATCGGGTGGACTGTTCTATGAAAAAAAAAATACTATACAACCAGTACTTAGTACAATAATAAATATTACAATTAATTTTTTTTAAAGCTTTACCTTCTTTTTTTTTCGAAAATATCCATTTTTTAATTTTAATTTTCTTTGAACTTTTAACAAAGTCGAAAAGTCTTTAAATATAATAAATATTTTTTTTTGATAAACCAGTATAAGAAATTACTTTTTCTCCCAAAAGCATTTGCAACTATACGCTAACCTATGGAATATCAATAATTTTAAATTATTTTTTTTTACACTTCAATATAAATTATTAAGAACAACTCAAATACTATTGGTCAGACCTTGATCAAAAATATATGAGACTACATGTGAAGCACCAGCTTTCAAATTAAGAAAAAATCATTGAGATCGGTTCACTCAGAAAAAAGTTATGAGGTATCACACATAAAAAAAGAAAAACATAGAGTCGAATTGAGTACCTCTTCTTGTTTGAAGCCGGTAGAAAATCACGTATACGTCGTAATTATCGTTTCAGCTATTTCAGACACTTATCTTAATATTTTAAATTTAAATATTCAAAAGCGATAAGCTCATCATTATAATTATTTATGTTTTGTTTATTTTGGTTTAAAATTTTTGAAAATACTTCAAAATATGCAAACTGCTGGCCTACTCCCGAATCAATCGAGTTCTGAATCAATGGTTTTTTATTCGAGCTCATTTAAATTTTAAACTCCCTCAACCTAACAGAATACGAATAGTGATTCAAATTGAAATTTTCAGAACGACATTGTTCTGCTGTCTGCTGCTAGATTGCTTTCGGAATTACAAGTGTCCAGAATGCTTTTCCTTGATTAATTTGTCCTATTTGTGTAATAAAATATTTATTAAGTACTTGATAATATATTAAAAATTATCTACGATTAATCAAGTAAGTTTTTAAAATCAGGTTCAAAATAACGTCATTTTGAATATAAAACCGAATCGAATTCAAAAACAATTTCGGGAGTGAGCCCTCTAATCTAACCATGTGCTATAAACTTATTACTTAAAAATTTAAACGAATATTACCTGTATTTTTCAGTATTGGTGGAATACGGTGTAGACAATTCCTGATACGGTTTGTACGGAAATCGCGCATTGTTTCTAACATTGTTATTGTATATTCCGAAAGGACTGTTGTATCTTCCATTTTCAGGGAAGCGGTTTCTTCCGGAATTCGCGTAGTATTCCCGGCGATAACGTCCATTATCTTCACTGCTAACAAAGCTTAGAGCAGCTAAAAAAATAATCTGAAAAATATGTTTTACTTGTTATTTTCCTTGCTTAAGTCTAATGGGTTTCACTAATAGTAGGAATTGTTTGTATTACGAGTAGTTAATCACATTCGTCAAGTAGTTCATCATTACAGAATATCTGCGATGCGAATTATATAATGTACACAAAAACTATTTTAATAATATTTCACTACAACACATATTACACTTACCGCCACAATCTTCATTTTTAACTAAGCCTTGTGGGACCTCGAGTGTCGAATGGTTAATCTGTATAAACAGCTATCGTTTTTATACAATCATCAAATTCCAAAATAAAGTATTTTTTACAACGATTATTTGGTCTAAGTTACAAAACATGCAAATTTTATTTGTCAAGTTGGCATTGACTATGGCAGATATGGTATGGACCTTAAAACAACAAGTAAACCATCGTTCACTACGCCCATGCTCGCTGTCAAATGATCTCGGAATAAATACTTCGTTTTACTGCCGATATATTTTAAATCAATATTTATTTTTCTTAAAAAGTACATTACATTTATAATACATAGTATTTTTTCATGTATTATGTAGGGGTTTAACATACATAAAATGCAAAAGAACTAAAACCACAAAATATACATAAAAATATATATAAAAATTCGAATTTCTATGGCAGTACAAAAATAGCGTTGCCCATTTTATTTTCTTTATAAGTATATTTTCAAAAAGATACATTTAACTATTGCTGATTATTTGATCAGCTATAAAGGGAATAACGTAAAGATGCTTCAAATATATACTTAATATATAAATACGTTACATATAATATAACGTAAATTGTAAGTGCATTGTATATTTTTGTGACAAAAATGATTGAGTGGGACTAAAAATATGTAATTAAATACATTTCTATCATTTTCCGAATTGTCTGTCTGTCTATTTGTTTATGAATATATCACGTCAAAAGTACTAACTTTTCAGGATCTCGACAACAGCGCAATCTACCGGGTCCAGTTGCGAATCTTAACCATCCAGAGACCCAATCAAAGATACATAAAACATTATATCAAAATCGGTCGGGATGTTTAGGAGGAATTCAGTGACAAAGACACGTATAGAGGAATTATATTATAATCATTTATATAAAGATTGTAACCATTAAGTGCATTTTACTCTTATGTCAAAAATCGCAATTAATAAAAATAAATTATTTAATAATTATTCTATAATGATATTATATTTATTACTGAAACACAGTAAACAAAAAATATGTTTATTTACAAAGATCTACGTAGTAACATTATTTAATCTATGGTAATACCATCTTAATTAGAAAAGGTGCAATAGTTAACCAATGTCATCGATAGTTATTGGTGTTGTGCAAATGCAAGTGCAACGCAAAAAGGCGGGTTGTAATTTTATTCCATGTAGATGTGTTTTTCTCCATAATTGCTGCTAATCTTTACATTATGTATACTCGTATTCGGAATAACTCATATACTTAGTGATGTAAAGCTATAATGTCAATAAAACTAAAGGTTTTTTTATGATTTTCAAATTAAAGATTTAAGTTGTACGAATATCTATCTATATATGGAAGAGTAAAACGTAAGATGTTCTTTTAAATTAAAAAGTAAACTAATAGTCTTTATACGTCCTTCTGCTGTCACCAGGCATATAATATGCATCTTCATGTTTCTAAAAAGGTTTTTATAATCGAGAAGAAGAATTAATTGCGCTGTCCCACAGCGTGTTGTCGAACTTCGAACTCATTTATTTACTTTTAAATTTTATAATGTAGGTTTGCTTGTCATGTTTTTCTTCATCACCGAGTATTTTAAATATTTACAATTTATGACACTACTACTATGCAGGTACTTATTTTCCAAACTGCCACGCACTTCCTTCCGTTATTAATTTTTAAATTGAAAAATGGATGTAAAGGTAATGCTCCCACTGACCTCTATATTTACAAGTACGCTGGACTGGCTATACCATACAAAATGCTTCTGCCAATTTGAAGCGCCCTCATTGTCCGTACGGGGAACTAAAATTAACAAAATATGCCAAAGTCTGTTGTGTTATTTAAGTGGTATCTCTGTGTTTTGAACTTTCAAACTTAAATGAAATTATTTTAATTGGTTTGATTATGTTTGATTTTAGTTACATAATAAGAATTATTTTTAGTAATAGTAAGTGTGCGTAATATATAAAACTTGACACCAAAAGGAAAGTGGGATAACATTCCACAAGTAAGTTAATTTACAGCTAATATTAAACAAATTAAATCTATTTGATAATATAGGTACTTAATAATTTGTTACTAATCTTAATATCGTAATTACCAACATGACGTTTGGCTTTATATTGCTGAGTTTTGATAAACAATAAATTTCAATAGGGTTGTCGAGTTCCTTGTCCATAATACTTATCGATGTTCTTTTATACCCATATCTGTTAACAACCAAAGTCGCCGATAACAGATAATTATCAAATGTTTATTAACTAACATGTTTCCAACTGAACCTAAACTAAAATTATGGCTAAAAAGCATAAAAATTGTTAATTGGCGTCCGAAACAAAATGATTATCTTTGTTCTAAACACTTCACAGACGACTGTTTTATTAGACATGAGAAACGCACCACTTTGAAAAATTGCAGTATACCCACAATATTTTATTGTGGTACCAGTACCAGTAAGTATAAAAGTAGATTTTATTGATATTATTTCGAATGTTTTTTTTTTTTATTTCTTTCCTCCTTATTTTCCTCCCAACTCAAGGGCCATAGACAAGTGTAGAAAGGTCGCCTGATGATGACTTTGTGTTTACAATACGTAAATTTGTTAAATCTGTTCAAATATGACCAATTTATTATATCAAGGGAATAATTTTATAATAGGAGTGCAAAATTATTAATATCCTTAGTGAGCTTGCATGAGTTAAGGCTAGAAATAGCTCCTCCCTAAACGGGTTTTCCCTCTTGTCGTGGCAATAGGGGGGGGGGGGGGGCGAATAGCCGTGGCTTAGTGGTTACTAAGCCACGGCTATTCGCCATGGTAAACGTAGGGCAACTCACATGACTGGCCTAAAGTGAAGGGCTGGCTCAAGGTCGCATCTATGAGTGGAATTGTCGAGCCCTTGGATATGTGCTAGTGGGTTGCGGCTAAAGAAGAGTCGTCTCCCTATATCGCTGCAGCGATGCGGCACTCGACTATCCTCCGCGGCATTGGCTACACCACTTGGTGCTGGTGGAGACCGTTGTGCAGGTGAAGTTGGAGGCCGTGAAGGGCAGTGTGCCTTGTGTGCTTTATCTGAGAAGGAAAGGGGGAGGAGAAGTCCTCAACTAAGGAGGGGCTGCTATTGAGCGGTTGGCGCTGGTGGGGCCGCGGATGTGTTTAAAAGCGTTTAAGTGGCCCTGCCAATTAAAAAAAAAGTGCGGTGTAGGTGGAACAGCATGGGGTTTTAATAGGTGCGAGTCCGACATAATCCGTTCTTGCCCCCGCGAAGCGGGTATGCGTAGGCATTTCCTCATTTGAAACCTGGAACACAATCCGTTATGTAGTTACGAATAAAAATATAATAAAATACTGAAATTTCTTAAAAATTTATATATATAAATTTTTAAGAAATTTCAGTGTTTTATTACATCTTTTCATTCACTTTTGAATTTTTTTTAATATATATTTTTATTTGCAAAAACTACATTTTTAACACGTCTTATAATTTTCTTTTAAAAATATCGAAAGTGAGATTTCGTTTATATCGGATAAACTTAATACCGTAAATGAATAGCTCATTTGCCATCATTTTATTTAGTTTAGCACCTAAGCCGTACATTTAGTTATATATTTTATTTCTATATTTTTTAAATTTACCGGCAGGTGTCACGGTTTTCTTTTAATATATATCCTCCAAATCTTTACAATGGTACTCGACTCAAATTAAGTTGTGTCTTAAAATAACATAGTGGACTGCTGATACTTGCGTTTTATTCACGATTTAGCTATAGTTGGAAACACTAACACTAACTTTACAATATCAATAAACAACACGACTGAAGACTAGGAGCATTACTATATGACTCAAAAAAATGTCAAAAGAATTATATACTCTTCTCCTTATGGGCCTCTCCCACTGCAGGAGTGATTTGCCATATTTGGCACAGTTGGCAGGCAGATTAATGATCGTTATACAATACGTATCACACCTTTCACTTGGTGTCCGAAGCCGGTCACCAAGTCAAAGAGTTCTGGTTGAGTTGGAACGGTAGTGTTATTTATAAAATGTACTCAATTACGTCGAAAATAATAAGACTTCAAAACAAATAATTTACTAACAAAGATTCTATATGGACGAAATTGCGGGCACGACTAGTTAATAAATAAAAAATTTATACTTAAAAGTATATTTCTAAATATTTATTCATACTGTTGACAAGTTTTAATAAAATCTTAAAAAAATTGCAATTTAAGATGATTTATAATTTAGTCAGTATTACGTAAATAAACTTGCGTTTATTAGTTTAGTCTAATTTTAATTATACTTTAATATGTATCTAAACCAATTTCAATTTTACTTACACGTATAATATTTTAAGATGATATTATCATGATCAATTAAAATAAGTAATTATGATTTTACTAATCCTCTATATGCACCTGCATATTATATTATGTACTACTTTTGTTTAGTGTGTTCGGTGAAAAGTTAAAATGGCGTAGTGATTTGAATTCATATGAACTGTGAGAGAAACAGTATGGGCTCAAATCAGCATTTAGGGTTTTGAATCCAGAGCAGAGCCGATAATTTCATCATAACTTTTAATAATAAGTCTTTACCTGTGAAATTGCAGTACTGGCCATTTCAAATCAAAATAGTTTTTGTTTGGCTTATAATTCTAATTTCAAATTAATTTTATTTCCAAAAAAATGGAATTATTTTTTCACAATTTGTCAAACGAATACACACGAAGGAATTTTAAACTATTACAAATCAATATATGTATATACAGACATACAGATCTACATTTTTTGATTTTAATATTTTTGAGTTTTTGAATTTTAATCGATTTTTGAAACCTGGTATAATTATTCATTTTTCCATACCCATTGATGGGACAGAGAGTATAATACCAGTTGCGCACTTTGGCTAAAGTTATTTTTTATTTTATACACAATTGCAGACAAAACAATCTCTTAAACAAAATTTTACCTCTTCTCCTTCTAATAGCTCCTGCGTCTGACACGGCGGAATATTTTTTTTCTGTAAGACCATTTGCAGTAACTATTTTTTTCAGCTGCTTTCGAGCAACACTTTGCCGGGTTCTGTACAGAAAATAATGCTGGCTTCCGTATTTCTTATTTGAAATAATTTGTAGGCGTAGTGATGCATAAAACTGTTCCAAATTTAAATAGCATGAATATAAAACTTGCTATGTTACACCTATTTACATAGAAAATTTAATTATCATCAGCATGAAATTCTGAATAGCACTTTTTACACAAGAAAGTAAACTTTGAGATTAGTCTATCTTGTGTTTCGCTAATTAAGTGAATAGTAAAACAAACCAAGAGGTCGGTGATCTAAAATTTCTTGCAGCTTTTTATAGAAAAGCATTACCTATACCTTAGTTAATATTTAGCCATCTGATAAAACTTTTAAGTGCGACTGTCATAAATTAAGTCATTATATTGGAAATAGTCTATTAAATATTTTATTATACAACTAGCTGTACGCCGCGACTTCGCCCGCGTGTTATTTGGAGTTTTAATTTTTTTGCGCGGAACCCTAATTGTTTTTCAAAAATAAAAGTAGCTTAAGTTACTCCTTGTGACATCAGCTATCCGCCAGTGAAAGACCCGTCGAAATCGGTTAAGCCGTTTCGGGGATTAGCCGGAACAAACAGACAGACAGACAGACAGACAAAAATTTTAAAAATTGTGTTTTTGTGATAAGTACCGTATATACTTTCATATGCATTTAATGAAAAGCTGTTATTTTGACATTACAAACAGACACTTCAATTTTATTTATTTGTATAGATGTATAGATTAATCATCTTCAGTATGATTGACCGTGTGTATGAATTTTATAAGTCTATGTCATTTTTGATGAAAATTATTGTTGCAGATAAAATACCTTTTACATTTTATTTTAGTCTCGAATTCAATTAAACAAAATAAAAATTTGAACTTTTTAAGAAGTCCCATCGGTAGCCTTCGTTTTACATAGACATCTGTAATGATGTGCATTTCTTTTAATATGAACTCAGTCGTATTTCTTTGTATCTGACAAGGTTTGTTTTATCCAAAACTAAGAATGTTGCGGATGAAACGAATTAAAAATTAGGTAGGATAGGTGTCACTTTTGCAAAATGTCCCGTTAATGGCTACCTTAATGGTTAACTAATCTTCAAATGTAAAACACCGACTGAAAATCAGATAATTATCGGTAGTTAATTTTTTAAAGTTCATTGAACATATTTAAGATTGTGTTGAAGCTTCACTGGTAAAAAAATATTGGTATAGAAGGGCATAATAAATCATTTTAATAATTAAAATCACTTTATTAAAAATCAAAATAGCCCAATAGCTTTATTAACATGTGACACATAATTGTGCTTATTATTCTCAACATTATTTTATGGAAACTGAGAAAGTTGAAAATTTTAAATTATTGAACAATTGGGATGCGGCAAGTGAAGACTTTGTAAGAACCTCCGAAGGAGACGGAGTTATAGCCGAAATAAGTATTTCAATTTTTTTGGTTTTTGGCCATTTTGCACCCCTAAGAGTATAATGAGAAATTTTGGCCCCTATTCAACCATGACCGCCATGACAACCTCTACATGATAGGCTATTCAAACTGACTAGGCCTAAAGTTCGAGTCACCTCCCAACTCATTTCTAGTCCTTACTTCCAATTACTTCCAATGACATTATAGTATAAATAAAAGAAATTAATGAAATTTTAATTTTATGTGCCAAAATGATGCCATGATTGGAATTAACGCGAGATGGCGTCACGTTCATTCCAAACAGATCATGGAACAATTTAAATAGAGAATTTGAGAATGCAAATTATGATTTACTTCACGAACTTCATCCATGAAGACCACGAAAATCTTTATTTATACTATATAATTACTTCACGCTTCAGCTTCTCACTTTAGCACTACACGCTTAAGCTTTGACTTTCACGTATTTACGAAAGGTGATAAGCTAAAAAGTGGGTTATACATGACGATTTTTTGCAATCGCCAGTGACTTTTAGCTTAAGAAACGGGGATATTGACGTCAAAATCCGAAATGAGTCAAAAATATCCTTAAAGTGTACTGGGAGTTTCAGCTAACTAACACTACAGTCACAAAAATATTAACAGTGAACTACTCGATTATGTGGACATAGCCATGCATTTATTCAGAAATTCACACTCTTACAATTTTCATACATAAAACAACTTGGCTCTACCACGTTTTTCAACGCAATCACAGAATACCAGCGTAAAATAACAGCTTAACGCTACTGTGTTTCGTATGGATGGTGAGTACTGGAAAAGAAACATTCAATCTTAGTCCACACGGCATCTGCATTTTGATTCGTAAACGAGGATAGAAATCTAGATGTCTATGGGCCACTGCAACCACTTACCATCAGGTGGACTGTGTGCTCGTTTGTAAACCTTATCCAATAAAAAAACATCAAAGATAAAATAAACAGGAGTAAAAGACATAAAAAAATCTGATTGCATGAGTGATGTGATGCTGAAAAGGGCACTGACTCAACACAATGCTATCGCACGGTTACACGTTAGTTTTCAGCAATGCCCATTGAGATTGGTGTAACGCTATATTTCTATGTTCAAGAAAGATGTTATCAAAATAATTAAATAATGAAAATGCAAAAGGATAAGAACTGCAGATATGTTGTATAGATTATATTTACTACTAGCTGTGCCCGCGGCGTAGCTCGCGTATACAGGTTTTACATAAAGAATTTGTCGTTTAGGTAAGAGAATATTTATTAAACGATTTATTTCATTACTGTATCAATAAGTGGTAACTAAATAAATCATTATCATCAAAGTTCTAAGTCGTTTATGATAGAACTTCTGTGTAAACGACGTTAGAAGTAGGCTTAACCGGGGTGTACACAAAAAGGTTACGGGGGCTACTAACGCGGGAAAAAGCAACATAGAGTTGGCCATGTGCAAAACAGTCAGTACTGAGGTACACTCCTACAACGCGTAAAGTTTGACCTTGCGCTTTATTTACGGTCATCGCATAACACACGCTCACTGTAACTGGGAACTGAATGCGCTTAAAACTGAAAGGAAAGTTACTTCTTAATAGAGGGTTTTTGGGCAGTGCTGCCAGATAAAAAAAAACTCATTCAGCTCTAGGACAACACAGAAAGCGCTAGATTTCATGAAAACAGCGCTTTAAAAAAGCCCTAGATTTCGCGCTAAATTAACTACAAACAAAGTTTATGTATTTTTATATAATCATAATAAAGAAAACAACATTAAGTTTTTTTTTCTGGCAATATTTTTTTGATGTATCAATACTTCGCAGGACATCGACTTATAATTATGGCAATTGCTGTCAACAGTAGTTAGTACTGTACGAACAATAAAAATGTCATTAATTGTTTTAAAGTGCAATGTATTTCGCAACTTAGTTTCAGATGTCAGCATCTGATTGCAGTTGCTACACAGTTTCTTTGTGTTATAACTTCTAAGTAACTTTTAACTTAGCTGTGCTCTAAGCAACTGACTGAAACTGAATAAAGCAAAATAAATGCGTTGCCAAAACCATGAACGAAAACTTTAATAAAGGGGATTTCCCCGCTTATAGTCGTCGGTAAAAAAATCAAGTTGATCATCCTAAAGGGGAAGCCAGGAGATCCATAGCACAGAGTATCCTAGTTTGGACTCGTCTCCCATGCTTTTTGTTTTGTGGAAAAAATATGTTTGAAAATGATAAACTGCAAATTACTATTTGTGGGAAAAAATAATAAAGGTCATTATTATTATTATCGGTAATGTGGACTAACAGTGCTGCTATAAAAGAGTTAATAACCCGCTAGTCGCTAAAATATTGAAATGTGTGTTAAATACACCAAAAAGCGCTGGATTAAGCTAGGTGCTAAAATTTCGAAATGCGCGCTATACATTCCAAAAAAGCGCTAAATCTAGTTCCCAAAGCGCTAAAATGGCAGTACTGATTTTGCGTATATTATAAATACAATATCACGACATTTCGTTGCAAAATTTTTATTTTTGGTCTGGTTCCGTTGTATGGCTTTGACCTTCGATGGATACAAATTTCTTCAGTAAGTCTCAATACGATTCATCGGCGAAAAATCTCAACACAGCAATTCAGAAAAGTGTGTAATTTGTACAACTCCATCTATTGCGTCCTTTGTGTGAGAAAACATCCTTTTTAAATCTCTTTTTGTGTTTTAAGTATATTAATTATTATGGAACGTTTTTTTTACACACAAATCTTTTTATTACTATTTCTGAGATTTTATGGCGCCATTGAACAAATTCGAACCTACATTTCAAAATAATAATCATTACTTTCGATAGAATTAACCAATTTTAATAAAACAAAGATTAAATGTAACTCGAAGATACGCTTTATGATTTTCTTAACGATTTCTTTGAAAATAAAAGATGTTTACTTTAGACGTGATGCGTTCATATAATAACAGACAAATAGACAGACAGACAATTCTAAAAATTATAAAATGTTCTTATTTAATTATTTTCAGTTCCCCATAATGATTTTAGCCACCAAAATATATATACAATGTACAGAAAGAGACACATGTTATCATCATTTTTATTATATGTATATATTTAAAGAGAGATGGCGCTGCTAACATCAATTCTAAAAATAAAAGAGATTAATTGACACGATTGATACATTATATAAAACGCAAGAGAACTTATAAATCAGTGCCTGCACAGTAAGCAAAAAATAAAGTTTGACTCTCGCCAAAACCAACGCAATTGTTAATAGCTCTTTTAAAATTTGATTTACCACATAGAGTACTCGGCGGTAAAGAATAAATTGAGTTTGTCAACACGCAGTAGGGCAGCGAGTAATATAATAAAGATTAGCAGTAAATATGAAAACTCATCTACAGGAACAAAACCACATTGCAATTGCATTACATTTTCACAACACCACCATCTATCGAAGAAATGGGTTAACTATTGTGCTTCAGATTTAGTTAATAAGGTTAATATATTTTTGTATATTTAATACGTTCTTTAATACTTTTGTTTACTGCGTTTTAGATATACATAATTATATAATTATTTTATATAATTTAACTATGATTTATGATATGATATTACTTTAAAATGCACTTGATGACTCAAACAAAGCCACCGTTGAGCAAATTCGTACCTATACTTCCCTACCCATACTTCAGAATATTTATCATAACTTTTGATGGAATGAACTGATTTTAATGAAATAAAGACTAAATGTAACCCGAAGATACACTTTATAATTTCCTTAACAATTCTTATGATATAAATTAGTACTTTATACGTGATACGTTAACAAACAAACAGACAGACAGACAGACAGACAGACAGACAGAAAATTCTAAAAATGGTAGAATTGTATTTAATTACTTATTTTTAGTACCCCTCAATCACTTTTATTACAAAAATATAAAATGTACAGACATCTGCTATTTACAGTTTTATTATATGTATAGATATTCACTCCAAAACTGCAGACATTTGTCTAATTTATAAATTATATATGATACACATAAGTTTAACCAACTGCAATAGGTAGTAGCCGGCTAAACCTAGGTGTATCCGCACTTCGGATTTTAGCCATAACATATATAAGTATATATCTGGCACAAGCATTTTGGATCCTCCGAATTATATGGTTAATTTTCGAAAATAGCCTGGATCCGTATACCGAATCGGCATAATTAAGTATGGAGAGTACAAGGGAGCTGCAGAGCTTAATGCGCAGATCGTAACTCAAAAATTCACGTTTTCGGTATAATACTTTTAGTCTCTAAATCGCGATCTCGAGCACGTGTCTCTCAAAGCGAAGCGCGTCCTTCACCAGAAGCCCCAGATCCTTAACGTCTATCACACGATTTACTTTCTCGCCGACGACACACAAATCAGGATTATTTGCAACTATTTGATTTATTTGTCGTCTTGATCCCAATACTGTATGTATGTGTATGTATTTTGATTTTGCTGGATTGAGCACAAGAGTATTGGCATCTGACCACTGGGTGATTTTTGTTAAATCTCTATTTAACTTATCTGACTAGCTAGTTTGACTTGGAATAAATGACAGATATAGCTGCCAGTCATATGATTTTTACAGTTTTGAATGGCTGTATTAACATCTGCAATATACAGTAAAAATAAAACATGCCCAGTATGGATTCTTAGGGATCTCCTCCCGTTACGTAACAAACATTTGACAGAGAATGTGTACCATCTTTTTTAATGGTTTTAAGTAACTGCATGCGGTCATTAAGATAATTGAAGAACCAATTGATTGCGGTCAGATCGAATTCATAATAAGAAAGCTTATTGTAAGGTTTTATTATAGAAATGGTGGGTAATTGTGGAAACTGTAATAACACGTTTGGAGAATAAACCAGTCAGCCGCGCAGTCCTGTGTTTGATTGACGCCTTTCCTTGGGTCTTTACACTGGCGACGAGTGGGTACCGCGAATATTATTTGGGGCGTGTAAACTATATACGTGACGAGTAAATTATATGTAAATAGGTACTATGCCGATCGGAAAACTTGAGCCGTTCAACATTCATGCTACACAGTGGCCGGAGTACATACGACGGGTAAAACAGTATATTATACTGAACGAAATTAAAGATGAACTGCAAGTACCTCTCTTAATAACTGTGGTTGGTGAGGCAACGTATTCTCTAATGTGTGATTTGTGCTCGCCGGTACATCCCGAATCAAAGACTTTCGAGGATTTGGTGCAATTGTTGACCGAACATTTTGAACCTCAGCGGTCGGAAATCGCCGAACGACACGTATTTCGGTTGCGCAGACAACGACCAAGCGAGTCACTTACGGAGTACCTGCATAATTTAAAACATCTCGCAACAACCTGTAACTTCGGGAAGGCGCTGGAGGAGAATCTACGAGATCAATTCGTGTCCGGCCTAGCGAGTGAAGCGATGCGATCGCGTATATTTGCCGAGAAAAATATCAAATACAAAGAGGCGGTCGAGCTGGCTCTGGCACTTGAGGCTGCAGAAAAGCACGCGGAGGTGAGCGCCGCCACAACAGCGATGGCGTCTACCTCGGCCTCTGGCTTGGGCGGCGAGGTGAGCGAGGGCTTGCACCGGGCGAGCGCGCAACGAGCAGGCGCACGCGGCGGCAGCGGCGGCGGCGCGGCGGCCTGCTGGCGCTGCGGCAAGCAGCACCGGTCAGATCGGTGTCGGTTTGCGCAATATAATTGTGATCAGTGCGGCCAACGGGGCCACCTTAAAGTAATGTGTAAAAAGGTGTTCAGTGAAGTGCGCAGTGGGCTACGTACCGGAGCTCGATCGTGTGGTCGACCAAATTTGGTGAACCAGGTGGATACGGAAGAAGATGAGGACTTCTATAACATTAAGTTGTCGGCTAAAGGTACCAAACCATATTTCATTATAATTAATGTGGACGGTCATCGTCTAGAGTGTGAGGTCGATACGGGCAGCCGTATTTCGGCTATCAGTGCAGATTTTTATAAACGGTACTTTTCAAATAAATCATTAAATGTCGATAACCTAATATTACGTTGCTACTCGGGCTCCCGTATCGAATCGCTAGGTTACATTTATGTCGATGTACAACTGGGTGAGACTCGAGCTAAAAATTTACAACTGTATGTTATTAAAAACGGAGGCCGTCCTTTGTTAGGTCGAGCATGGATACACGCTTTAAATATAAGGCAAATTAACTTTAATGAAATTGTTGATGATGCATTCACGAGTCAATTATTGACTGAGTTTCCGGAGGTGTTTTCTGATAAACTGGGTACTTGTAAAAGAACTATTCAATTAGAGCTGACGGATAAGGAACCCGTGTATGTTCGCGCGAGGCCCGTACCTCTCGCGTTGCGCGCGCGGGTTGAGCAAGAGCTCATACGTCTCGAGCGAGAGGGCACTATTTATCGCGTCGATCATTCCGAATATGGCACGCCGATAGTACCAGTTGTCAAGGAGTGTGGGGATATACGGATATGTGGGGATTACAAAATAACTATTAACCCTAAACTAAAACGGGACTATTATCCTCTGCCCAGGATTGAGGAATTATTTGCTTCCCTAAGTAGTGGAGTGAAATTTTCGAAAATTGACTTGAGACATTCATATCAACAAGTGTTACTGAGCAAAGATTCCCAACCATACACTGCAATAACGACACATATAGGAACATTCGTATATCGCCGCACTCCCTTCGGCTTATCCTGTATTCCCGAAAAGTTTCAAAAACTTATGGAAGAAACGCTGCGGGGTATCCCCGGGACAGTAGTATTTTTGGATGACATTTGTGTTACAGGCCCGAATGAAGAATTACATTTTAAAAATCTAAAAACGGTAATTGAACGGTTGCGTAATATGGGCTTAACAGTTAAAATGAATAAATGTAGTTTTTTACAACCCAGGGTTAAGTACCTAGATTTTATAATAGACAAAAATGGGTTGCACCCGGATCCGGAAAAATTAGAGGCCATCTGCAACTCACCGACTCCTAGTAATATAACTCAGTTAAAAAGTTTCCTTGGATTATTAAATTACTACGGAAAATTTATTCAAAATTTAAGCGCTCTGTTACATCCTCTATATGAATTATTAAAAAAGGAAGTGAGTTGGAAATGGGACTCAAAGTGTGAGCGGGCCTTTGCAGAGGCTAAGCGAGTGTTAACGAGTGACCGGGTGCTGGCTCATTATGAGGAGGGGCGTCCGCTCGTGCTGGCAGTGGACAGCAGCGCGTACGGTTTGGGTGCGGTGCTCGCGCACCGCTACCCAGATGGCAGTGAAAGGCCTGTCAGCTGTGTTTCACGAACTCTGAACACAGCTGAACGTAATTATAGTCAATTAGATAAAGAAGCGCTAGCTATATTTTATGGGGTTACTAAACACCACCAGTATTTATACGGCAGGAGGTTCGTTTTGCGTACGGATCACCAGCCGCTGAGCTATATATTTGGGGTGCGAGGAGGTATACCACAAACTGCTGCGAGCCGCTTACAGCGCTGGGCAGCCCGTCTTGCAGCCTATGATTTTTCCGTAGAATTCGTGCCTTCAAAGAATAACGGGCCGGCAGATGCCTTATCTCGCCTGCCGTTGCCTCACGAGCGGGGCCTTACTACGTCAGTGAGTTATTTAAATATCGTAGAGGAGTGTATGCCCGTAGATTTTAAGGAAATTAGTTATGAAACAAAAAAAGATAATCTGTTATGTAAAATTTTAGGATATGTAATGTTCGGTTGGCCGCCCGAGGCGAGATGCGAAGAAGAAAAACCGTATTTTGCGCGTAAGAGCGAGATCACTACGGATCTCGGTTGCTTACTATTCAAGTATAGACTTATTATACCTCCAAAACTACGTACACGAGTTTTGGAGGAGATTCACGATGGCCAATTAGGTGTTAATAAAATGAAAAATTTGTCGAGAAACTACGTTTACTGGCCTAGTCTCGATAAGGATCTAGAGGAGGTATGTCGAAATTGCGAGCCATGCCGGGTGGTCCGCGACACGCCACCGCACGCTTCGATTCACCCGTGGGAGTTTCCACTTCAGCCCTGGCATCGTATACATGCGGATTTCGCGGAATATGCTGGAAAAAAATATCTGGTCATAGTGGACGCTCATTCTAAATGGATTGAAGTGTCCACTGTAATGTCCTTGCTATTCAAGGAATACGGGAACGTTTATTTAAACACACTGAACCCGTAAACGATCATTTATTCACACAATACAGGGTAGCCGTAGAACCCGTTATTATTATCTACCGACACAATATGCTACATCCCTCCACACTTAGATTACAACGTAATATACAATATATAAGCATTATACCTAATTAATGATTAAGTACCACATTTTATTTGGGAAGCAACCAACTATGCTTTATGTATAATTGATGGACATGTTGCGCTTACACAATTTTAGCATAAAAAAATCAAAAACACATATACTACAATACATACATTGTTTTATGTATAATAAAAAATGACATTAATCACTCGACTTTAACACCTCTCCTCTACGTTTATTTAGAATACACAAAAAAAACAATTATAAACAAAACAAATGTTTACATTAGATTTAGTAAGTATAAATATTATAAAACTAAGCGTTTAGGTGGTTTAATAGCGCGGCCAGATCGTGATGTGCGCATGGTCGTGGAGGTTTGAGGCGGTGGGGACACGTCTCCCATGTCAGACTCCGCGTGAGTCAGCACCGGTGCCGCCTCACCGCCGTCAGGTCCCGGTGGTTGTGCGGCTAGCGCACCACCTGGGCTATTGAGAGGTAATGATGCAGGTGTATCATGAGAGGCACTGGGACCTGCCGTGCTCCCAACGTCCATATCCTCAAACGTCCACGCCGCTTCACCACGACTGCTGTTATGTGATTTGGCTGACATTAACTGATTCACATGACGTCTCCAAATGATATCGGATCTCTGTATCGCCACATCATATAGAACTTTACCTAAGCGTGCAACGACCTGGCCAAGGATCCATGTTGGTCTTTTGGGATTGGCTCGATAGTCTCGTACCCAAACTTTCTCCCCAATCGAAAATGCTTTAATTTTACCACCAAAATATAATTTTTGACGATTTTGATTCACTAACACATTTTTATGTATTAGAGGTTTTCGATCTAAATTTGAACGCTTAACAGCGATTAAATCAAGTTTACAACGTAAATTCCGACCGAACATAAGCGATGCAGGTGATACTCCCGTCGTACAATGCGGTGTATTCCGATAGTGAAACAAATAGTTATCTAAGTGATTAGCGAAGTCTTTAAAACCACAATCCTTGATAGCATTCACAATAAACCGCTTACAAGTCTTTACTGCGTTCTCGGCGAGTCCATTACTCTGTGGCGAGTACGCAGGAGATAAAATGTGAGTTATGCCATTATCAGTACAGTACTTAGAAAATTCAGACGAAACAAAGGTTTTGGCATTGTCTGTGACTATTTTATTGGGAATGCCGAAACATGAAAAAATTTTTTTTAATTTATTGATAAGTTCTTTTGATAAAAAATTTGACATTAATTCGCATTCAATCCATTTACTATGCGCATCGACTAGTACAAGAAAAATCTTCCCATGAATTGGGCCGAGGTAATCTAAATGGATTCTTCCGAAAACAGAGTCAGGCCACCCCCACGACTCCAAGCGCGCTTTCGCAGGAGATGGTCGCAAGGATATGCAACGACCACAGTTAGAAACCATGTTTTCTATGTCACTGTCGATACCCGGGTACCAACAGCGTTCTCTAGCAATCATTTTCATTTTAATTACTCCTAAGTGCGCAGCATGCAGTTCTTGTAGCACAGCAGCCCTATAAACAGTAGGCACTACAATTCTGTGACCTCTCATGAGAACTCCGCTATCAACATATAATTCATGTTGGCATCTATTATATGGCAAAAGTTCTGATGACACTTTCCGTGGCCACGATTTGGTCACATATTGCATGACAAGTGACAGAACTTTATCTTTATGAAAAGCGGCCCGCAGCTCGTCTAATGAAGCGGGCAGTGGCGCGCCAGCAGCCGCTAGCGCGTTAACATAACTGGTGACGTCATCTACGTGCGCCGTATCCTGCGACGAATCACAATCAATGGGAAACCGACTCAAATAATCAGCTACATTAGATTCACTATTAATGAACTCAATTTTATAATTATAGGCAGCAAGAAATAAAGCATACCGTTGCAGTCTCGCTTCGGACATATGAGGAACTCCTTTATCGGGGGAGAAAATAGAAAGGAGGGGCTTGTGGTCTGTTCTCAAAATAAATGGTTGCTGGCGGCCATAAAGATATTGATGGAATTTTTTGATTCCATAAATAATGGCAGTCGCTTCTTTCATAATTTGACTATAGCCACGCTCACTTTTAGTGAGAGCACGCGAAGCGTAACTGATCGGGCGCTCGGCACCCGCGGGGTAGCGCGCCGCGAGCACCGCGCCTAGCCCGCCGGGGGCCGCATCCACTGTCAGAACCAGCTGCTGCCGCGGGTCAAAGTGCGCCAGTACGCGACTTGAACATAACTCGTCTTTGATAGCATCGAATGATTTCTGATGTTCCGCCGTCCATTCCCATTTCATATTTTTTCGCAGTAAATTATGTAATGGTTCAAGAATGACCGCCGCTTGCGGTATAAAGCTACGGTAAAAGTTAACTAAACCCAAAAATGATTTCAATTGTCGGACGTTTCCTGGCACCCTTGCTTGTGTAATAGCCTTTATTTTATCCGGATTTTTATGAAGGCCAAAACGATCAATAACAAAACCCAAATATTCTATTTTATTTTGGAAGAATGAACATTTCGAGCGCTGGAGCATTAGCCCGGCGTCTCTTAGACGACTTAGTACCAAATCGACACGTTCCCAATGTAATTCGGCGGTCGGAGCCGCGATTAACAAGTCGTCGAGGAAACACTCCACGCCATCTATGCCCTGCAGCAGTTGCACCATAGCACGCTGGAACAAAGCTAGCGCATTTGACAAACCGAACACTAATCTTGTATAAACAAAAAGACCTTTATGCGTATTGATACATGTATATTTTTGTGACTCATCATCTAGAAGGAACTGATTATAACTATTTGATAAATCAAGCCTACTAAAGTAACGACAATCGTGTAACGATGCACATAACTCACTTATTTTGGGCAATGGATAAGAGTCAATTATTAGGGCCTTATTGATCGTCATGGAATAATCGCCGCAAATACGTACGTCATTATTTTTCTTTAATACTGCAACAATCGGTGACGCGTAATTAGAATAAGAAACCGGTTTGAGTATGCCAGCGCGCACTAATCGGTCCAACTCTGCGCTTACCTTATGTTTGAGCGCAAAAGGCACCGGCCTAGCTTTAAAAAATTTTGGTGTGACACCTTCTTTTAAGTGTAGCGTTAACTTATACTTATTGAACGTGCCCAACCCACCAGAAAATAATGTTTTATATTTCGACAAAATAAATTTTTCTTTATCTACTGAACAATAATTTAATGAGATAAAAGCGAAATTAAATTTTGTCATAAAGTCCCTACCGAGCAAGGGAACCGGGCCATTTTCAACAACATAAAATTTTATATTATGCGTTACATTATTATATGTGACTGGTAAGTAACACATGCCCAATAGCCTTAAAGCAGAACCACTGTATGTATATAAAGTTTTATTGGACTCACCGAGTGACAAGTTTCGCGAGAAATACATATACCATATGCGCGCCGGCAGCGCTGATACCCCACTACCGGAATCAACCTCCATACTAAGAGTAACACCTCGCACTATAACTTCAAGAGATATCGGTTTTTCTTCCTTACATAAAATAGTATTAATACGTGATTCATTATTTATATCTCTAACATTATTAATTGGTGAAAAATCATTACATTCGTCCCTATCACTACCTTCCAAAACGTAATTATTCTGCATACCATTATGCTGCTTTTTCACAATTTTGTCCTTTTTGGTTGTAATCTCGTTATGTACGTAGTATCTCTTAGAACACATTCTTTTTAAATGCCCTTTTGCACCACACAAATTGCACGACAGATGACGATAGCCACATACGGAGGTATCGTGTGACCTCGCACCACACACACTACACCTGGGGGCTCCGCCGTCGCCGCCACCACGGGCGCGACCGCCTCGTGTACCGCCGCTTGCAGTAGCTTTTCGCCGCGAGTCCGTATATAGCACAGGTTCAGACTTAATTAACTCCGCCGAATCGCCAGCGGAAACAATACGCTGCGCACTTTCAACTGCACAAGCTACTTCAAGTGCCTTATTTAGTTTTAGCTGATTGGGATCTTCTCTAAATAATTAATTAATTTTTTAATAAATAATTTTTCTCGGGCCGACGCAGTGTCAAGACCAAGTACAAAACGATCCGTCAAACACATCTCTAGAGCTGTACCAAAACAACATGCCGATGCTAGTCCACGAAGATGAGCAGCATACTCCACCATCGACTCGTGAGGGTCCTTTTTAGCCGAATAAAACTTTTGTCTTTCAGCGTATATACACTTTTTTGGGTCGAAGTGGCCGTCAAGCGCAGCAATAATCGCCTTGTAATCGGTTGATTCAGGCGTATTTGGATACAATAAATCACGAGTAAGACGATATGAGTCTTGTGACATGCTATTCAATAAAATTGCCCGTCTTCTCACTCTTTGAGCATCTGTGATATCGTCGATTCCATTTGCAATAAAGAAGTTGTTTAGTTGTGCTACGTGTACCACCCACTCATCTGTTTTGCAATCGAAAACTGGCACTTTCCCATAGATAGACATTTTAACGCGTGACTTCTACTGTTGGTTAATCGATTATTAATACACAAAATAAACTCGTCGCCACTGTAATGTCCTTGCTATTCAAGGAATACGGGGAACGTTTATTTAAACACACTGAACCCGTAAACGATCATTTATTCACACAATACAGGGTAGCCGTAGAACCCGTTATTATTATCTACCGACACAATATGCTACATCCACTATGAATAGTACAAATGCACAATCGACAATCGCAGCTTTCAGAGCCATCTTTTCCAGATTCGGGCTTCCTTCGCAACTCGTCACGGACAACGGTCCACCTTTTTTATCGCACGATTTCAAAAATTACTGTAATATGAATTGTATCAAACATGTTACCACGGCACCCTACAGACCACAAGGTAATGGCGCCGCGGAAAATGCTGTCAAAACAATTAAAAAAGTTATTAAAAGGGCGGTTCACGAAGGTAAAAATGTGACACAGGCTATCAACATATTTTTATTTAAGTATCGGAATTGCGAACACGCGAGTACAGGAGTGCCTCCCGCGGTCGCCTTGCTCGGGCGGCGGCTGCGCGGGCGCTTGGACGCGATGCGCCCGGACGTGCGATGCGCCGCGCAGCAGCGCCAGGCGGCCGCGGCCGGCGGCACTCACCGCGACCACGACCTACAACCCGGTGATCCCGTGCTGAATCGTGACTATACCGCGAGGGGAGAAAAGTGGGCCGAGGGTAAAGTCGTGTGTAAAACGGGCCCAGTCTCATGTAAGGTGAACATTGGAAAGGGAATTGAATTACGTAGGCATCTGGATCAAGTAATTCCAATAAAAAATAAAAATAGATATTCCTTAACGCGCACAAGTCAGACATCAAGGGAGGAGGAATCCCAGGGTGAAGATAGGAATGGTAATAAAACTGATGTGGTCTGTAGTGATGACGAGGGGGCTTGTTTCGAGGACGCGTCGGGTGGGCCGACAGCATCGAGGACACGCGCGTCAGCGCCCTTCTCTGAACCTATCCAGTCCCCGACACTGACGCCGCCCGGACCCGACGCGTCTTCGCGAGCTTTGCGTGCTTTTAACCGTAATAAGAGAAATGCAAAGATTTGAAGGGGGAAAATGAAAGGTTTTATTATAGAAATGGTGGGTAATTGTGGAAACTGTAATAACACGTTTGGAGAATAAACCAGTCAGCCGCGCAGTCCTGTGTTTGATTGACGCCTTTCCTTGGGTCTTTACACTTATGAATAATAATTCGATATTAATACAATCAAAAACCCGTGAGAAATTCAAGTAGTTTTTCACCTTTACTTTACCTACTATTAGATATATGTTAAAAAACCTTTACTTGGCGCTATTCTTACCTCTTCAGGCGAGAGTAGTGTTGCCATGTGTGAAATGTGAGATAAAAATTTAATTTTTCTATTATAATGAGAAGCAAAGAACCTTATTACAAGTTTGAAAAGATACTGGAATTTATCCTTCAAAATTGAGAAAAAACAAGCAGAATTGTATAGTCTCGTATTCGCCGGATAGTAAGCGGTTTTGGGTATTTAGGATACTGAGAGTTCACTTCGGTATCAATAATGAACATAATATGTGATTGCACAACTGCTATTTTAGTCTTACAAGGAAGAAAGTTATTCAGACAAAAATTAGATTGTTAAATGTCAAACACTTTGCGGCCAATACCACAGCATCAAGACTAGCCTACTGAGAACTATTTGTCCCACATGAAGGGACTGCTAAGACCCGCGAAGATATGAAGAGTACTAAACCAAGACTGGGACTACGAATGTTGAACTATGCTGTTGTCTCTACTTGTTGCTAGTGTTAGAAGAGAAATGTCTAGCACAATAAAACCAAAGATGACTTTGACAATTAATCCGATGACTGTCTTTTGCTATCAAGTTCTATACATACATTACTTTTGCATTTATTTTCTTTTTCTCATTTACCTAATATTATTTATGATCTCTTTTACATCAATCTTGGTACAGACACGTCTCTTACGAATTAACTTTAGTTTATTTGGTAATAATAAACTGCATTTTATGTTTTCTTTTGAATTCGTTAGAAAAAATAATAAAATTTTTAATACATATTTTTATTCTATTAAGTCATGCCAAATTCAGAAAACCAAAATATAAAAGAGGAATCACCTCGGTGTTTGTCTGTCATAGAGGTTTTGTTTCTACAATTGTCTCACGTAGATAATCTAGCATAGCTGGTATTATGACATGTAAGAACTGAAAAAAGACTAACAGGAGTGAGGTTCAAATTTCAAATCACCATCATTTCATCAGGATTAGTTTTACGTTACAATAAGTTAAGATATCAAGTAGTAATTATTTGAAGTGAACTATAAAAATGTGCATTAGTATTTTACGTTCAATTTTAACATTTATCCGAATAAATTAATTAAAATTGATGGACCGAATCTCTAATGTCATCTCTAATAAATGTATGTCTAGAGCATAATAAACTTCATAAATTTTGGCATTTTGTAGTTTGAGTTTGAAATCGAAATTATTCTGAATACTATAGTCTTTACCGTATTGCTAACATAAAATTTGGAAAAGACATGAATTTAATTTATAAAGTATTTAGCACTTTTCGAATACGTAATTTTAAAAAATTCAGTCTTACCTCATTCTAACGGTGCTTAAAATCTACAAATTACAAATCCGCAATATCAGCAGGGCTGTTTTTACTAATCTCAATGATTTTAAGAGTTTTAGATATTTTTTTCGAATCAAGACACATTTGGTGCAATCTCTTATTTAGCTTATTTTTGATTATATGTAAGTGTAATCCTGATCCTTATTAGGTCTTCCTACAGAAGCTGGATCATCTCAACAATAACTGTTTTTTTTATAGCGTAGGGTGACAAACGAGCACACAGTCCACCTGATGGTAAGTGGTTGCTATGGCCCATAGACATCTACATTTATCCTCGTTTGCGAATCAAAATGCAGATGCGTGTCCACCCGTGAGGACTAAGATTGAATGCCTCGTTTCCAGTAAAAAGGGTCTCCGGTTCTCTACACTCACCATACGAAACACAGCAGTGTTAAGCTGCTATTTGACGCTGGTATTCTGTGAGAGCGTGGTCCTTCCCCGGTTGAGCCGACTCATTCATGCTACAACTATAGTACTATTGAGCTGCAGCATGTCTCTACCACGTATAAATAACGAATGAAAAATATAGAATGTTTCCGTTCTATCTTTCGTCTTCGGAATTTTGATTATATTTCCTCCTCCTTTCCTAGTTTAAACGGCTAACTATACATCAGCAAAGACACGTATGGATACTTATCACAGTTTTTTTTTATTTTTACTAGAGAAAATTTATCTGAATTATCTGAAATATAAGGTTAATTTCCTGCGTGACACTCATAGTAGACAGCTTTGTTAATTGGAAAATCTAGCTATCTACGTTTGTTTCACCGTTCGAGTTATATATATATATATTCATAGTTTGTTATCCAGGCCGCGCGCCTATGGCATTACCTACCGAAAAAGTTAAGACAACCTTTCAGCAAACAAACATTTAAGACGAATATTCGGGCTTAATTTCTAAAAAATGGTGCAAACTGCTAAGTTCTGCTGATCTGCAATACTCATTAATACAGTTAATTCTATCTTTGTTTAAATTTGTTCAAGTACTTATGTGTTATATCTTATACATTATCTTTACATTATTTAAATAATTATTTAAATATGTTTATATGTTTACTTTTATTATATTCGATAATTTGTGTTCTCTATTACAGCCTTCGTAAAGTTATCACTAAGTTTGACTAGCATTTAGCATTAAGTATGCCTTTTGATCCTATACTCTTTTTGTAAGGTACAATAAAGATTAAATAAAAAGCTACGATTAAAGTAAAATTGTCAAAATAAAAAATGCTTTAAAAGGCTGTTCCTAATAGGTACGAAACTAATACGTCTTTTTCGGTCAAGTTTTCGTCGTATGAGATTAATCAAACCACTCTACTTGATCGTTTCAGCCTGTAATCTGTACCATTTGAGTCACCACTGTATAAAAGGTTATTTTCAATTTTCCACCTTCCACTATGTTAATCCATTGAAATAAAATCGCTAAACAAACAACGTTGCAGGAAAAAGCTAGTATTGAATAAAACAAAATATATTTCGTATTTTTTATTATAATTTAAGATCCTATTTCGCAAATATCACTATTAATAGCCCAATATTTGTGTCGTTTTAGCTTTGGCCAGCTTCAGTTGAGGTTTGAATATCACCTACTGATACGTTTGCAACATTTTCAGTCAAAGGTTGTAATAAATCCTCAGTCGTAATATCGTCGTAATCAGTCATATAATCGCCCAAATTACTTTGACTACTAATTATTGGCATAAATTCATCGTTATTCAATGATGGAGTGTAAGTTGTAGTAGATATGTCTTCAACGTTATTTAATAAAGTAGTTGTAGGACTTACTTTTTCAGTTTGTAATAATTGCACATCATCAATTGTTAACTTTACATCATCAGGAGTTAAAGGCAGTACACCACTTACCGTGGGAAGTACATCGTCAATTATTAGAGATTTTACAATTTTGCTAAAAGTTTTTTTTACTTCACTATTTTTGGAGGAATCTACTTTAATGTCACTAGAGGGCTTTAATATGATAATTGGAGCTTTAACTTCATCCTTCTTCGCAGTCTTTTCATTGTTTTCTGATCCGTCATCCACAACTCTAACAATTACTTCGTACTGTAATTTAAGTTTGTTTGACGGAGCATTGGATACGGTATTCAACACTTTAGATCCCTTAAAAGTATAAAGGGATCCTAAGTTTTCTCCTTTATCCAAATTAAATACTGGCGGGTGTCTGAAAAATAAAAATTTGATATTTTAGAGAATATTAATTATTAATATTATTAACATTTGAAAAATATGATCTTGCGCTTTGATCGAACAGTTCGGACTGATCATACCTGTAAAAATTTACGAAATCATCCTATTGTATTTCCCCGTTTTTTTCTCCAAAACTGTATGACTTTATTCGTTATATTTTAGAAGAACAATATAAAAATGATGGTGACTATGTGTATATATTTCTCTTTCAAATTTTATGGTCTTTAAATTTGTTTGCTGGATGTGCGAGAAGAGTATTTTAACTGAGAAATTTTAGCTACTTAAAACATTTACTAGTTCTTAAGTTAATTATTTTTGCAAAAAAAACACAGCAACAAAAAACACGGTTGTGATATTAGTAGACATAGATTTCATCGTCAAAATTATATCTTCTAGTGTCATTAACTAGAGAAACAAGAGAGGAATATAGACTAAACGCCACCCGGATATTCTCTATAGGCACATCTTCCATGTTTTTTTTTAATTACATAATTTTCAGGATTATGCTTCTTAATAATGACTCCATTGTAATTGTACTAAATTATACCGTAAGTCATTAAATTTATGTATTAAGCAATTTGTATATCACTTTCACCTCTCAGCAAATAATATATATAATACAAAGTACACTAAAGGCTTTTTTTTTTCAATTTCATTTATACTTTGAAAAATGTGTTACCTATAATTTTAACATTGGTAAATTTTAAATAGGAAACTAACTTTATCTAGGAAATTGGTAATCCCTAATTATTTAACACTAAACATCGAGAGAGTAAAATAAAAAGGATATCTCACATTTAAAAAAAAAGTGAAGTGAAAAACGAACTAGCAAAGGCCAGATTCATCTCTTTTTGGGGTAGATAAGTATGCCGAAACTTTCAAAGGAAGTGGTTACTCTTCAGAAACCAAACAAGCAGTGTTGTCGCACAGAGAACGATGGTTACCGTTACCGTTAGCGTTACAGCCTACCATAAATCCACTACTGAATATAGGCTTCCCCCATAGATTGCTTCGTTGGGGGGATGTTTGCCGTAGTTGTCACAATTGGCAGGTGGCTTAACAACTACAGTTTTTTGAAGAAGGGAAGATTCTAATGTCCATCTCCTGGTTTGTTTCTATCTGTTGCCTCTTACCCACGAAGCGCTAGGAATAGAAATAGAGGTAGAATATAATAATTTTTATTTAATTAGATCAAAAGAATACTTCTTAAAAGTCATTTGAGCTTTACCACTTGTTCGGAAAAAACCTTTGCCCTGGGAAGAACCAGATACAAACCGAGCCTTTTTTAATTTAAAAACCACATGGTAGCGATCACCTCATTCCCAGACGTTAAGGACTGTATTACAGTCGGGAGACGTTAGGACTGTATTGCACATTCATTACAGCCCGTCACAAGTCCACTGATGAACATAGGCCTCCCCTAACGCTTGCCACAAAGCACGGTCCTGAGTCAACTGCATACATAGACTTCCTGCATGTCTTATCAGGCAGTCACTCTATCTAGTGGGGTTCACCCTACACTTTGCGTACAGGTACGAAGCTGCCACTCGAGAAATTTTCTTTGCCATCGGTTTTCGGTTATTCGAGCAATATGGCCGGCCCATTGCCATTTCAGTTTATTATGTCGGTTACTCTGGTTATTTAAACATAACATAAACACTCACGCATGTCACCCAGAGGGGTAGGTAAAGATTACGGACTTTAATTTTGCACGATCCTGAAACACCTGTTTAGTCTCTTTTACATATACACATCTTTTACGTAGCGTAGGTATATACGCATACATGCTCGTGGGTTAAGGGTATTCTTAATCTGGCCCATATTCAATATATCGCCAATTTGGTTGATAAATATTCGTCTAGGGTGTCCCTTTCCGACTCTGCCTCTCACTTCTGCAACATAAATTTTCTTTCTCACACTTTTCTCGTTCATTCTTTCTACATGTACCAAACCACAGCACATCATCTTGAAAACCACACTTTTTGCTTACCACACAATTTCTCACCCTTTCATTCAAATTCAGCCCTAACACAGTCCTAACACCTCCAATTATTCTACACTCGTGCTGCTTCTGTCATACCCAGCTTTCACTACCATACATGAAGGTAGGGAGTAACCCAGCATTTTAAATCGCCATACGTGCTTTTTTGACACATAGAGTGAAGCGCCCCATTTTCTCCATGTCCTGCGTTCACTCGTCGTTCTATATCCTTAGCATATCTACCATCTCGGCTAAATACACATCCAAAATACACAAAATCCATTTAAAAGATTTTATTATAATTCTATACGTGATAGAACCATGCTGCAGCTATATTATAGTGTAGCACAAACAGGTCGGCTCAACCGAAGAAGGACCACGCTTTCACAGAATACCAGCGTAAAATAGTAGCGTAATCCTTCTATGATTGCGTGGTAAGTGTAGAAAACTGGAGACCCTTTTTATTAGAAATGAGGTATTTCATATTAATTTTCAGGGGTGATAATGCACCTGCATTTTGATTATTTATTGAAGATTGATGTAGATGTCTATGGGCTACAGTATCCACTTACTATCAGCTGTACTGTGTGCTTGTTTGTCACTCTTATACAAATAAAAAAGCTCATCCACTTACTGGACCAACTCCTCTTCTATTCTTATTTTACATATTGTTTTAATTCTTTTCCTTCAAAACCCATCACTTTCGTCTTATTTTCGTTCACTTTCTATTCCCTGTTTTTGGTGACCTGTTCATTAATGTAACCATAATTTGCAACACGGCCGCATACAACGCAAATATGACTCGATCATCAACGTGCAAAAACCATTTGACGGTTAACTCACACATTCTTCAATTTCCAAAGTTTCCAAACAACTGTCCATAAATAGATTAAACAATAGCCATTAGGAAGATATACAGCGCTGTCGAAAACCTTTATGGATACCAAACCAGCCCGATAAGGCTTCGTTGATCCTGACACAAGCACTAGAGTCCTTATGGAGAGATTTTAATACCTGTATCAACCCAGTGCTCAATCCAAATGCGTTCAGTGTTTGCCATAAAATATCCCCGTCCATTCTCTTGTAAGCCTTTTTCAAGTCCATGAACGCACAAAAAACTTTTTGGTTTTGTGTGCGTTCAAACTTCTCCACGATCATATGCATGGAAAAGAAAAGAAATAATCCGTAAGATTTTTCCGTCAGCTTCTTTCATAACTCTTTTAATTAACACCTTAGCATACAGTTTTTCCACAACACTAAGTGGTTGATACCACGGTAATTTTTATAATCCAGATGTGAACATTTTCCTTTACTCTGGTACTACGGCGGATATCCTCATTTCTAAGTATATCATGCAGAGATACCCCGAGCATAGCGCACTCAAACGACCAGCAGTTAAGGACCACGTCTCAGATCTATAAGTCATCACTGACAAATCGTTGTACAATCTTGTTAGGAAGTTTTGAGGTATGCCTTACGAGATGTGTCGTAATCTATCGAACGCTGCCCAGCCGAGTTCAATCCGTCGATTGACCTCTCAGTTGAAGTTGGTACTTACCTAGTCGGACTATTTCTCCTAGGTAAACATACTCGTCAAAAACTTCGAGCTTAGTGCTTCCAAAAACTACCGGTACAGGTGACATGAATGTTACACAAGATCTGTGTATTGTCCTTGTTCATCTTAAGACCTATCCGTTGGGAACTACTGTTGAACTCATGAGCATAGTCGTTAAGTCCTCCAGAAATTCTGCCATAAGGAATTTATCGTCGATAAATCGAAGGTGAGCGGATGTACACTCCATTGATGCTAATACCTTATCCTTTTCAGTCCAGTAGCTTGAAAACGCCTTCCAATGTAGAGGTGAAGAGTTTCGGAGATATAAAATCACCGTATCTTACATCTCTCTGCAGTTGGATAAGTTATAACCCTACTATACAAATATTTAAGTACTTCGATATACCAACAGTCAACTTGGAACCGCACAATGTGGCAGATTATACTCCTCGGTCGTCTGTACAATTTGCCGAAAGGTATGTATGTGGTCTATGGTGCTAAAGACTTTTCGGAAACAAACTTGTTCGGGAGGCTGGAAGTCTTTTAGTCTGCGTGCGAGAGGATTTGTTATGACTCTCTAAAACAGCAAGTTAGATTAATGTCTCAATGTTAACACAGTCGAATGTCTTGGAAAGAGCGCAAAATATTTGAGTTCTCCCATGCGCAGAAAATATGTTTAATCAGCTCAACACGGACGTTAGTTGTCGAGCGATCCCTTGTAAACTAAATTTATTTTTTGGTGCAATTTACTTACATAAAAAAATAACATTTTATCTATAATAATTTTTTCGCAAATCTTACTTAGTATAAGCAGTACAGAATAAAATAAGTGATGTCAATGTACTACTAGGTCTAAGTAAAAGTATGTTTTATACTTTATTAAATCCGTAAAAACACCAGATATTATAGCCGCAGTAACAGTAACGTAAGTCACTTGTAGTAGTTCTACGGTTTTCTTGATATTAATATATTTGAAATATTTTACAATATCTCCTGATACTATTTTGTTGAAATGCAAATTCTTTTGTACGGACATTTACATTTTGTTTGAGTAATGACTCGGTGACAGAAGGGAGGGATTCGGTGACTTTGTAGTGAAGATCACAATATCGGTAAAATATTATTTAAAATCCGTTGCAATATCTTGACCTAAGTATTATTTATGATATTCTTATACCGCAATACGGTCAACATGGCCAACACGGCCATTAGGTAGGTTAATATCTTATGACACAATGGTTGAAATTGACTCTCTTATGAAAATATTTAGAAAATAGCAAATGAAATGATAGATGAGAGTGTCTGGGAGTATTGATGACTGATTTTAAACGATATTATCTAACATATACGTAAAAATAAGCTGGGAGAATTAACCTAAGTTGAGCAATTTCTTTACGTACCTTGATTACCTGATACCTTGCTCTATATTTAAAAACTAGATATAATGAGTTTATGATAGCTTAATCTATAAATAACTTCGAAATAAATGGTAAAGTCTTTTGTTTACCCCATCACACTATTACATCTAGGAACACTTAAAATCGAAGTTTTATATTGTCTACAGTTCTGCAAAAACAAGTAATGGCAAGGCATTAGAGGACAATCTAATCTCTTGTATTTCCATGATACAAATGCCACCGAAGTAACAAAATGAAGAAAATATAACTGTCTCTATTATGTTGAGCGTCCTGATGTGGTATTATAATTGAGATATTTGTGAAAAATAATGTGGCCCAAATTGTAGTAGATATAGTAAAAAATGGTACAATCAGTAAACCAAAAATGTTTAATCAACTCTACAACCAATCAAATATCTAAAAGAAATAACGCTAAATAATATTATAATCTATCCGCCAATATGCTTTGAGATATGAGATGGACGAGGAGGCCTGAGCGTGCAACGTTTGTAAATTGTTACTTTTTTGGATAAATATCCTTAGTTGTGCTTTAACAATATTTTTGTCCTAATACTTGAGAAAGTACCTTGATAATACACGAAAATTTCTTTTAGCACTAGTTATATTGACAAGATAAATTGATTTATGTAACGCAGGTAAAGTGGATGCCAATTGCAAACGGTATGGTATAAAGTCGAGTGTCATGTTTTTCTTAGAGTTATTTGTATCGTATAAAAAAAGCTCGGAATAAGTAAAACAAGTATCTTTTTTTTATTTTCAAATGTCTCTTTTACTCTATTCTTTCGACATTGTCACATGTAACATATTGATAAAATCCTATATATCGATTTTAATAGTAGCTCCGTAATAAAATTTTAGCTCATTTCCGTATTATGTATAATAACTCAAAGGGTTTTATTTTTAGATTTTTTATTAGATATTCAAGTTACGTAATGGGACTCAAATCCAAAATTTTTGATTTACATAAATTTAACAAAATAAGATTCGATTATAACAAATTTAAATGTCGCGGATTAAGGCAATATCGCAGGTGGATCGATATAATATTATTCATAGTTTTTATTTATTAACTAGACTTGATAAAAATGCATTAATGACTCAACATTGAACAAATTCGTACCTATATATATTACACGAAGATACACTTTATGATTTTCTTAGCGAGTCTTTTGAAAAATAATAATACTTTAGACGTGATACATATCATAAACAAACAGACAGACAGACAGACAGAAAGACAATTCTAAAAATGACAGAAATGTATTTAATTACTTATTTTTAGTCCCTCTCAATCATTTTTGTTACAAAAATATACACTGACACCTATATTTAACACTTTTATTAAATGATGTAAAGTATACAGAAATAAAATAGAATTATACTAAGCGCGAAATCTATTCTCTTTATTTGTCTGCTTTATGTGGTGACGTACAATTTAGACGTGTCTTGCTACATTCACACACATTTATCATGGTCGCAACACTACTGCGAACCAAATTATTATTTATAACATGACAGATCATTTAAGTCTGAGAGTAGCATTATTATGATCATTACAGCAAATCAGGGAGTTCACTGCTTAAAATAGGCCTCCCATTAAGACTGGTCCAAAGCACGGACCTATGCCAAATGCAAGTACTAACAGATTTACATAATCCTACAATTAAGTAGTGATGGACTGCTGTGGCCGAGCGGGTAGTATTATATTTGGAGGGAATATCTATAGGCTAAACGTACAACTGCGTTCGTACAGGGCAGGGGTTCGAAACGTATACGGAACAATTGTTAAATGTAGACAAATTTGATTGATTCGGTCTGGATGTTTGCCCTTATGCAAAATAAGTATAACGCCTCCATGATACAGGAGAAAATGCTAGTGTGGAGTTTTAAAAGTCAAAAGTGTCGCAAAAAGTGCCTTAACTCAAAAAGGCTGAAAAGACAAACATAAACAAAAACATCAAAACTTAAACAAGTTGTACAATGTTAGTTATAGATATTATTCTTCATCATCATCATTATCATTACAGCCTATCACAAGTTTACTGCTGAACATAGGCCTCCTCTAAGGAATGCCACAAAGCACGGTCCTAAGCAACCGTTTTTTTATTGTTATGGGGTATTTGTATAGTTTTCTCATCTGGATGGGCTGTATAAATATATAATTAAAAACGAAAATGATAAACTTACATAAATATCAATAATCAATAAAATAAAATAAAAACATAAAAATTACATAAATATATAAAAACCCAACCCGATGGAAGCCCTCGGCAGGAGAGAGCAAACGGCCGAGGGTTAGGGGGAAAGGGAAAGTAACCGGCGGACGATGGGGGCGGTATCGAGGAGCAACGCCTTCTGCATTTGAGCTTGGAGCGGTCCGTCACGGAGTCCCAGTCACCTCAGATGACTCGAGAGGCTGACTGGGATTAACCCGTTCGCATAAACGAGCACAGGAATAATTTCGGCCGGCAGACCACCCCACATGTCGGTCACCTCGTGAGCCAGGTCCGGATATTTTGTCAGCTTATCTGTTTCAGCTTTCACGAGGTTCTCGTCATAAGGAATGATAATGTTGACCAAAAATAACCTTGACTGTGCCCGGTCCAATAGCACAATATCAGGCTTCTTCGCAAAAATAGTCCTGTCTGTGATGATGGCCCGGTCCCAGTAGAGCCTGCCGCGGTCATTTTCGAGCACGGCTTCCGGCAAGTAATTATAATATAGCAGTTTCCGATCCATGAGGCCGTATTTAAGAGCGAGCTCCTGGTGTAGAATCCTGGCTACTAGGTTGTGTCTGTGCAAATACTCAGAGTTAGAAAGCGCCGAATAACCGGAGATGCCATGCCTAAGTGACTCACCGGGATGGCGACAAGCTCGACAGATGTCGATGGTGCCATCCTTTAGGATGTATTTCCGATAATTGTTGGTCTTAATAACCTGATCCTGTATCGCACAGACAAAATTCTCGGTTTCCCTAAAGAGGTCACCGAAACGTAGCCAGTGGAGGGAGGCGACTGTGTCTACGCAAGGCTCATGTAGAGCCTTGTAGAACCTCCCGTGGAGCTCCTTCCATGGAACGACCATACGGTCTCCCGGTCGGAAATGCTCTGTACTGCCGGGTCTTGCCATTGCTCGTTGGCTAAGGATAGAGAGGTAAGTCCTTTTTCACAAGAAATAACGTCCCTATAGAATGGATCATCCGCTCTCGTCAGATAGTAATTACGGAGGCTGCACACTTCGCGATTATGCATGGTAAGCGTGCTTAAAAAGCCGCGTCTACCATGCTTCCGCGGCAAGTACAGCTTCATTACTGACGACCTCGGATGATGCATCCTGTGGGACGTCATAATAGTGCGGACTTTTCTATCCAGAGCGTTCAGTTCGGTCTGAGCCCACCTGAGTATGCCAAATGTATACATGAGAACAGGCATGATCCAACCGTTATATGCATGTGTCTTATTAACGCCCGACAAAAGACTGTTAAGCACTTTTGTCAAGCGTGCATAAAACACACCGCAAACTGACTGTTTCATATCCGCGTCATCAATACCTATGTTCTGTGACATACCCACGTATCGGTTTGTTTCAGCCTCGGATAGGGTCTATAAGTTGATGGGCATAGATAAGTCTATGCCCTCAGAGTTAGCAACCCTACCCCTTTCGACATGGAGGGCCGCACACTTATCCGTCCCCAGCTCCATTCTAATAGAATTGCTAAAATCACAAGTGATGTTTAGCAGTTCCATAAGATGAGAGCGACTGGAGGCGAATAATTTGAGATCATCCATATAGAAAAGGTGGGTCACTTTTGTACCTCCTATCCGAAGCTGAAATCCTCTCCCGGAACCCTCCAGTAAGGTTCTAAGAGGGTTCAGAGAGAGGCAGAACCAGATTGAACTCAAACAATCGCCCTGGAAGATACCCCTTCTTATCCTTATGTGGTTCTCCGCAGCCATCACCCGCTCGACTAGATGACAAAAGATCATACTCCACTACCCCATACACTGCCCGAGGAAGTCTCGAACTGTACAGTCAACCTTGTATAGCTCGAGGACCCTCTTAAGCCATGCATGAGGCACCAAGTCGAATGATTTTTTGTAGTCTATCTAGGCGGCGGAGAGGTTCCGACAGTTGCGTTTAACCACCTTGCCAATGACCGCGTCAATGAGGAGTGGTTCCTTGGTTCCACGAGCACCGCCCCACATCCATTTTAAGCACGTGACATCACCTGATTTGAGTTCAGGTGACGAGTGATTCTCGCGCTTAAAATGGATGATAGTGCCTTCTTTATGGTAGGTAGACACGTTATGGGGCGGTATTCGCTGGGGTCTGTGGAATCCCGGTCTTTAGGAACCAAATGAGCGATCCCAATAGTGAAGAGGCTCGGAAGCGACTTTTGGTCGAGAGCCTCTTGAAACTATCGGACGAGCACAGCGTGACACACCACGAACCTCTTCAGCCAGTAGTGATGCAGCCCGTCGAGCCCCGGACTTTTCCAGTTCGGGGCCCTACGGACCGCTTCAACTACGTCATTCGTCGTTATGATGACGGGGTCCATGGGCGTAAATTTCGCATACTGACTCGCCACGTCTTCCCTCCAAGGGCCCTTGCTGTGGTTTACGGGTTCTCACCACAGGCCGCGCCAGATTGCGATAGTGTCGGCCTTCTGATCACTCTGGAACAGATGATTCTGGTTGAACCGTGTCGACCTCTCGGTATATCGCCGAATCCGGTTCCCCCTAGCAGCGATTCTCTGCTTCGGGTCGTCTATGCGCTCCGTCAGTTTTTGCGTTATATCCGGCTGGGACAAACTGATGTTTGTCCCAGCAAACGCCATCCTGACGGTGCGCACAATTCTCGGTCTATTATTATCGCCCGACCTGAGGCTTGTCAGCCTGCCGATGAGGGCCCTTGCCTTTGCGATACGGTCCTCAATCCTTCTACTCCAGGCTAGGATGGCGCTATTTTGTCTAGTAGCGCGTCCAGCCGTGGGAAGTTAGGCGCCAATAATACGGCCAGTGCGGCGCCAAGAAGAATTGAGTCCGTCTCGCAAAGGTCCCGGCTGGCTTCCGAATAGGTCACCAGCATTGGGTTGAGAGCCCTCACGACAGCCCGATTCCGCTTGCTAAGGGGTATACGGGGAAGTCGCAGTCTGCTAGGTTTTGCTCGGTAACGGTAATAGACGGCTCCAGCTCAGCAAATAGTCGATGCATCCTAGCCCGATACGCAAAACCTCCAAGTTCTCCCCCTTTCGCCCCAAAATACACCCGCAATGCATTTCTGTTCATTTTTATTGACCAACGCATGCGGCGTACTCCACCAGTGGAGGGTGCTGATTGCTGGGTCCGCGAAGACCAACCTGCTGGTGGGGATGATGGATGCAAGGGGCTGCTGGGTGGTCGTGCAGCACCTCGCGCTCGGCTGAATTTCGCATGCTGTCGCGTCCAGCGCCAGCTCCAGACGCGCCCTGGCGACCTCCAGGCAGCGGCCCTTTGCGTGTATTCCTTCTTTCCATCATCCATGTAGTGGGCGTCAGTTAACGGGAGACGCCCAGACCCGGCACAATATAAATTTATTATCTAATAATAAATTTAGTTCATACACGTATGACCATTAAAAATAATTGAAACCACTAAATACCTTTCTCACAGCGTATACTTAAAGTACCTACGACTTTCGAAAACATTTTAACTGTGACTTCTTATCAATAAAATTTAATTTTGACCTAAGATTCTACATGCTACTACTACATTGATATCCACATACATACATTACTAACCCAGAACCATCATCTCTTGAACACTAGTTTGTAACACGTTTACTAACTAAAAACGAAATAATACTGCATGAAAGAATACGCTGCGGAATTCAAGAAACTTACCAACAACTGCGAATGTATATGTCTAAACTGCATTAAATCAAATGCTTGCATTTCATAAGAGGTATACCAGAAAGAAATTGTTACAAGAAGCAAATAAATATAAATTTTTAGAATAAGTTAAAAGAGCTACAGCTCTAGAAATGGAAAAATAAAGAAATCATTTATTTTAATACTAAAACAATCATGAAAACTAACACCAACGAATTAATGAAAGCTACCGGTATGCGATACATGCCAGTAGCAAGATGCACATGTAAGCTTTAATGATTATTTTCGTAATTTAAAACAGAATCGAATCTTTCGCGATGATAAATTAGATTATTTAAGCATATATCCTTTATATAAAAGAGTTGTTTATTTTTAAGAAGCCTCTGACGCAATTTTATGAGAAATTCATGTTAGGAAAAAAAATTGTGGTCCTTTTCTGATAGTTAAGACTTAGCCGAGGTTCATCAAACTACTTTTTTATAAAAGAAAGGGCAAACTAAAAAAGTAAAGTAAAAAGTAATATATTAAAAAGTAACTAAGCAAACTAAACTGCATTAAATCAAATGCGGCTCATCTGATAGTAAGTGTCGGCCGCCGCTCACGAACAACTGTAATAACAAGGGACTCGCAGGTGCAGGTTTTTAAAATTGGGTAGGCTTTTTTCTTGAAGGCCCAAAAGTCGCATCGGTCTGGAAAAATTGCTGGTGGTAGTCGATTTCACAAGGCAGTTGTGCGAGGAAGAAAACTTCTTGTAAACCGCACAGTGGTGGACCGCCAAGCATCCAGATGATGTGGATAGTATCGGGAATTATGTCGCGATGTGTGTTCGTGAAATTTGGCGGATGGAATTAATTCTAACAATTCCTCAAAGCACTCCCTCTGGTCGATGCGATAAAATACGCAAAGAGATTCTACATCAATTCGCAATGCCAGTGAGTTGTCAAGCCGATGAGAAATCGCTCGGTCGCTGACAATTCGGACCGCTCTGCGCTGGATGTGATAAAATGTAAGGAACTGGTACTGGAGAGCCCCAGCCCAAAGATGGGAACATCATTCAATGTGAGGCCGAACCTGCGCCTTCTAAAGCTGCAGACGGCTGTCTCGCTCTGTTGAGTACCCTAAGCTTTTAAGACGCAATTTGGCCTTCTCTTTTAAGTGACCACGAAACTGCATGTCATTCGATATGTCAAGGCTGAGAATGCCGATACTAGCAGTAATAAAGTTTAGTTTCACGTAAAATTCAAAGTTGGTCTACGTACGTATCTAATTTGGGTGGCACCTATTATAGTACCTGTCGTTAAGCTAAATGATAGTAAACTTCAATACTTTGTTTAAAAGGTTACGCCAAACAAGGTCATTAAAGACGAGAAATACCCAATTCCTACTAGGTATATCCGTGATGCGTACAAAAGAAGAGCGAAGCTATTTATTATAAAATGTTATATAATTTAAACAAAACGTTATTTTCATTAAAAAGAAATTTTTGATTTTTATGTGCAAACGAACCTGCAGTCCACTGTATAGTAATTGGCTAAGATAGAAAGCATCAAAACTCTTCAGACTGGAAACACAGCAATGCACTGCTATTTAGAGGCAGAAATAGGTAAGAAGGTGGTAACTACCCAGACGGCCGTCTAGGCAGAAAAGGAGTCTTATTACCAAGTGAGTGCGTGTAATATTAAATTTGATAAGTTAAAACAACATAAAATATGAATAGAAAGGAAAAAATAAACAGACGAGAATGTAAAATTTCAATTATAAAATATTAGCACGACTTATATTTTACCACTAGTCGACAAGTATCATCTTTTAAAAATATACCAAGCGGTATGCCATTTACATTAGATGATGCTTTTGTATTAATTTACATACATATATAAATTTGTGTGAATATAAAAACCTCAAATTTTATTTCAATGGAAATATCTTGAGACATAAAATGAATCCATGCACTTCGTATGGAATAAAAAATTCAAAAAATTGCATCGGAGTCGAGAATTCGAAAAATGGATGCAAAATATTTTGTACGCTCGATATATTTCAAGTTTATTTTAATACGACTATTGACATGACAATTTTAAAAACAGTTTAATATCACATTTAATTTTTTTTTGAGAATGGCAAATTTTGTATTAGAGTATTTTGTAACAAAATATAACATTGTTTAAAAGATAATGAAAAATTAAAAATAATCCAACACTCGGATCAGCAAGGAAATGGCGCATAAACCTAAACGCGCGATGAGAACTGTGAGAAACCAGCAGTGAACGCCTATGTGTAAGCAAGCTGTTATGTCACGCGGCTCAGACGCATGATATCCGTGGGTTAAACCGCGGGGCACACCTATTATCTATAATAAATTCTTACCTAATCTGACTAATAATATGGCAACCCTTTAACAGTTCACTAAGAAAAAATGTATGTTTTACTTACACAGAAGAGTTTTTTTTTTATAGGATAAAGGTGACAAACAAGCACACAGACTACCTGATGGTATGTAGTTGCTGTGGCTCATAGACATCTACATCCATCCTCAACTACGAATCAAAATTCAGATGCGTTCACTACTACACCCGTGAGGACTAAGATAGAATGCCTCGTTTCCAGTAAAAGGGATCTCCGGTTCTCTACACTCACCATACGAAACACAGCAGGGTTAAGCTGCTATTTTACGCTGGTATTCTGTGAGAGCGTGGTCCTTCCTTGGTCGAGCTATTATCTTGTAACGCGGGAGGTTCTCTGAATATTTTCGGCAAAATTAAGACGCCTTGAGAAGTTTGTTTGCAATGATCCAACGTTTGTATAATGAAATTCATTACATCTTAGTCCTCACGGGTGACGACAACGCATCTACATTTTTAATTCGTAATCGAGGGTAAATGTAGATGTCTATGGGCTACAGCAACCACTTACCATCAGGTGGACTATGTGCTCGCTTGTCATCCTTATCCTATAAAAACTATCAAAGAGAAAAATAAATAAGAGAAAAAACATATAAAACAATTGATGGTAATCAGGTGGACTGTGAGCTCGTTTGTCACTCTTATCCTATAAAAAAAAAATACTAAATCCACAAAGTACAAGTATAAAGGTTAACATTGTCCAACATTTTGATGGGAAAAATAGCCTCGCAGGTGCTTCCTGGTTGAAAACCAAATAGAGTTTCTAGCAATAACGTCTCCAATATAAAAATAAGAGTTGAAAAGAACTCTGGCGTATATCTTCTACGGCACAGAGAGCGACATGCCTACATAAGTAGCTCTCCGACGAGAGTCTTATTATTTACACGACTGCACGGCAAATCTTGCCACTTATTGCTGTTATTTCTATAAATACAAATATAATTAGTCTCTCTTTATGCTAATTGTTCCACTTATTGGCGAGTTTCTCCAAAAATGTCAAATAGCAGCTATTATACTTATTCAGTAAAGAACTAAATAAAAATTTGAAATGCTTGTAAAATGTCACCATGCTAAATTCACGTAAACCGGTCAAATATTTAGGTGACCCAACTTGTGACATAATTTATATGTGAGCAATCGATTACTGCTAAAAGCAGGTTTTAAGTATATGGTTATAGTAGATTTTATATAATGGCTATTTTTGTCTGAAAGATTGCCAATGAAAGATTAAATAATATCTGTACCAAGCATTTTGCAAATAATGCTTGGCAAGTCTAATATCATAGATGAGATGGTATAGTGCGATCATTTGAAATAAAATTAAAATAATTATTAAATATAAATATTAATAAATTCACGGGTCAATATACAGAAAATCTCGACTTTCTCAAATTTTTAACGTGGCAAGCTCTAAGCACGTAGTATATTATTTAGTATAGGAAAGAAGCAATTATGGTAAAAATAAGTCTAAAATTTAATCATATTACCTGCCAAACATTGTGATTATGCCAAGTATACCCACTGCAATATGACCTCATCCTCCTGAACCTGATCTCATTGATGAAACTAATTTTATGACGTTTATTTTTGACTTAAATATTCCGAAATTAAAGATTAAATAAGATAACAATATAAGATAAAATAAGTCTGTTAAATTAGTTTTATCTTATGTGTAGTACATATATATTAGCGAAAATATAAGAAATCCTTATATAAGAGTTGGAAAAAGGACAGGTCCATCATAATGTATGCAAATGTGAGAGATAAAGTCATTGTTGCAACATTAAAAACCTTATTGTTATTACTATAACTTAAAATAATTTAACACTCACATTCTGTCTAATATTTTTTGAATTTTGAAGAAACGCGATTTATAATATAATTTCTTATGAATAGGAGAAACAATATATAAAATGACATTGTAATATTATTATTTTATTTCCTAAAATTTTAAAAACCTAATTTTAATCTAATCCTGTCTTACAAGTGACTGACGGACAGAATGAAATTATTAAAATCATATTCTGACAGAGAGTTTCTAGTGAATTTGTAATCCTTAATGTATACCGGCGCAGCAATAAACGCGAAAATAATTCTAATTTTTTTTATACCACGACAGCTTTGTTTATATACCGTATAAAAATTTGTACTGCTACAAGAAAAAAAAAGAAAAATGAAGCATATCGATATGTGATTCACACAACTATAAAAAACAAACTGAATACCGTTTTAAGGTCGATACCCTGCTGGTGCAAGACATTCCAGATAATGACTTTTTTACTTCTTTTTTACTACCAATAAGACTCGATATCAAGATATTATATTATGGATGATAATAACCCCTGGAAATGAGGTGATCGCTACCAAGCTATTTCTAATTTGTTGTGTTGTTAATTTGTGTAACATCATGATTGTAAGCTGTTATTTAAAAAAAAAGTCCCGCTGGGTTTCTTGCTGGTTCTTCCCAGGACAGAGGTTTTTTCCGAACCAGTGGTAATCAAACAAAAGAGTGACTTTCAATAAGTATTATTTATAATCTATATTGAATAAAAAAGTTTCTGTTTCTGTTTCTGTTTCTGATCTCAAGTATTGAAAAAAATACATTGGCCAGAAAGGAAAGGATAAAAATTCAAGAAATTAAAATTCCCTCTTTCTACATCCTGTTAGTTTTCGTGCAGTATTAATCAGGTAACCGGTTTTACTTGCCATCTTCATACATCTACACTAAAAAAACCAAATGATCTATCTAATTCAAGGACCTACGGTTTCACTTTGTTGCTATGCGTCAACAACTACGCCTGTAGCTTTGATATTATGACATAACTAATGTTACCTTTACATACACTGAACAAATTTAGAGGAACACAAAAAAAAGGCTTATTTTCTCCTATTGTCGTTATAGTACATACTGGCCACAAAAAATAAATGATATTTAAAAAAAAGGTTCAAAGATGTTTTTTTTTTTCGAATTTTCTTTGTTTTTATGTAATTATTTTGTAATATTGCATTGCGAAAAATATTGCTAATTTTTTAATTCAAATTTAAATTTTGGTTTTATTTATTTTTTTTGCCTTGACTCCCTTATTTGTGATGTTATGTATGTATTTGTAATGCAAGTAGCTGAGAATCCAAGATCTCAACGCCACTTAAGTTGCTGGGGCTGTTACTTTAATTCAAAGAATACATACATACATTTTATAAAAATATTAATATGAATATAGGTTTAAATTTCGAGTCTTGCTACATAAGATACTCTTTTACCTATCGCATCACATGGAGGTTGAATAAAGTGACAGTGGAAAATTAAATGACTATTCAACTTTGCCAAACTTCCTTGCCAGCCTTTACAACTTGGCAATCTTTCTTTTAAAATGTGTAATGCGACACCACTATAAAATAATAATTTACAACAATATTCTACAAATGACGATCGCAGTTCAAGTTTCCCATCACTGGATTGGATATTTTACATCTATTCATCCATCACACCAACTCGTAACACTGGTGGTCGGAAGAAACGACAAAGGAACATGTTTGCTCTCATGGCTTTCGATACACAGCGGTTAAACCATCTAGAATTATTACAGAAATTAAATACTACTAGATAGTAATACTACACCACTAAAGTTTGATACTGCGATCGCCAGCCCTCCTGCCAAGACTGCAATTATAGAAATTCCTCTTTTTAATACCCTCATCTTTTAATCAGAAGCTATCAGAGGCTGCTGCAAAATTTTTCTACAGTATCTATTAATCCGCGGCTAGCCTTGCTAAAATTCAAAAACGGCTAGACCAATTTTGATGAAGTTTTTCTACGTCTCTGCATCCCTGGATACTTTTAATTCACATTTGGACCCAGTAGGTGCCATTGTTGTCGAGGTCCAGAAATCACCCGTGCGAAGCTGAGGCGGATCGCTAGTATAATACTATAATTATATAATAACTATATAATTAAAAATTAAAAAGTTTATAAAACCGACTTCAATATAAATTATTAAGGATAACTCAAAAAACTATTGGTCAGACCTCAATCAAATATATATGGAACCACATGAGAAGCATCAGCTTTCAAATAAAAAAAATCATGGAAATCGGTTCACCCAGAATAAAATTATGAGAACACATATAAAAAAGAAGAAAAAACATACAGTCGAATTGAGTACCTCCTCATTTTTCAAGTCGGTAGAAAAGAGACGTTTCCTCGCCTGGAATTCCTCTAATATAGTGTATGTACGCCTATCACGCGGGAGACCGGTGTTCGATTTCTCGCCGGGGAGCTGAATTTTGCAATCTAAATTTACAATATACACTGCAATGTAATCCAATCTTATTGTAGCCATTATAATTAGTCCTAAATTCTCATTTCTGTTTATTTGGGCTCGACTTACAATTACTTATTAATGATGATTTAAGTGCAGAGCTACAATCTATATATTAATACGAGATGGGAAAACTTTGTAACCCTTTTAAGTATATTGCGCGCACGAAGGAGTGAGAGATTTGGCATGGTTAAATTTTGTATGGAGAAGAAATGGATAAAGCTAAATTTATTTAAAATATGTATTACAAATACATTAAAATAAATAAAATAAAATGTACATTGTTTTTGCCAAATATTTTAAAATATTGACAACAAATAATTACTGTCATTTTGATTTCAAACGTTAATTTTTTAATCTTTATACCTATATATAAAAATTACGTGTCACATTGTTTGTCTGCGATGTACTCCCAAACTACCGAACTGATTTCAATGAAATTTTTCAAACTGTGTGCAGTTTGGTCCATCTTGAGAGATAGGATAGTTTTTATCCCGATAAGTGACCCTCAATATTTTTTTATTGCGAATTTAAGATTTTTTTATAGAAAGGGTCTTCGGAAAGGGCAGAACAACGTCTGCCTGGACAGCTAGTAGTCTATAGAGTTGCATGGCATGCCAAAAAAGCGTTTATTTTTATATTTGTATATTAGATATCTATGTTCTATGTATTAAATGAGCAGTTGAAAGTGAAATACGGCTTGCTTAATATACAAACTAAAAAAATTTATGAATTACGGTCGTACATCGTCATCTGGGTGACCACTAATATATTTTTAAATTATCTTTATTTCTTTTAATAAATTACCTTCAAAATCATCAAACTGGTCGTTGTTTTTGCCTATGACAGATGTAGGAATACAATAGTGATTTAATGATTTTGCTAATTTTGTCACGACGAACTGAAATTACTTAGATTTTAACATTTACAACGATTATTACCAATTTCATTAAGTGTCAGCCAGAAATAGAATATAAGAAACACTCGTGTAATGTAGAATACTTTTAACAAGACTAAATAATACGAATTTATATATAAATCTTTCAGAAATATAACTTATCCCAGAATTTTCACATAAGCATAGATAAATGAATTCTTAAACGCGTAGGCAGTCTATCGTTATATAATATACAAATTACTCACGAATCATTAAAAAAATAAATAGTTGAGCTCCTTGTTGTAATACTACGTATATATACTTACTGTGTAGTAAACTCCTTTTCGTTTGATTTAGGTGTTATATATTTGCACTTCATCGCCACTTTCTTATCAGAATAAATTTTACTATAGTAGTTTTTACTACTCTCTGCAGCTTCACCGAAATTTAAACTATCTGAGGAGACATATTTGCTTACTAACCCTTTAATAACTCCATTTAAGTAAGGGAATCGGCTGGCGTATATTCTGTAGCCCATGTATGGGTCATATTCACCGTTGAATCCATATTGACGCATGTATGAACCATCATAGGGCCAAGTGCCTTGTTTATAAACATAAGTGTACTTTCCTTCGTCTCCAGGTATATACTTTCCTTCGTCGAGTGGCCTATAGTATTTACCATCATCATATTCATAATATGTTCTAGGTCTATATTTGCCATCGTCATACGGAGAGCAGAGAACTGCACTTAATATTGACAGTACTAATACCTGAAATATAAAAATTATCAATGAAATGAGCAAGAGTACATGTACAGTATTAGAGCAGAAGGATAACTTATCGCAAAGTAATGAGGTACTTTAAAATAGTCATAAAATTTCGTTTATTATGACGATCATCAGTGTAGCCCTTCACAAGTCAAAGCAATGTCACAAAGCACGGTCCTTTGCCACATGCAATCATCACCTTCCTGCATGTCTTATCAGGTGATCACAATACAGCACATAATATCAACACACAGCAAATAACAAGTCAATCTTGAGATTGTCTTTATTATGACAACCAAAAGGCAAATTTTCAGCGATATCTCAGCGATCACGAGGGTAACCAGTCGGTAGCAATAACCTAATGGTGAAAGGTTGAATTGAACTGAACTGAACCTTAACGTTAATTTGGAGAGGTTACGACTAAAGTCATCAATCCGTACCTCTTGTGCTCAAGCTGTAACCTAAATGCCAAAAACTTTGAGCTCAATTTACAAAATTGTTGTCATGCCTAGAAGATTAAATACAGTGGACAATATAAAGACTAACTAATGGAAGCAGTTCATGCGGTTGAGGCAAAGTTCTGCAAGGTCCATCACAGTAGTATCTAAAACTCTCCGATGAAACTCTTAATGGTATGGATGTTAGACGGGAAATGAATCTGCAGTCTTTAACAAATATAAAAGCATATAGGTAACATAACAAAGAGATATACAAATGCATCCAGTGAGAATTACACGACTTCAATACAACTCGTATTGAAGAAGCAATTGAGAGAGGAAGTTGGCTACAAATTATTGACTACTAGATATCTATCTACCGGAAGAGACAACTGTCGAAATTGAAGATCGATTGTGCCAGCATCATTTTCAAGACACTTGAGATTAAGAAGTTTAGTACATCGTCCGTAGAGCCCGCAAATAAGAGTAGAGATCCAAGAACTCGTCTAAACGACACTATTCCGATGATATCTCAGTTCTGAGCGATATTAGAATGGTTCTCGAGCACCTTAAAACACTAAGGCTTCAGACAGGGACGGAATTATGGCTTCTGAAAGCGAGTGGAATACTGCTACTTGAAAACCTTCAGAAGTTCTTTAATTCTAACCTCTATAGTTTCATAACTCCGGAAGCGTGGAGCAGAAATGCGGTAGTCTTTAAGAAAGGTGACAACACTCTATTGTAGAACTACTGACCGATTTTTCATCTAAGCCGCAAGTACGTGCTGCTTTTAAAAGTCATTATGAATCGTTACGCGTGCAGACATGAATAATTCAAGCCTCCTTAACGCCCTTGAACAAAGATACAGAAGACCGAAGAGTAAAAAAAATATGGCACTTTGTCTTGTGCATGTAGAGAAAGCCTTTCATTTCTTCGATATTTAGGCAATGTTACAGTCGTATCAGCCATGCCAAGTTGACAAACGGTATATCGAAGTACTGAAATGATTGTAGAATAAGGCAAGTTCTCACACCGCACACAGAACAAAAGAGTTTTTAGAGCAAGAAAACAGAATTATTAGACCATCCGCCGTACAGCCCCGACCTAAGCCCTAATGATTTCTATACTTTCCCTAAAATAAAGAATAAATTGCGTGGACAGAGATTTTCATCGCCTGAAGTAGCTGTGGACGCCTACAAAACGGCCATTTTGGAGACCCCAACTTCCGAATGGAATGGTTGCTTCAATGATTGGTTCCATCGTATGGAAAAATGTGTCAAATTTCGCGGAGCATACTTCGAAAAGCAATAAATACATTTTTAAATAGTAATGTTGTGTCACTGCCTTGATTCCCGAAATTTTCAGTGCCGCCCTCGTAGACCGTGATTTTTTGACATTCTTTGGGAGAGGCCTATGTTCAGCAGTGGACTTGTGATGCGCTGTAATGATGATAATGATGATGTGGACAACAAAATAGTAATCATAAGTACCTATACAAATACCCAGTTAAAAATATTTACAAATTATGATAACAGCTTTATGCCGTATGTTTGCCGTATGCCGTTTATGCCTTATGCTCATACTTTAAGCCGTAAAAATGGACTACAATAAATAATGTGTTTCGGATATACATAAAAATTTAAAATACGAGATACAAAATCTTGCAAAATAAATATACATAAAACACATTAAAATACTACCACTATTGTTACTAAAAATTGTTACTTACAATTTGCTGCATATTCTTCATATTTTTAAAATAATAAATTGTTAACTTAAATTATTGCTGACAAGACCGATGCAGTTTTTTTTATAATAACAGTTTTCTTCACACCACGAAGGAGAAGTTGTTTACTCGGCAGGTTATGTTTTAGATCTGAAACTAGATCACATAATGTATCATAAATAAACAACATTTATAACAACCAATATTCGTCAAAAAAAATTTATTCCTCATTGCCTCAATTAACATTTAGATGTATAATAAATTTTATTTGAAACATACCAAAAAGTGAATCAGAAACAGAATCCTAAAATTGAGTTGTGACAAGGTCAGACAGGAAAATTAGCGTAGCTCACAATATAAATAGCTAAACAGTTCCGCAGCAAATTTTATTCAAAGTTCACTATCCAAAATGAGAAAAAAAATCAAACCATTAATCTTTTAATTTTATCACCTGCCATTGCCGACAATGCTTGGAGAAGGCTATATGTTTTAATTTATATTTTGATGTCTGCTTCCTAATCAACTTACATACAGATTAAAGTTTATACTAAAAATTGCAAGGTTGGAATCTTTAAACAAATAAGTAATTAGACTATTTAGTTACAAAAACAGACGAAATTAATAAAATAATTTACTCCTTCCTAATGCTATGAATACAAATAATTGGCATATATATTAAAACCAACTTTACCTACGCTTAAGGCTTCCTACATTGCCTTCACATTCGAGACAGATTTGACATTTTGAAATTCTTACATTTAAAAAAACTATAAAATTTTAATGTTAATGTCAAATCATTATTCACTCATCTGTTTTAAAATACACCACTCTAATTTAACGTGGAGATGAAGACAGCGCCACCACATTACCTTATTGCTTATTTATATTCTCGAGTAATATAAAAGCAAGATTTTAAACTAGTCTGACAGGGATGTTAAAACCAATGATTGGCGGATTTTGATGACAAATTCAATTTTAATAGGAGTATAAAAATTGGATATACGATTTCTTCTTTATAAAATCAGATAAGATACATAAAGGAGTAGTACAACCTTACTTAGATCAATTTAACTTGCGTAATGGTTAAATTTTGTAGTGTAAGGGGAAATATGCAAGTTTTTCATCTAAATATCAAACTCACCTGCACTCCATGCAACCTGCCGACTTACGCACCAAAGTGTGTCAATCGACTGATGGCAAAAAATGTACACACAAAAATCTGGCTCATCTCGCACAGACTGGTTATGGAGAGCAGTACATAACAAAGTATCGTTTCTGCTCTCACAGGTCATCTGCCCTGCGTAGTAATTATGGGCATATCTTTTAAGATATTTCAATTATTTGACCAGATACTCGTTACTTATCAGTTGTACATTTTATATTAATATATGGAAAGTTTAGAAGAAATATTCCTATCGCTTTTTAGCATTTTCTTTAAATTTTGAAAAATCGAAGTCTGTACTACAATTTAGGGAAGTTACCAAAAATATAGCCAACCCGTTTTTTAAATTTACCTCAACAATAGGATTTTCTCCTGTATCGTTGGGTCAGTTTACATATGTACATAAATTTCACAAGGACGAACATCCGGACCCGGAACAATTATTTGTAGGCCATACAAATAGTGCATAGTTACTATACAGCACCATTAAACCGCAAAACGGTTTGTATTGGTTCTTGCAGACGTCTATACGCATAAATATATTATTTTTAATAACTACCATCGTAAAATTGATAAAGTTAAGCATGATAACAACTAACAACCTATTCATTGTATTAGCGACATGATGACAAAAGTTCCATGCGGGATTCAAACCCGCGGCCCTTAGGGTTTGCAACACTAAGGGCCGCGGTTTGCTAAGACACTGCTAAGCCACTGCTATCTATCTTTACTATAATATAACTGTTTCCAAGCCAAGTCTGTACATTGTATATTTTTTGTAAAATTATAATTTCATTATACTTCTTTATCGATATAGAAGCCAAAACAATATTTTTGTTCATCTGTCTTTCTGTCCCTTTGAACACAAAAGGCTCTGAAACTACGGAAAGGTTGTTTAAAATATCTTATAACCTAGAAATTACAATTTTCTACAGACGACTTCAATATAAATTATTAGAATAACTCAATAACTATTAGTCTGACCTTGATCAAATTCATACGGGACCACACGAGAAGTATCAGCTTTCTAATAAAAAGAGAATCATCGAAATCGGTTCACCCAGTAAAAAGCTATGAGGTAACACACATATAAAAAAACATACAGTCGAATTGAGTACCGTCTCCTTTTTGGAAGTCGGCAGAAAAGTATAAACTATAGTAAAAAGTTATCATCGTAAAAATTAAGAGGTTATTCATTGAAAACCGCGTGGTGGTTTAAAACCACCACGCGGTTTGTAACCAGCCAAATTTGCAGAGAAGGTTCAGAATATATAATATAGCCAAATGGTGAAGAAAAATTATTAAAAAAAATCTCAAACATTCTGTCCTTCTAAGCTTTTAATTTCTTAATGCGTGGTAAATCATTATTTTAACTGATTTTACAGTGCACACACACATTCGTAAGGGTCGTTCGGTAGGCAAAAGGTCATAAATCACATTAAATTTGGGATAATTTCAAATAAAAATAAAATCCTTAATTACTCGTATTTTCAAAATCTTCAATATCGGTATATCATTATATATATATATTTAAAATTAAGTTCCAAATTTGGCTACTCTTTGAAAAATAACCCTATAATGTATGTAAGAGAGTCGGATAAAGATAAGGGGTGCTTTTATACGGTGATGAAAAATTGAGGTTGTGTTTTTTTTTTGATGTGTTTCATAAATGTTGCCATTCATTGTGTTGCTTAGTGGTGAAATAACTTGTATACTAATTTAAACTTTATTATGTAAATCTTGAAATAGCTTCATTATACGTAAAAACGTCGTGATCTAAAGTAAGGATGCACGTCGTAGTTTTTTTTAAGTAAGGGATTTCCTTTTTCTATTGATAAGTAAAGTAACAACCCGATTAGCTTACACTACTGGGCACATGCAACTTCAAATTTCTTTTAGAGTTTCATGGTGCAAGTAAGTTTTATTGGCACGTTTTGCTTAATTTACTTTCATATTTATAAGTGTAAATTTCCTAACGATGTTTTCTTGACCACCGAGCACGTGGTAATCTAATCAATCACTTTGTTTCCAGTGGGTATCGAACTTGGGGTACCCGGGTATATGCGTACTAATAATCCCTTGAGCTACCTCGGCTTTCCTTCCAATAATAATTTAATTCGTTAAAAATTTTGTTATAAATTTTAAATAATTTAAATTAATTCAAAAATTTGTTATATTATTAAATTCTCGCTTCGGTCTCGATTATTTAAAACACGTCTCTCCATTCTTTTAAAAAATCTTTCCTTAAATACAAAAATTATAATTATTATTTCGTTCAATTACTAATATACTTTTTCTTTTTAGCAAGGTTGTAACTAAGCAGAATACATCACTTTGCTCTCGAATAATAAGAATTGAAAAAGATTTAGTATAAACATTTACCGACAAGGTGTTACTGTTCACTTTAATTATTTAAATAAAAATCTTCAAAATCTTTTTAGTAATTCCTTCTTAAAGCTATTTGCTTCTCCGTGGATCTCACGAGCAGCTGTTTCTCACTTGCTCAAAACTCCGTGGAACAATTCCGTGACAGTGATGCTTTCGATTTGCTTTTTGTTTAGATAATTTTTTGTATTTTCTTAGTATATGTCTACGTTACTATGTTTTTTATTTAATTAAATTATTGTGCGGAATACTCGGTGTTTAAGCCATCTGAGCTTTTTAGGGGTTTTACTGATGAAATTATACTTTACTAGTATAAAAAAATATTACTATTTTATTAGGAACAGTGGTGAAGTTCCTAAAACTAAAATAAGGCCCAAAGTAATAAAGTTTCAAACTGATTACAATACATACCATCACAGAAAATGATGCCATGGGAACGAGTCGCGGTAGCATTATTTCTAAGTTAACGAAATCCCTTTTTTGCAAAATTGACTTTTTTTTTATAGGAGAGAGGGCAAACGAGCATACGGCTCACCTGATGGTAAGTGACTACCGTCGCCAATGAATAACTGCAACACCAGGGGAAATTCAGGTGCGTTGTATAGTACACGTACCTACTTCCGACTAGAATAAGACATTTTAAAAATAAAAAGAACTCTTCCGGTTAAGAACCTGAGAAGGTATAGACCATGCGCAATGCGCATTTTCAATTTTTTACAGTAACCACTGCGTTCGAAATCGGCCAAGAGAACTATTGTTATTAACTCATGTTACCAATTCTAGTAGCATTTATATGGAGTTAAAATTAAACACATGCCTGCTAGATATTATATCGTTCATATTAAATAACCGGTATAATGCAAAATGGATCCGCATGCCGTAGATATCTCACATTAAATGTAAAAAAAATTAATTATGTAATCGCGTGACATCTTCTTTTTGTTAATTTACCCGATTATCATAATTGTAACTAAAATTATTATATAAAACGTAAAAAATAATACATATTAACAAAATCGTACCGTGCAGTACCATAACATGTAAATACTTCTAAGGGCTGTTTTTTCAATCGTTAGAATAAAAGTTATTATCCATCTATAAAAATTAGAACCCAAATGAATATGAAAGTGACAATAAATTAAACAATTCTATTCAGACGACTGTATTTTTTAAGGAAGAGTCTATTCATACGATAACCGCAAGATTATTTTTTCTCATTTACACGATTATCGTATAATTTATTTTTATTTGTTCGATATATTTTAAATATTGTAAAGGAGAATGCCAGATTCTCTATAGAACTTTGCCCCACACAAAAGTGTTTTGTACACGAATGCCGTATGCAACATTTTTCTTTATACTTTATTACTTCATCGAAATCATATAAGTTGAAGTCTCTAGAACATACGATTTTTTTTAAACTGGACTTTAATAATTACATTTAACTTATTTTAGAACAGCATTCGTTGCAGTTCATTGTAATTTCAGAATATAAATTGCGAGGCGCTAATGATATATATAAATAAGAATTTAAGGAGTATAATAATATAATGATCAGTAAAATTGGAAAAAAGGTTTTCTTGTATAGGATCTTAAACTTCCTTACACAATATAAGCACCACCTGTTTTTCATTAAATCTAAGTCCTAGTTATGTGAACGAGTTATATTATTAACAAAATTATTATTCAATATACATATTATTATGACATGTGTGTGAAGAAAATATAAATATTTACAGATTAGTAACTAATTTTACGACAACGGCAGGAACATAAGTTATCAACTATATAAAAAAGGTATAAAACTAAATGTATCTGTTGCAAAGGTCTCCATGTTGGAAGAAGAGTTAAGATTGTAAATCGAAATGAGGACACAAAATGCCAAAAAAATCTTATCGACGCAAAGATGCCAATTAGTGCACCTCAACATCGTGGATGCAATTATCAGAATGTCCGTAGTAATTAGCAGTAAGTCAATAAGTAGGCGTGATCGAGTCCGTATATTAATAAAAGCCTAAGTCGTCAGCCTTAGATTATTAATAAGTCATCGCGCGCTCTGACTAGATACCGCGCTACCTGAAAATAACAATGAATGAATGCGGCATTCGACATTGTAGTATGTATAAGACAATTTGCAAGGATGCTAGTGTGCGTGAAATATTGTATATGCCAGCAGCTTAACTATTACCCGATTAACGGGAAAATTTATTTTATGCTACGGCGTAGTAGTTAAGTTCAAAGTTATGAAGGTAGCCCAGAAATATCAATATATTTGTGTATATTATGTATAGGTTTTTCTTCTGAATAAATAGCATATAATTTCAATACGGTTTTCGTCGGGGTCGATCAGCTGGTGATCTTCTGGTCTACCTGACCCATAGACGGGCAGAGGCAGTAGAGTCCAAGGGGGAGGCATTGGCCGTTAGTTTGGACATTGCGAAGGCCTTCGATCGGGTTTGGCACAAAGCGCTTCTTTCGAAGCTCCCTTCCTATGGGCTTTCCGAGAAATTGTGCGATTGGATCACCAGCTTCCTTGCAGACCGGAGCATCAAGGTCGTTATAGACGGTGCATGCTCCGACTACAAGCCTATTAACGCTGGTGTTCCACAAGACTGTGTGCTATCACCAACGCTGTTTCTTCTGCATATCAATGATATGTCTTAACAGTGGTAGAGCCACGCGGCAGCTTTTGCTGTCGCACGGATGGGTCGGCTCGAACCGGGGTAGTACCACGACCTCACAGAAAACCACCGTGAAGTAGAGGTTTACCTCTGCGTTTCGCTTGGTGAGTGCAGATGGCCGGACGCCCTTTTTACTGGAAATGAGGCATTCCATCTTAGTCCTCACGGGTGACAACGCATCTACATTTTGATTTATAACAGAGGATAGATGTAGATGTCTATGGGCCGCAGCAACCACTTACCATCAGGTGGACTGTGTGCTCGTTTGTCACCCTTATCCTATTAAAAAAAATGTTGCTAACTGGTTACATTCATTGCTATGCGGATGACAGCACTGGTGATGCTCTATACACCGGCCGTGTCAATATTTCTCGGGAAAACGTCGCCGAGTACCGGAACAAACTTGTGTCTGAAGTCGAGTCTTTGCTGAACAAAGTCTCGGATTGGGGGCGACTAAATCTAGTCCACTTTAATCCTCAGAAGACACAAGTTTGCGCGTTCACCGTTAAAAAGAACCCCTTTGTCGTATCTCCTCAGTTTCATGGCACTCCCCTTCTTGCCTCAGCCAGTATCGGAATCCTCGGAGTCGACATATCGAGTGACGTGCAGTTTCGTGGTCACTTGGAAGAGAAGGCCAAATTGGCCTCTAAAATCGTACCGTGCAGTACCATAACATGTAAATACTTCTAAGGGCTGTTTTTTCAATCGTTAGAATAAAAGTTATTATCCATCTATAAAAATTAGAACCCAACTGAATATGAAAGTGACAATAAATTAAACAATTCTATTCAGACGACTGTATTTTTTAAGGAAGAGTCTATTCATACGATAACCGCAAGATTATTTTTTCTCATTTACACGATTATCGTATAATTTATTTTTATTTGTTCGATATATTTTAAATATTGTAAAGGAGAATGCCAGATTCTCTATAGAACTTTGCCCCACACAAAAGTGTTTTGTACACGAATGCCGTATGCAACTTTTTTTTTTTTACTTTATTACTTCATCGAAATCATATAATTTGAAGTCTCTAGAACATACGATTTTTTTTAAACTTGACTTTAATAATTGCATTTAACTTATTTTTTAGAACAGCATTCGTTGCAGTTCATTGTAATTTCAGAATATAAATTGCAAGGCGCTAATGATATATATAAATAAGAATTTAAGGAGTATAATAATAAAATGATCAGTAAAATTGGAAAAAAGTTTCTCTTGTATAGGATCTAAAAGGTCCTTACACAATATAAGCACCACCTGTTTTTCATAAAATCTAAGTCCTAGTTATGTAAACGAGTTATATTATTAACAAAATTATTTTTCAATATACATATTATTATGACATGTGTCTGAAAAAGATATAAATATTTACAGATTAGTAACTAATTTTACGACAACGGCAGGACCATAAGTTATCAACTATATAAAAAAGGTATAAAACTAAATATATTTGTTGCAAAGGTCTCCATGTTAAAAGAAGAGTTAAGATTGTAAATCGAAATGAGGACACAAAATGCCAAAAAAATCTAATCGACGCAAAGATGCCAATTAGTGCACCTCAACATCGTGGATGCAATTATCAGAATGTCCGTAGTAATTAGCAGTAAGTCAATAAGTAGGCGTGATCAAGACCGTATATTAATAAAAACCTAAGTCGTCAGCCTTAGATTATTAATAAGTCATCGCGCAATCTGACTAGATACCGCGCTACCTGAAAATAACAGCTCCGTGAATTCGGCATCTCAATATTGTAGTATGTATAAGACAATTTGCAAGGATGCTAGTGTGCGTGAAATATTGTATATGCCAGCAGCTTAACTATTACCCGATTAACGGGAAAATTTATTTTATGCTATGGCGTAGTAGTTAAGTTCAAAGTTGAATGTAGCCCAGAAATATCAATATATTTGTGTATATTATGTAAAGGTTTTTCTTCTGAATAAATGGCATATAATTTCAATACGGTTTTCGTCGAGGTCGATCAGCTGGTGATCTTCTGGTCTACCTGACCCATAGATGGGCAGAGGCAGTAGAGTCCAAGGGAAGGCCTTCGATCGGGTTTGGTACAAAGCGCTTCTTTCGAAGCTCCCTTCCTATGGGCTTCCCGAGAAATTGTGCGATTGGATCACCAGCTTCCTTGCAGACCGGAGCATCAAGGTCGTTACAGACGGTGCATGCTCCGACTACAAGCCTATTAACGCTGGTGTTCCACAAGGCTGTGTGCTATCACCAACGCTGTTTCTTCTGCATATCAATGATATGTTGCTAACTGGTAACATTCATTGCTATGCGGATGACAGCACTGGTGATGCTCTATACACCGGCCGTGCCAATATTTCTCGGGAAAACGTCGCCGAGTACCGGAACATACTTGTGTCTGAAGTCGAGTCTTTGCTGAACAAAGTCTCGGATTGGGGGCGACTAAATCTAGTCCAGTTTAATCCTCAGAAGACACAAGTTTGCGCGTTCACCGCTAAAAAGAACCCCTTTGTCTTATCTCCTCAGTTTCAAGGCACTCCCCTTCTTGCCTCAGCCAGTATCGGAATCCTCGGAGTCGACATATCGAGTGACGTGCAGTTTCGTGGTCACTTGGAAGAGAAGGCCAAATTGGCCTCTAAAAAGCTTGACGTGCTCAGCAGAGCGAGACAGTATTTCATGCCGGCACACCGCCTGCAACTTTATAAGGCGCAGGTTCGGCCTCACATGGAATACTGTTCCCATCTCTGGGCAGGGGCTCCCCAGTGCCAGCTCCTTCCACTTGACCGCATCCAGCGCAGAGCGGCTCAAATCTTCGACGACCGAGTCCTTTCCGATAGGCTCGATTCATTAGCACTGCGAAGAGATGTTGCATCCCTTTGCATTTTCTTTCGCATCTACCACGGGGAGTGCTCTGAGGAATTGTTCGGATTAATCCCAGCCGCCAAATTTCACGAACGCACATCGCGGCAGAACTCCCGATACCATCCACACGCCGGCAACGCATCTTCGATTCCCTCCCTGGTGTTGCAGCTGTTCATGGGCGGCGGTAGTCACTTACCATCAGGTGAGCCGCATGCCCGTTTGCCCCCTCTCCTATAAAAAAAATGGCATATAAATGATAAGGCCCCATTTTTATCAGTTAAATTTTTTATTTACATGTTTATTTTTGTTTTTTTTTTTTATAAAAAAAATAAAAATAAACATGACTGATGTAAATAACTCTGACTTTGAAATGTTTTTTATAGGATCAGAAATGCAGATGCGTCGTCAACCGTGAGGACTAAGATGGAATGCCTCTTTTCCAGTAAAATGGGTCTCCGGTTCTCTACATTCACCATACGAAACACAGCAGTATCAAGCAGCCATTTTACGCTGGTATTATGTATGTGCAGGGTACGCTGAAAGTTTATGTGACTTATATAAAAAACTACTTATTTATAAACTAATATTTTTTTCCATGTACTGTGGAAAGTGTACTTTCTAAAGTATTTCCATTAGATTTTAATTACTTTTTTTATAGAAGAGGAGGCAAACGAGTATGTGGCTCACCTGATAGTAAGTGATGACCATCACCCATGAACATCTACTAACCCAAGGGGAATTGCAGTTGCTTTGCCGGTCTTTAATGACGTAGTAGGCTCTTTTATTGAAGGTCCTTAAGTTGTTTCAGTCCGGAAAATCTCCTGGCAAGAGTAAATTCCACAGTTTCGTCTTGCGAGGCAGAAAATTCCGCGCAAATCGCACAGTAATGGACCGTCAGCCATCGAAATGATAAAGATAGAATTTCGAATTCTATCGCAGTATACAATGGTGGAACCCATCAGCTGGAATTAATCTGATTCCTCTGAACACTTCCCATGATATAAGAATATAAGAAGTATAGAGATGCAACGTCTCTTCGCTAGTCCATAGGATCAAGCCGATCAGAAAGAACTTGATAGTCAACGATTCCGGCCGCTCTCCGTTAAATACAGTCAAGTAAAAGGAGCTGATACTGGAGTGCTTCGATCCAGAAATGAGAAGAGTATCCAAAAGAGCCTACTGTATCACCCTTCTATATACGAAATTGGCCGTAAATAATTATATTTAATTTACGTAACCAGTATAATAAACATATATTTTTGTACTGAACTCTCTCAAAGATCTCTCTTTCTAAAGGCTTAATTATAGGCCGTGTAATTTTATGGCCTTGTCGTCTTAGTTAGGATTACCTTATGTACATTGTGTTTTTTAGTAACTTAGTTCTTTTAGGTGTCTCTTGGAAGAGCACCAAAGCAGTCGGAAACTGTTGGTAGTGCTTTATAATTCTCTTAAGCTAAAGAACATCGTTCACAAAGAAAGTGCTTAAAAAGGTGAAGAAATTTTAATGTTCCCTAATCCCCTTATTATAGTTCACAGCAAAATAACTGGCAAACCAGTAAAAGAAGGCTTGGCAACTTTATAGTGCGTAAGCGCAAACATCGACTGAGGTAGCGCATGTCAATGAGTGTAAACGCCATACAGTATACGATCAAATCTAGCCTCTATACGTTACACAGTACACAGGCAACACAACTAATTAATAGGCACACTAGCCGTAATAAGATCTCCGTGAGCGCCACCATCTGCCAGACCACCGCTCCTGCAGATGTGATGTAAGTGTAAGGTATCACCACGGCTACTAGCTGCGCAGCGTGTCTTGAGTCTACTGCTGACCTTAAGGCTATGGGGTCCCACGTTGAGTGGCTTTCGGTCGCAGCCTTGAGAGTCTCCTCCCTCTAGCTACCACCCTCATGAGGTGTAGACATATGCTCCACCAGCCAATACAATGGCAGATATAGCCAAATGGTAATAATAATATACATAAGATAATAATAATAATTCGCCATCAGAAGGGGTTGGTGTCATTGACGTTGAGTATATGCATTTTTCGATCATGTTTGTCTACCCACCATCAAGTTGCCTTCAATCATTCAAAGGTGGGAAATTCACAGAGATATTTTATTATGTTGTGATATAAAACACCATTGAGGTCGCCCCGTTATGAAGGGAGCTGACTTGGGTAAAGCTACTTAGGTTTGAGCCCAACCAAGACGCAGAGAGTACGCAACAAGCATCAATATGACTATCGTTGGACTTACATCATTCCAAGATCCCTCATATAGTCCCAGCAGACATCACCACCATTGACCAGTACCACAAGATGCATCGAATCAGGCACAGCACAACAGCAGATTCATCAAAAGACGCAATACTGCAAGTAGCAGTAAGCATCAATGCAACTATCATACGGATGGCGCCCCCTCACAATACACCCATATGATCCCTATCGACTTTGGTAACGAAATTGGTACTATTGTTATATTACAAATAGCACCAACGTATCATAGTATCACGCTACTAAGGCGCCAGTAACCAAAAATCCACGTATCATAGATATATATCATTAAGAAATGGAGTTGATTATGCTTGTTGCACTTAATAGTACTACCAAACACAATCACCCTAATCCGAACGATAGCCGACGTATCGTAACGATATGCGCTAAGACGCTAGAATCAGTAGGGATGTGCAATATCCACCGGCAAGTTACCATCGGTACTTAGATGATATGCCATATCGATTAGTGAGCTCAAGATTTTCTCGGTCTCGGACACTGTGAAACAGTCTACACGCACTATATTTATATATATATTTGAGACCTTCTACATATTTTCTTTATTTCATAGACCTTTCTATCGTAAATCCCTAATATGGGATCATGTACCACCCTATAAATATATATGTGTGTGAATGACCTTGGGTATGTGTCTCCGGCAAATCTCGTATAAAAGGAATCGCGTGATCAGCGCCGGCGTGCGGGGTGCGCGGGACGTAACGGGGAACGAAGGGGCGACGGGGCGGCGGGTCGTTCATTCATTCGGAAGCATTCATTCGGAAGCGGCACTCGAGAAGACAACAAGGAAGAATCAAGACAGAAAACCTGGAAGAAGACTCCATACTGAAGACCTCCCTCTTTGAATAGTGATTTAGTTAATAGTGCCGAACCCTCTGTAAATAGTGAATATAGTATAGTTAAAAGTACCATCTTTTCTTCGAGCAGTCCCCTAGTATAGCTAACCTCACACCGCCAGTTAAAGTATAAATACAGTCCACTGCTCTCCATCCACTTTATCTTGGTCCATCGTCGCCGGATAGCAGCCAGAAGAAGGAAGAAAGAAGAAAGAAGTAAGAAGAAACAAGAAAGAAGGCAGTTATAGAAGAAAGAACATAATTACAGAAGAGAGAAGATTATTACAGAAGATCTTCAAGGAAGAAAGAAGTTCGTCGACGAAGAGAGAAGATCGTCGGTACTAATTTCTTCCCTGTTTCTTGTTACGCCTACGTCATACACGTCTATTGTTTGTTTCCAGACAATTTCTTGTTTCTTAACCGCGTTTACGCGGCCAGTGGTCACTCCCTAACGGTGCCAAACTGTGACCATCTGGTAACGCCCTTGTGGCGGGAACGACATCCATACGTGTGTCTTTTTAAAGACTGTACGTACGTCTTTTTGAAGACGACCGGAGGTCGCAACGTGGGACCATGAGGAAGACACGAAGCCAGAAGACACGGAACGATGATGACACGCCGGTAGGAATGCGCATATTCGAAGAAGCACCCGCGTCCCCGTCCGATTATCTCGCGATGGCACAAGCGCCCTCCGCCGCGCCCGCGCTCCAGGCCCCGCCCGCGCCCGCATCTACGCCCGCGCCCGCGCCCCCGCCGCCGCGCCCCGCTATGTCCGTGTCCACGACCGATCGTTTGGGAGAGGTTAGCATTTCCGCGCCGCGTACAGAGACACTCGCCGCGATTATAGAAGATCTTCCGTCTACAGAGATTAGTTCGATAGTACGTACCGTCGCGCCTGTAACAGACGTACATAGGCCCGCGCCCCGCGCCCCGTCGGTTCGCTCCGTTCGTTCAGCCCGGTCGACGGCTAGTGCGATAGCTAAATTAAAGCAAATTGAATATAACGCCGCGGAGGAACTAGCTGCAATTAGGAGGAAGCAATTGCAGTTGGAAGAAGAGAAGAAGTAAGCTAGGGACGTCGCGCAACTGTAAGAAGAAACAGATAGGGAAAGTGTCAACGAAGACAAGTTAGTTGAAAATAGGGTACGCGTTGATAGGTGGTTAGAGAACGTAGAGACTGTGCGGGGGGAGTAGCCTTACCGCCCCTCTCAGCCCGCGCCCCGCATCGAGTTAGAGCAGACCCTACCGAACAGGGTAACCGGTTACGACCACAGTGAAGATGCCCAGGGGAGGACGGAAGCGAATAACGTTCAACCGCGCCGCATAGATTCGGTACAGAGGGAAGATGGAGTCGCCGCAGGAATGAACCAGGTGGATCGTCGTGTACGGGTTACGTCGCCGTCGCGCGTCCAACGCCGCACTCTATCGCCTACACATAGATCGCCACATCGCCACGCGGATCGTAGATCACCGTCGCCGCATAGGGATGTAGGTGCGCATAGGACGCCAGCGCCACAGCATAGGCTAGAGAGAGATAGGGATAGAGATAGGTCGCTTACTCCGCGAGGAAAGGATAGGGGTATAGAGCGACTAGCAGAAGCTCTGGAGAATATGGTCAGAGTTAGGCCCGCTGCCGCGAAGCAGACGCAGGACTTGCCTATTTTTAACGGTTCGGCCGCGGAATGGTTAGCGTTCAAAGCCGCGATGAAAGAATCCACGCGTCTATATGGATTCACAGATACGGAAAATATGGCAAGGTTAAGAAATTGCTTACGCGGTGAAGCTAGGGAAGTAGTATCGGCACTGCTGTTTACCGCGAAGGATCCAGCAGATATTATGCGAACATTAGAGCAGTGTTTCGGCCGCCCAGAAGTAATTATCGATCGCGCGTTAGAGGAATTGAAACGCCTTCCGCGCCCGGGTCAAACCGCACAGGAATTAAATGCGTTCGCAATAAAGTTGCAAAATATCGTGTGCATTTTGCAAAACGTCGACGGCAAGGGATATCTGCAAAATCCAATGCTTACTAGGGAGGTAACGAGTAAGTTAAGCCCTCACTTACGGTCGCGTTGGTGTGACTATGCGGAGCACTACGGGAGTGCAGACGAGCCGGACATCGTTACACTGTCCAGGTTCATGATGAGAGAGGCTGATCGTGCGTTGAGTCATGCCTATACGTCCGTAGAGCCGACTAAGGAATCGCCCGTAAGACGAGAGGCGCCGCCATCGAAAAGGACAGTGACACGCCGCGTAGAGAATAGGGCTCGCGACGTAAAAACGTTCACCGCACAGGAGGACACTGGTAGTGCCTCTTGTATGTGCTGCGGAGGTGAACACGCGATCGCCAAGTGTAGGAAGTTAGCGCAAATGGGTGTGGACGACCGGTGGAATTGGGTAAAAGAAGACGGGGTATGTTTTCTATGTTTAAATAGTATACACCGACGGTTTAAATGTAAAGCAAAGAAATGCGGCATCGACGGCTGCAACGCCCCCCACCACGCCCTCCTTCACACCCGCAAGACCCGCGCACCTGAGACATCGGCCAAACCGGATGAGACCGTACTCGTCGCGTCTAACGTCGGTAGAAATGCATCCGTATTGTTGAAAGTGTGTCCCATTACGTTACGTGGACCACACGGTAAGGAAATAGACACGTACGCGTTGCTCGACGAAGGTTCGACTATTTCGTTGATCGATGACGACTTAGCGCGTGAGTTAGGAGCGGAAGGACCGGTAAAGCCGCTGAATATTAGGGGAATAAGCAATAGTCAGCGCGAGGCCGATAGCAGGCTAGTTAACATAGGCATACGTGGAAAATCGCGCAGCGAGATGTATAGAATAAATGCGCGTACAGTAACGAATTTACAGATAGGTTCGCAGTCGGTAAATAAAGAGTGTTTACGTCTAAAGCATTTACGCGACCTACCGAGCTCGGTTTGCTATGAGGACGCCAAACCGAGATTATTATTAGGAGCCGACAATTGGCATTTAATAATCACCCGTAATTTGAGGATAGGGCGTCGAAGGCAGCCTATAGCTGCACGTACGTTATTAGGATGGGTGATACAGGGAACCGTGCCGCGATTCACGTGTAGGGAGGACGGTGAAACCGTGTTACACGTCGTAAGCAGTAGCGGACGGATAGATAGGGACATCCGAACGTTCGCGAGTCAAGACGAGGAGATAACGGAACTCCTCAAACGGCAGTACGAGATCGATTCCATCGGTATCTCGCTAAGGAATAGGCCGCGACGGGAAGAGGAGCGCGCTGTCGAGATATTCCAGCGCACCGTCAAGAAGGTCGGCGATCAATACCAGGTGGGACTGCCATGGAAGGACGACGACGTGCGGATGCCTCCTAGCTACGAGATGGCTGCTAGAAGACTGCGGACGATCGAGAGGAAAATGGACAAATCGCCGGAATTTCGAGACGCCTATACCGCACAAATAGATAACCTCCTGGCGAAAGGATACGCAAGGGAAGCCGAGGGGACGGAGAAAGAGGACCCTAGGAGCTGGTACCTGCCCCACTTCGCAGTACGAAACCCGAACAAGCCTGGGAAGACGAGAGTGGTTTTCGACGCGGCAGCGCGTGCGTCCGGTAAATGTTTGAACGATTATTTGCTTGACGGCCCCGACTTGTTACGGAACCTACCGGGCATACTGTTCAGATTTAGGGAAAACGAAATAGCCGTGTCAGCGGATATTAGGGAAATGTTTTTACGCGTTAAGATTGACCGTCGCGACCAACCCGCGCAATTATTTCTGTGGCGAGGTAACGAGCGATCCAGCCCACCGCGGGAATACGTTATGACTTCAATGATTTTCGGTGCGAGGAGCTCGCCGTTTCTCGCACATAGCGTTAGGGATCATAACGCGCGCGCACACGCTGAGACACATCCGTTGGCACTTAACGCTATCGTACGTAGTCACTACATGGATGACTACCTAGACAGTTATGCTACGGTAGAGGAAGCGGTAAACACTGCGAGGCAGGTTACGGAAGTCCACCAGCAGGCCGGCTTCACCTTAGCGGGCTGGAATTCGAACCACGCAGCCCTACTAGAAGACAAGCCGGAGGAATTATTAGCGAGCAAGCCTAAGGAGGTAGGCTTGAGACAAGACAGCCCAGGCAGAACCCTAGGGCTATTATGGATGGCCAATGAAGACGCCTTAACGTTTAACACATCCATGAACCGGGTACCGAACGAGGTGAAGACGCTGCAGAGGCCACCGACCAAGAGAGAGGCGTTGAGTGCAGTCATGTCGGTCTTCGACCCGCTTGGACTGCTGAGCTACCTCACCATCACCGCCAAGATCCTGCTGCAAGACCTGTGGCGGATGAAGAAGGTCGGATGGGACGACGAACTACCCGAGGAGGCAGCTGAGGAATTCCAGAGGTGGCTGCGAGTCGTCGAGGAAGTATCACGACTGCGGCTGCCTAGGGGGGGAGTGGTAGAGCGTCAGCTCCACGTGTTCAGCGACGCAAGCGAACGTGCGTACGCATCCGCGGCGTATTGGCGATTACGATACCGCGACGGAACGGTTAAGGTACGATTAGTGGCGGCCAAGGCGAAAGTCGCCCCGATAAAGGCGCAAAGCATACCACGGTTAGAATTACAGGTGAATCTGATAGGCGCGCGACTCGCGGAATTCGTGCAAGGCGAGCACAGAGTGGTAGCCGATAGGGTAGTTTATTGGACAGACTCCACTACGGCGCTCCATTGGATTCAAAACGATACGGCGCGTTACACCCCATACGTAGCACATAGATTAGGGGAGATATCAGAGAAGACGTCACCCGAGCAATGGAGGTGGATACCGACCGCAGACAACATCGCGGATCAGGCAACGCGCATTAATTATACGTACAAGGAAGAGAGCGACAAATGGTTTACGGGACCGCCATTCCTGTACGAAGAGGAAGATCGATGGCCTCGACGACGGGAAGAGAAGGCAGGGGATGAAGATGACGAGCTGGAGGAAGTCGTGGCGCACCAGAGCGACACCAGGGGCGCTCCACACCTGCCAGACATCGAGAGGTTCTCTTCTTACGAGAGATTGGTCAGGGCCACCGCTCGGATATTACAGTTCGTCGATGCCATGAGAGGAAAGGCGCACGGACTAACATTGGACCACATCCATAAAGCAGAGCGGATGTGGATAGAGCGAAGTCAACAAGAGAGTTTTGCTGAAGACATCAGTCGACTGCAGAAAGGAAGGAACTTGGCAACCGGCAGCGCGTTAAGGAAGCTCGACCCCATATTCGAAGATGGCGTACTGCGAGCTAGAGGACGGATTGACGCAGCCAATGTGGACAGCCAAATGAAGAGGCCCATCATCCTGAACGGACGCCACCAGTTTGTAAAGCTGCTTGTGGAGAAGGCGCATAAGGAAGCAAGCCACGCCAACAGGGAACGGGTAGTGAACGACCTACGCACGAGATATCACATACTTCGACTACGACCGACCGTACGAGAAGTGGAGCGGAGATGTCTGCGGTGCAGGGTACGCAAGGCGACACCACGGCCAGCGGTTATCGGAGATCTACCATCTGAACGGTTAGGGGCATTCGCGCGACCATTCACCTACACCGGAATCGACTATTTCGGGCCTATAACGGTAACAATAGGACGTAGGCATGAAAAACGGTGGATAGCGTTATTCACTTGTTTGACGACGCGCGCGGTACATCTAGAGATAGTTTATTCCCTAACGACGGACTCGGCGATATCGGCATTGCGGCGCATGGCGGCTAGGCGTGGGTGGCCACGGGTCATCTACTCGGATAACGGGACAAACTTTCATGGGGCGGACACCGAATTACGACGGGCGATGGAAGAGTGGGCACCCCTGCTGAAGGACTACGCGTTGACTCGGCGGACGGATTGGAAGTTTATCGCGCCGGGTGCGCCGAACCAGGGAGGCGCGTGGGAGCGTCTCGTGCGCTCGGTGAAGACCGCGCTCGAAGCCACACTCAATCAGAAGAGCCCACGGGAGGAGACATTAGCGACGCTCCTCACAGAAGCCGAAAACACCGTTAACTCTCGACCGTTGACGCACGTACCGGTCGACATCGACGAAGAAGAGGCATTGACACCCAACCACTTCTTGCTGCTGGGACCATCGAGCCTTCCAGTGACCGCGCCGTGCACGCCTAATGATCGTCGGGCGTGGAGAGCGGCGCAGGGACTTGCCGACGAGTACTGGAAGCGCTGGGTGAAGGAGTACCTGCCGACGCTGGTTGCGCGCGGAGACTCAAGGGACGTGCAGCAGCGCCCGGTACAAGAAGGAGACCTCGTCGTGGTGGCAGACGGGACCATGCCGCGGAACGTGTGGCCAAGAGGAGTTATAACGAGGACCTTTCCCGGACCAGACGGCGTGGTACGGAACGTCGAAGTGAGGACCAGGGGCGGATTGCTGCGGCGGCCGGTCAGGAGGATCGCCGTCCTCCCGAGTGCAGCCTAGGCTCGCAAGGCTACGCCGGGGGGAGAATGTTACGGACAGCGAGAGACCCGCCGCCCCGTCGCCCCTTCGTTCCCCGTTACGTCCCGCGCACCCCGCACGCCGGCGCTGATCACGCGATAGCGGGCAACCAATCAGCGCGCGTGCGGCGAAAATTGCCATCGGGCGGCTAACCCCACGGAATGAAGCGCTCTCCTCGGAAATATAAGAAGGGCGCCTCGGACGGTCGTCGTTCATTCATTCGGAAGCATTCATTCGGAAGCGGCACTCGAGAAGACAACAAGGAAGAATCAAGACAGAAAACCTGGAAGAAGACTCCATACTGAAGACCTCCCTCTTTGAATAGTGATTTAGTTAATAGTGCCGAACCCTCTGTAAATAGTGAATATAGTATAGTTAAAAGTACCATCTTTTCTTCGAGCAGTCCCCTAGTATAGCTAACCTCACACCGCCAGTTAAAGTATAAATACAGTCCACTGCTCTCCATCCACTTTAACTAGTATAAAAAAATATTACTATTTTATTAGGAACAGTGGTGAAGTTCCTAAAACTAAAATAAGGCCCAAAGTAATAAAGTTTCAAACTGATTACAATACATACCATCACAGAAAATGATGCCATGGGAACGAGTCGCGGTAGCATTATTTCTAAGTTAACGAAATCCCTTTTTTGCAAAATTGACTTTTTTTTTATAGGAGAGAAGGCAAACGAGCATACGGCTCACCTGATGGTAAGTGACTACCGTCGCCAATGAATAACTGCAACACCAGGGGAAATTCAGGTGCGTTGTATAGTACACGTACCTACTTCCGACTAGAATAAGACATTTTAAAAATAAAAAGAACTCCGGGAATTCCGGTTAAGAACCTGAGAAGGTATAGACCATGCGCAATGCGCATTTTCAATTTTTTACAGTAACCACTGCGTTCGAAATCGGCCAAGAGAACTATTGTTATTAACTCAGGTGGTCAGTTCGTTCAATAGAGATACTAAATTACGTGGTGGCTCCTTAATATTAGCTAATAAGTCCTTATCATGTAAAGAACGTAAAGACATTGTGAGCCTCTCTGTTGAGCGTACTGTAGAAATGGCATGTGTTGAGCTTGAGCACCTTATTGTTGTCAGTGTTTACAGACCCCCATGTTCAAGTTATGATACTTTTGAAAAAATTATGGAAGAAGTTTTAGTTAAGCTTAATAAACAGAATAAATCTCTTGCAGTGTGTGGAGACTTTAATATCAATCTCCTGGAAACTTCTTCCATCAGTATTAAATTCTGTTCTTTGTTCAAATCCTATAATCTTAATAATTTATTCTTTGAAGCTACACGTATTGCAGGGTGTAGTGCAACTTGTATTGATAATATTTTTACAGGTGTTGTACCAATCAACAAATCAATAATTCAAAAACTTAGTTCAGATCACTGTGGACAACTGGTTTCGTTACCTTATATGCACAAAAAACAGGTAAATGAGAAAATTGTGTTTGTTCCTATTAATGCAAAACGCCTGGAGAGATTTAGAAGTAATATGTTAAAAATCCTTCCATCCCTTTCTTATAAGAACAATGCAGACTATTTATATAGAGAATTATTTACCTTTATAAACAATGAATTTAATAAAACATTCACTTCTAAAACATTCTCCAGAAACAGTCGCAAGGCATTTAATGAGTGGGCGACAGTAGGAATTCATAAAAGCAGACGAAGGTTATATGACCTTTACCATGAAAGATCGTATAATCTTTCCGATGCTTTTAAAGAATATGTAAAAAATTATTCTAAAATGTTTAAAAGAGTTTGCTCCACAGCCAAATCATTACATATTAGTAACAAAATTAAGACAGCTAAGAATAAAATTAAAATGACGTGGAGTATAATTAACAGCGAAACCGGTAATGAGAAACCTCGTAATTCAAACTATCAATTAAAAATTAATAATGAATTGACTAAATCAAATCAAGAAGTTGCAGCGGTGTTTGAGAAATATTTCACTGATGTTCCTATCTTGACAACAGAGTCATTGAATGCTTCTCCAACTGTCGCCGAATCATTACTTAAACAGAATGTTAATACCTGTTTAAAAGAATTTAGATTTGAAAAAGTATTACCGCATAATATTGTAAAATACTTCAAAACCATTGATGTAAAGAAAACCGCAGATTTGTGGGGGATTTCCGTTACAGTGATTACGTCCATAATAGATTTAATTGCACCTCATCTTGCTATTATTTTTAATACTTGTATCGATTCTGGTGTGTTTCCTGATTTAATGAAGTATAGTAAAGTAATACCTTTATTTAAATCTGGTAGTACATTGGACCCCGCTAATTATAGACCTATTTCTGTACTACCAACTCTCAGTAAAATTTTTGAAAAAATAATTTTGGATCAATTGTTAATTTTTTTTAATACAAATAAATTACTTCATAAAAATCAATTTGGTTTTACAAGGGGTCGCTCGACGTCTGACGCCGGTGTTGAGCTTATGAAATATATTTTTAATGCCTGGGAGAATTCACAAGATGCCTTAGGTATTTTCTGTGACCTTTCCAAGGCTTTCGATTGTGTTCATCATGATACATTAATCAGGAAACTACAACATTACGGTGTAAAAAATTTGGCGCTTAAACTTATTACTTCATATTTAAATAACAGAACTCAAAAAGTCGTCATTAATGGTAAATGTTCCTCCGGATCGGTAGTATCAATGGGCGTTCCTCAGGGCTCGATTCTTGGCCCATTCCTGTTCTTAATCTATATTAATGACTTACCTTATCTTGTAGGGGACAATCACGATATAGTATTATTTGCTGACGATACCTCTTTAATTTTCAAACTGAAACGGCAGTCAATTAAATATGACGATGTAAATAATGCTCTATCGAAACTAGTACATTGGTTTAACGTCAACAATTTGCTCTTAAACGGCAATAAGACAAAATGTATTAAATTTACAATACCTAATGTAAAACATTCGAAAACCAATGTTCTCTTAAATGGGGAGGAGTTGAGTCTTGTGGATACCACTGTTTTTCTCGGTATTACTATTGACGCGAAACTTCAATGGGGTCCCCATATATCTAAATTAGCAAGCAGACTTAGTTCTGCAGCATATGCTGTAAGAAAGATTAGAAGTCTCACAGATGTTGAGACAGCTAGGTTAGTGTATTTTAGTTACTTTCATAGCGTAATGTCTTATGGAATTTTGCTATGGGGTAATGCGACTGATATTGAAGCTATATTTGTTTTGCAAAAGAGAGCCGTACGGGCGATTTATAATCTAAATTGTAAAGAGTCCCTTAGAGAAAAATTTAAAGAAATAAACATATTAACTTTGGCATCGCAATATATTTATGAAAATGTAATGTATGTACATAAAAACATAAATAGCTTTAATAAGAATAAGGATGTTCATACCTTAAACACTAGGAACAAACATAAGCTTGTAATGCCACTTACAAGACTCCACAGAATTAGTAATTCATTTATGGGGCAATGTATACGCTTTTACAACAGAATCCCAGAACATGTTCAAAGTTTGTCAATAAACAAGTTTAAAAGTTTTATTAAAGAAAAACTGTACAAAAAGGGTTATTATAATATCAAGGAATACATGAGTGAAAATAACCCCTGGGAATAAGGTGATCGCCACCATGCTGGTTCTATGAAAATTCATTTAAAATTGTATAATCAAAATTATTGTTAAGTGAAATTATGTTTAAAAAAAAAAGTCCCGCTGGGTTTCTTGCTGGTTCTTCCCAGGACAGAGGTATTTTCCGAACCAGTGGTAAATAAAATAATGACTTTCAATAAGTATTATGTAATAATCCATATTGAATAAAAATCATTCTATTCTATTCTATTCTACTCATGTTACCAATTCTAGTAGCATTTATATGGAGTTAAAATTAAACACATGCCTGCTAGATATTATATCGTTCATATTAAATAACCGGTATAATGCAAAATGGATCCGCATGCCGTAGATATCTCACATTAAATGTAAAAAAAATTAATTATGTAATCGCGTGACATCTTCTTTTTGTTAATTTACCCGATTATCATAATTGTAACTAAAATTATTATATAAAACGTAAAAAATAATACATATTAACAAAATCGTACCGTGCAGTACCATAACATGTAAATACTTCTAAGGGCTGTTTTTTCAATCGTTAGAATAAAAGTTATTATCCATCTATAAAAATTAGAACCCAAATGAATATGAAAGTGACAATAAATTAAACAATTCTATTCAGACGACTGTATTTTTTAAGGAAGAGTCTATTCATACGATAACCGCAAGATTATTTTTTCTCATTTACACGATTATCGTATAATTTATTTTTATTTGTTCGATATATTTTAAATATTGTAAAGGAGAATGCCAGATTCTCTATAGAACTTTGCCCCACACAAAAGTGTTTTGTACACGAATGCCGTATGCAACATTTTTCTTTATACTTTATTACTTCATCGAAATCATATAAGTTGAAGTCTCTAGAACATACGATTTTTTTTAAACTGGACTTTAATAATTACATTTAACTTATTTTAGAACAGCATTCGTTGCAGTTCATTGTAATTTCAGAATATAAATTGCGAGGCGCTAATGATATATATAAATAAGAATTTAAGGAGTATAATAATATAATGATCAGTAAAATTGGAAAAAAGGTTTTCTTGTATAGGATCTTAAAGTTCCTTACACAATATAAGCACCACCGGTTTTTCATAAAATCTAAGTCCTAGTTATGTGAACGAGTTATATTATTAACAAAATTATTATTCAATATACATATTATTATGACATGTGTCTGAAGAAAATATAAATATTTACAGATTAGTAACTAATTTTACGACAACGGCAGGAACATAAGTTATCAACTATATAAAAAAGGTATAAAACTAAATATATCTGTTGCAAAGGTCTTCATGTTGGAAGAAGAGTTAAGATTGTAAATCGAAATGAGGACACAAAATGCCAAAAAAATCTTATCGACGCAAAGATGCCAATTAGTGCACCTCAACATCGTGGATGCAATTATCAGAATGTCCGTAGTAATTAGCAGTAAGTCAATAAGTAGGCGTGATCGAGTCCGTATTTTAATAAAAGCCTAAGTCGTCAGCCTTAGATTATTAATAAGTCATCGCGCGCTCTGACTAGATACCGCGCTACCTGAAAATAACAATGAATGAATGCGGCATTCGACATTGTAGTATGTATAAGACAATTTGCAAGGATGCTAGTGTGCGTGAAATATTGTATATGCCAGCAGCTTAACTATTACCCGATTAACGGGAAAATTTATTTTATGCTACGGCGTAGTAGTTAAGTTCAAAGTTATGAAGGTAGCCCAGAAATATCAATATATTTGTGTATATTATGTATAGGTTTTTCTTCTGAATAAATAGCATATAATTTCAATACGGTTTTCGTCGGGGTCGATCAGCTGGTGATCTTCTGGTCTACCTGACCCATAGACGGGCAGAGGCAGTAGAGTCCAAGGGGGAGGCATTGGCCGTTAGTTTGGACATTGCGAAGGCCTTCGATCGGGTTTGGCACAAAGCGCTTCTTTCGAAGCTCCCTTCCTATGGGCTTTCCGAGAAATTGTGCGATTGGATCACCAGCTTCCTTGCAGACCGGAGCATCAAGGTCGTTATAGACGGTGCATGCTCCGACTACAAGCCTATTAACGCTGGTGTTCCACAAGACTGTGTGCTATCACCAACGCTGTTTCTTCTGCATATCAATGATATGTCTTAACAGTGGTAGAGCCACGCGGCAGCTTTTGCTGTCGCACGGATGGGTCGGCTCGAACCGGGGTAGTACCACGACCTCACAGAAAACCACCGTGAAGTAGAGGTTTACCTCTGCGTTTCGCTTGGTGAGTGCAGATGGCCGGACGCCCTTTTTACTGGAAATGAGGCATTCCATCTTAGTCCTCACGGGTGACAACGCATCTACATTTTGATTTATAACAGAGGATAGATGTAGATGTCTATGGGCCGCAGCAACCACTTACCATCAGGTGGACTGTGTGCTCGTTTGTCACCCTTATCCTATTAAAAAAAATGTTGCTAACTGGTTACATTCATTGCTATGCGGATGACAGCACTGGTGATGCTCTATACACCGGCCGTGTCAATATTTCTCGGGAAAACGTCGCCGAGTACCGGAACAAACTTGTGTCTGAAGTCGAGTCTTTGCTGAACAAAGTCTCGGATTGGGGGCGACTAAATCTAGTCCACTTTAATCCTCAGAAGACACAAGTTTGCGCGTTCACCGTTAAAAAGAACCCCTTTGTCGTATCTCCTCAGTTTCATGGCACTCCCCTTCTTGCCTCAGCCAGTATCGGAATCCTCGAAGTCGACATATCGAGTGACGTGCAGTTTCGTGGTCACTTGGAAGAGAAGGCCAAATTGGCCTCTAAAATCGTACCGTGCAGTACCATAACATGTAAATACTTCTAAGGGCTGTTTTTTCAATCGTTAGAATAAAAGTTATTATCCATCTATAAAAATTAGAACCCAAATGAATATGAAAGTGACAATAAATTAAACAATTCTATTCAGACGACTGTATTTTTTAAGGAAGAGTCTATTCATACGATAACCGCAAGATTATTTTTTTCTCATTTACACGATTATCGTATAATTTATTTTTATTTGTTCGATATATTTTAAATATTGTAAAGGAGAATGCCAGATTCTCTATAGAACTTTGCCCCACACAAAAGTGTTTTGTACACGAATGCCGTATGCAACTTTTTTTTTTTTACTTTATTACTTCATCGAAATCATATAATTTGAAGTCTCTAGAACATACGATTTTTTTTAAACTTGACTTTAATAATTGCATTTAACTTATTTTTTAGAACAGCATTCGTTGCAGTTCATTGTAATTTCAGAATATAAATTGCAAGGCGCTAATGATATATATAAATAAGAATTTAAGGAGTATAATAATAAAATGATCAGTAAAATTGGAAAAAAGTTTCTCTTGTATAGGATCTAAAAGGTCCTTACACAATATAAGCACCACCTGTTTTTCATAAAATCTAAGTCCTAGTTATGTAAACGAGTTATATTATTAACAAAATTATTTTTCAATATACATATTATTATGACATGTGTCTGAAAAAGATATAAATATTTACAGATTAGTAACTAATTTTACGACAACGGCAGGACCATAAGTTATCAACTATATAAAAAAGGTATAAAACTTGTTACGGCCTACGGTTGCTCCCTTAAAGGATCCAATCCCCCGGGGCCCATCAGCAGAAGACTTCCCGAGCAAACGTAGGTCGGGCCTCCTAAGGCCACGTGGAATCTCTCTAATTACACTAAATATATGGGGGAGCGTTATACTACGGCCAGTCGACCGGAAGGAATTTGGCGGGGTTCACTTACCTCTATCCAAGGCGACTGGTTCCTCCGGAGTCGGTCAGGTCGCATGTGGTTGTGTAGTGCAAGGGAAAGAATGGTGATGTGGTGTGTATCTGGGTGTGACTGATGGTGATTGAACCTAGACCTTAGCCGTCGGCAACAGCCCGAGCGTCGACACCGCTTCAACTTGAGGGGGCCTTTCGAGGTTATCCACAGTCACTTTCTTGGTTCACCACGATGCCAGTCACTTAACTCTATCGTACGATTAACTAGCTTACAGAAGCCACTAACTATCGCGGGGTATAAGGTTACCGCACAAAACACGCCCGGAGTTTCTAGGTCAAAGGTCACTACCGTTTCGCGTGGCAACAGTTCTAAATACCGAGGCCGCACTAGCTTATATTGTCGAATGCACTTATACAGATTCTAAGTCGGACCCAATAAGTCCCGGGAAAGGCTATCCAAACAGGGAATGCGCGTTATAATTCCTAGACAGGATATTTACTAGACGCCCTAACTATTCCGCGGTTCCCGCACAAAATTAACAGCGTGCAAACATTAGCACATCTGGCAGATGACTGACTCGCTTGCGACCCGCGCGCCACTGTGACGCTCGGAAGAACTTCAGACCGGAATCGCGCCGAGCCGAGTGACATCTGGTGTCGATTCCGACAACAGAGTTTTGCGCGAACAAACCCCCGTCCCGGACATAAGGATTTAGGTCCGCGAGCAAACCGGTCAGCGGGACAAGGTCGAGACTGCAAGTTGCAAGACCGAATCTACAACCAAACTAGGCCACCTTAGGCAATCTATTAGGTCTTGCAACCCTAATCAACGCCTCAAAGATATCCCTAATGTGGCAAGCCGGAGGGTCAGCCTCCACTGGATGCCCCTCCTGGGCATCGCAGCACTTTAATAAGTCCTGTACTGGACAGAAGTCCGACGACCTCTTTCAAACACCATCTGTGCCCCTATGATTAGTTCCGCAATCCGACCGGATCAGCTCTGCAAACAGTGACGCGACACGAAGCGGCCTCGAGCGGCCTCCTAAGCTTCAGAGCACCCACAAATTCCACATGAACGTTGTCTGTGGAGAGCCGAACGAAACGCACAGATAGTCCCTAGTATGAATTTTCAACAAGTAGGCCTAGCCAGGCCACCCACCATATTATCATTTACTAAAATAGTGCGGCAGCTGATTTCAATCTGATAATCTCCAAAACTAGCTAGCCTGTTAGACAAGTAGTCCTATGCTCATATTTCAACTAATTTTTCAAAAGCATCAATGTTCAACTACAGAATTAATTCAACCAAATTAATCACCGATGCGCATAGGTCAACTTGCAAATTAAACAAAACAATAACGTAAGGGACAGCCCTACTTCTTAGAAAACAAAAATGATTAAACACTATCATAAACATAAACATAATTTTTCAAATAGTGCGCCATTCCATTTCAGATGAATTCAAATTTTCCTTTCAGCAAACAAACGCAACAATCAAATACAGTGATTAAATATATGTACAAAACACATGCAGTAGCATTTAAAGGAGTAGATTAAATTCAATTCTTTTAATTTAAACCGCTACAAATAGGAGAATTTCGCGGAAAGCCCAAAGCAATTTTTAATTTTAATTCAAGTATTTTTTTTGACTAAGTGCTCGACCAAACCAAATCTAATACCCCTTGACAGCGTGATTCAACGCTACAGGGGGACCCTAATCTTCCCACCACCAAGGGGAGGCCACATGGCGTGAACCCGAGATAAATAGAGCACAACCTTTAACAGTTGCCACTCGGGTTGTACGCCTTCACTGAGGCCGTCGGCAACAGAACATTTTGACAAGTGGACCGTTGACGGCTTAAGGCTCAGTGGAGGCGGCCGTGGTGGGAACTAAGGCAGCAGCTAGACAGGGCCGCCTCCATCAAATGGGGAACAGTGGTACACCAGTCGCGGCCACTCAGCTAACGGAAGTGAGAAGGGTCCAGCGGACCGATGAGTGGCCGTGAAGTTCCTCTCCACACGCTGAGGGGGGGTGATGACACCCCCGCCCCTGGGGGAATTACCCCCCGACTGGTCGGGGGAGGGACTCCTTTCAAACTTAGGGGCCTGGTGGCTGGACGGCGGGCGCCGACAGTCACCCTGCAGAGGGCGTGGCTGAGCGCCCCCGCCCGTGGGGGTCGAGGGCCTGGCAGAGCCCCGAGAGGAGATGCCGTTCGCACCCAGGCACAAAACGGCATGGTGATTGCCCTGGCAATGCAGACAGGGCCGTCGATGCGGACAGTCTCGCTGGAGGTGCCCTCCCAGACATGACCAGCACCAGCGGCGCTCCTTGGCGATAGTTCGCCTCGCTGGAACCGGCTTACCTAATAATTTCGGGCACGACGTTACCCGGTGATCAGATGCTCGACAATAGGAGCAGGGGGGGGTTGACGACGACTTGCCTGGCGGGTTCAGCCTCTCACTGGGCACGTCTCGCAAGTCGTCAACGGTGCCCGCCGCGTTCTCGATCTGCCGGCACTGCTCCTCCAAAAACCGCAGCAGGTCATAGAAGGGCGGAATATAGGAGGCCTCGTCCCCGCCGTACCTCTCCTCAAAATGGATTCGCAGGTCGAGAGGTAGACGGGACAGCACGATGCGGAGCAACAAAAAAGCCCATTCGCCCACTGGTAAACCCAGCCGCCTCAACGTATTACAGGCCACCAAGACTGGATCCAACAGGTCCGGACGCAGTCTGGCCCGGTCACTAAGCAGCGGGAGGCTTAGAAGCTGCTTAACATGCTCGTCTGCAATTCGCCGGACGTTGGCGTATCTTCTGGCTAGGAGGTCCCGAGCAGTCTGGTAGGCGTCGTCCGACAATTTCAAGTGGCCGACGACGCCCAGGGCCTCCCCCTCCAGTGAGGCCAGGAGGTACGCCATCTTTTGTCTCGGGGTCAAGTCACTCCGGGCGTCCACTAGGCTGTCGAAAAGACCAACGAAGGTCAGCCATTCGGAAAAGACCCCGGAGAACTTTGGCAGGTCCAGAGTTGGGAGTCGTCCCAACAGCTCCGGCTGAAGCTGCTTCAGAGAGGACTCGGGCAGGTTACTCATCCGAGCTTCACGCGCCTCCTCGGCATACCTGCCTTCAGCCTCGATCAACTCGTCCGTGAGCCACAAGAACTGCTCATAGTCCGCAAAGCAGGAGTCCAGGACTCCCTTCTCCACATCCGAATCCTCGAGTTCAGCGTAAGCCTCCTCCACTGCGGCCCTTCGAGCATCCACCTGCTCGAACTGCTTCATCAAGTTATGGACCCTATCCGGTCGACCTATCAAAGCATGGGCGCTTGTGGCCCAGCGTAGCTCAGTCCGCAAACAACGGATAAGTAGCTTGGGCGATGTCATCACTATTAAATGCAAATTACGACGCGGCTTGAGCACAGTTTACAAAGATAACAAATAAAAAATACAACAAAAAATTAACAGTTAATAAATGCAGTTCCTATCAAATCGCGTTGAATAGAAATTACACAAATACGAATTGCTACGTATCAACCAAATACAAGTTAGCACAAAAAAGACACAAATCAAATTAACAAATAACAAATACTAGTGCGATCGAATCAAGTTAAATTCAAATTGCGCAAATACAAATTACTACTATTTAGTTCAAATACAACTTACAGTATAAACGAAGATACACATCACGGTCGATCAACAAAAAATGCCTAGCTCGGAAATCGAACCTTCGATAAGTAATCCACTACAACTCTCCGACAACGATAATTAACCGATTACGTAAAAATAACCATCTACCTACATGACGTATATCTCTAGAAAATCTCCCGCTTGCACAACCTAGGGCGCGGCTTTTCAAATTACCCTCTAACCAAAAAAAAGGCAAGCAACAAAGCAACAAAGGAAAATAATTCTATTATTACGTACAAAAAAAATATTTTTACGTATTACGGACGGGCGTGATTGTAGATGCAAATTAAACCAATCACACCAACGCTCCCTGCCACCAAAATTGTTTAATGTTTATCAAACACTATAGTCGGGATCGACCGGGAATCGAACCCGGAATCGCGCTCTGCTACCAGTTTTTACGTATTACGGACGGGCTACGGTTGCTCCCTTAAAGGATCCAATCCCCCGGGGCCCATCAGCAGAAGACTTCCCGAGCAAACGTAGGTCGGGCCTCCTAAGGCCACGTGGAATCTCTCTAATTACACTAAATATATGGGGGAGCGTTATACTACGGCCAGTCGACCGGAAGGAATTTGGCGGGGTTCACTTACCTCTATCCAAGGCGACTGGTTCCTCCGGAGTCGGTCAGGTCGCATGTGGTTGTGTAGTGCAAGGGAAAGAATGGTGATGTGGTGTGTATCTGGGTGTGACTGATGGTGATTGAACCTAGACCTTAGCCGTCGGCAACAGCCCGAGCGTCGACACCGCTTCAACTTGAGGGGGCCTTTCGAGGTTATCCACAGTCACTTTCTTGGTTCACCACGATGCCAGTCACTTAACTCTATCGTACGATTAACTAGCTTACAGAAGCCACTAACTATCGCGGGGTATAAGGTTACCGCACAAAACACGCCCGGAGTTTCTAGGTCAAAGGTCACTACCGTTTCGCGTGGCAACAGTTCTAAATACCGAGGCCGCACTAGCTTATATTGTCGAATGCACTTATACAGATTCTAAGTCGGACCCAATAAGTCCCGGGAAAGGCTATCCAAACAGGGAATGCGCGTTATAATTCCTAGACAGGATATTTACTAGACGCCCTAACTATTCCGCGGTTCCCGCACAAAATTAACAGCGTGCAAACATTAGCACATCTGGCAGATGACTGACTCGCTTGCGACCCGCGCGCCACTGTGACGCTCGGAAGAACTTCAGACCGGAATCGCGCCGAGCCGAGTGACATCTGGTGTCGATTCCGACAACAGAGTTTTGCGCGAACAAAACTAAATATATTTGTTGCAAAGGTCTCCATGTTAAAAGAAGAGTTAAGATTGTAAATCGAAATGAGGACACAAAATGCCAAAAAAATCTAATCGACGCAAAGATGCCAATTAGTGCACCTCAACATCGTGGATGCAATTATCAGAATGTCCGTAGTAATTAGCAGTAAGTCAATAAGTAGGCGTGATCAAGACCGTATATTAATAAAAACCTAAGTCGTCAGCCTTAGATTATTAATAAGTCATCGCGCAATCTGACTAGATACCGCGCTACCTGAAAATAACAGCTCCGTGAATTCGGCATCTCAATATTGTAGTATGTATAAGACAATTTGCAAGGATGCTAGTGTGCGTGAAATATTGTATATGCCAGCAGCTTAACTATTACCCGATTAACGGGAAAATTTATTTTATGCTATGGCGTAGTAGTTAAGTTCAAAGTTGAATGTAGCCCAGAAATATCAATATATTTGTGTATATTATGTAAAGGTTTTTCTTCTGAATAAATGGCATATAATTTCAATACGGTTTTCGTCGAGGTCGATCAGCTGGTGATCTTCTGGTCTACCTGACCCATAGATGGGCAGAGGCAGTAGAGTCCAAGGGAAGGCCTTCGATCGGGTTTGGTACAAAGCGCTTCTTTCGAAGCTCCCTTCCTATGGGCTTCCCGAGAAATTGTGCGATTGGATCACCAGCTTCCTTGCAGACCGGAGCATCAAGGTCGTTACAGACGGTGCATGCTCCGACTACAAGCCTATTAACGCTGGTGTTCCACAAGGCTGTGTGCTATCACCAACGCTGTTTCTTCTGCATATCAATGATATGTTGCTAACTGGTAACATTCATTGCTATGCGGATGACAGCACTGGTGATGCTCTATACACCGGCCGTGCCAATATTTCTCGGGAAAACGTCGCCGAGTACCGGAACATACTTGTGTCTGAAGTCGAGTCTTTGCTGAACAAAGTCTCGGATTGGGGGCGACTAAATCTAGTCCAGTTTAATCCTCAGAAGACACAAGTTTGCGCGTTCACCGCTAAAAAGAACCCCTTTGTCTTATCTCCTCAGTTTCAAGGCACTCCCCTTCTTGCCTCAGCCAGTATCGGAATCCTCGGAGTCGACATATCGAGTGACGTGCAGTTTCGTGGTCACTTGGAAGAGAAGGCCAAATTGGCCTCTAAAAAGCTTGACGTGCTCAGCAGAGCGAGACAGTATTTCATGCCGGCACACCGCCTGCAACTTTATAAGGCGCAGGTTCGGCCTCACATGGAATACTGTTCCCATCTCTGGGCAGGGGCTCCCCAGTGCCAGTTCCTTCCACTTGACCGCATCCAGCGCAGAGCGGCTCAAATCTTCGACGACCGAGTCCTTTCCGATAGGCTCGATTCATTAGCACTGCGAAGAGATGTTGCATCCCTTTGCATTTTCTTTCGCATCTACCACGGGGAGTGCTCTGAGGAATTGTTCGGATTAATCCCAGCCGCCAAATTTCACGAACGCACATCGCGGCAGAACTCCCGATACCATCCACACGCCGGCAACGCATCTTCGATTCCCTCCCTGGTGTTGCAGCTGTTCATGGGCGGCGGTAGTCACTTACCATCAGGTGAGCCGCATGCCCGTTTGCCCCCTCTCCTATAAAAAAAATGGCATATAAATGATAAGGCCCCATTTTTATCAGTTAAATTTTTTATTTACATGTTTATTTTTGTTTTTTTTTTTTATAAAAAAAATAAAAATAAACATGACTGATGTAAATAACTCTGACTTTGAAATGTTTTTTATAGGATCAGAAATGCAGATGCGTCGTCAACCGTGAGGACTAAGATGGAATGCCTCTTTTCCAGTAAAATGGGTCTCCGGTTCTCTACATTCACCATACGAAACACAGCAGTATCAAGCAGCCATTTTACGCTGGTATTATGTATGTGCAGGGTACGCTGAAAGTTTATGTGACTTATATAAAAAACTACTTATTTATAAACTAATATTTTTTTCCATGTACTGTGGAAAGTGTACTTTCTAAAGTATTTCCATTAGATTTTAATTACTTTTTTTATAGAAGAGGAGGCAAACGAGTATGTGGCTCACCTGATAGTAAGTGATGACCATCACCCATGAACATCTACTAACCCAAGGGGAATTGCAGTTGCTTTGCCGGTCTTTAATGACGTAGTAGGCTCTTTTATTGAAGGTCCTTAAGTTGTTTCAGTCCGGAAAATCTCCTGGCAAGAGTAAATTCCACAGTTTCGTCTTGCGAGGCAGAAAATTCCGCGCAAATCGCACAGTAATGGACCGTCAGCCATCGAAATGATAAAGATAGAATTTCGAGTTCTATCGCAGTATACAATGGTGGAACCCATCAGCTGGAATTAATCTGATTCCTCTGAACACTTCCCATGATATAAGAATATAAGAAGTATAGAGATGCAACGTCTCTTCGCTAGTCCATAGGATCAAGCCGATCAGAAAGAACTTGATAGTCAACGATTCCGGCCGCTCTCCGTTAAATACAGTCAAGTAAAAGGAGCTGATACTGGAGTGCTTCGATCCAGAAATGAGAAGAGTATCCAAAAGAGCCTACTGTATCACCCTTCTATATACGAAATTGGCCGTAAATAATTATATTTAATTTACGTAACCAGTATAATAAACATATATTTTTGTACTGAACTCTCTCAAAGATCTCTCTTTCTAAAGGCTTAATTATAGGCCGTGTAATTTTATGGCCTTGTCGTCTTAGTTAGGATTACCTTATGTACATTGTGTTTTTTAGTAACTTAGTTCTTTTAGGTGTCTCTTGGAAGAGCACCAAAGCAGTCGGAAACTGTTGGTAGTGCTTTATAATTCTCTTAAGCTAAAGAACATCGTTCACAAAGAAAGTGCTTAAAAAGGTGAAGAAATTTTAATGTTCCCTAATCCCCTTATTATAGTTCACAGCAAAATAACTGGCAAACCAGTAAAAGAAGGCTTGGCAACTTTATAGTGCGTAAGCGCAAACATCGACTGAGGTAGCGCATGTCAATGAGTGTAAACGCCATACAGTATACGATCAAATCTAGCCTCTATACGTTACACAGTACACAGGCAACACAACTAATTAATAGGCACACTAGCCGTAATAAGATCTCCGTGAGCGCCACCATCTGCCAGACCACCGCTCCTGCAGATGTGATGTAAGTGTAAGGTATCACCACGGCTACTAGCTGCGCAGCGTGTCTTGAGTCTACTGCTGACCTTAAGGCTATGGGGTCCCACGTTGAGTGGCTTTCGGTCGCAGCCTTGAGAGTCTCCTCCCTCTAGCTACCACCCTCATGAGGTGTAGACATATGCTCCACCAGCCAATACAATGGCAGATATAGCCAAATGGTAATAATAATATACATAAGATAATAATAATAATTCGCCATCAGAAGGGGTTGGTGTCATTGACGTTGAGTATATGCATTTTTCGATCATGTTTGTCTACCCACCATCAAGTTGCCTTCAATCATTCAAAGGTGGGAAATTCACAGAGATATTTTATTATGTTGTGATATAAAACACCATTGAGGTCGCCCCGTTATGAAGGGAGCTGACTTGGGTAAAGCTACTTAGGTTTGAGCCCAACCAAGACGCAGAGAGTACGCAACAAGCATCAATATGACTATCGTTGGACTTACATCATTCCAAGATCCCTCATATAGTCCCAGCAGACATCACCACCATTGACCAGTACCACAAGATGCATCGAATCAGGCACAGCACAACAGCAGATTCATCAAAAGACGCAATACTGCAAGTAGCAGTAAGCATCAATGCAACTATCATACGGATGGCGCCCCCTCACAATACACCCATATGATCCCTATCGACTTTGGTAACGAAATTGGTACTATTATTATATTACAAATAGCACCAACGTATCATAGTATCACGCTACTAAGGCGCCAGTAACCAAAAATCCACGTATCATAGATATATATCATTAAGAAATGGAGTTGATTATGCTTGTTGCACTTAATAGTACTACCAAACACAATCACCCTAATCCGAACGATAGCCGACGTATCGTAACGATATGCGCTAAGACGCTAGAATCAGTAGGGATGTGCAATATCCACCGGCAAGTTACCATCGGTACTTAGATGATATGCCATATCGATTAGTGAGCTCAAGATTTTCTCGGTCTCGGACACTGTGAAACAGTCTACACGCACTATATTTATATATATATTTGAGACCTTCTACATATTTTCTTTATTTCATAGACCTTTCTATCGTAAATCCCTAATATGGGATCATGTACCACCCTATAAATATATATGTGTGTGAATGACCTTGGGTATGTGTCTCCGGCAAATCTCGTATAAAAGGAATCATTAAGTGAACACCTTCCAGCAATAAAAGAACATGCTACATCATTACAAGAACACGCTAAATACCTTCAAAAGTTTTGACCAATTTTCCAATCATATTACAAATATTATTTATCTTTATTATTGTTTTATAGTCGACTTGTATTTATATTATTTTAAATATTTAATTTAAAGATTTTTAAAGACATTATTAAGTCTTTACTTTACATGAAAACACAATGTATCTCACAAGTAATACATATTATATTAAATATGATTGTTTAGTGCGATTGCCAAGTCAATCTATGTATTTAAAACATAAAAGATGTTTAATATTGATATGGTCTCTATAAGATGTTGTTAGGTTAGCTAATTATGTAATAACTTGAGACAGAAGGAACCTTAAGTAGGGACTGAATAAATTAACCGACTTGGTATTACATGGATCTCACAACTTTCTACGGTAGAAGAACTTAGTTGTGAGACTTGGTTTTTTTTTTTAATAAGTTATGTTTTTGATGGCATCACATTTCTTTTCGTAGATAGTCCTACTTTTTTCCTTTCCGGTACTATCTACTTCTTGAATACCAACTACGGATTTTCGGGCAATTTAGTTTACCTTATACTTTGCGGGATTTTGGTACAACTTCATAAGACATGTCCCATTCTTGCAATGATAAACATTCCGTTGACCATTTTACAAGTTACCTTTGAACATAATTATATGTAGGTATCTATTTACATCTATTATTCTATTATATTATACACTAGCTGTACCCCGTGACTTCACCCCCATGAAATTTACTACGATTTCATAGATATCAATTTTTTTGCGCGGAAACCTAATTTTGTTTTTGAGTAATGGTACCATCTTATAAATATTAACAAATATTGACAATAATATTTATACGATACTAACGTCACTCATTTGATTTGCCTTCCCGAAACCCCTCCACTTACACTTAAACTTTATGGTATGGTATTAAAATTCAAATTGACAGTCTATCGTTATATATAGTTGAGTATTATTTAGAATATTAAAAATATATAGTTGATTATTAAACTTAAAACATTTTTTTATGCTTTTATTTAGGTACCAACTCTTATTGTGGAGTTTTAGGAAAAAGATAAAAGAACTTTTACTTTTAAAAATATACGTTCTAGGTTAGGTTATTAGTTAGAGTAAATATTTACGAATTGTTTTATGAGATTTTATGATGTTCCTTAATTCTTAGATACGTTTTTTATTCAAGAGGGTTTATCCTTGTCATGGACCCTATCAATTGGTTGAATAAATAAGAGATAGTATATATCTTTTTAATTTTTTTCAATTGAATCAATTGCCGGCTTAGGTAAATATTTAAAAAAAAATGTATGAATGTTAATTCTTATATTGAAAATAAAAAATTGTTTCCTTTGAATGAAAACTGATATATTCAAAACATAATATACTTTCCCGCTACCTCCCTTTCGTTTATTCCATCCTGTATATTACACCAAATACAACTTGTAACACAAATTAGAGAATGAAACCATCAAATAAGGTAAAACTGAAGAGTGTTAATATTTTAACAAAGTCTTATCATTTTGTTGCAAGCACTGAAAATGAAAATAGGAATGATAATATTTCCGTGCATGAAAGTCATCAAATTGAGGTCTAAAATTTCTGTCTTAATTTTTCAAATCTGATTACCCAAAGTGTATGGATAAGCTACACTTATTACCGCAACAAAGACATATATGTTGTATTTCATTAAAAATTCAGCATAACACCAAATTAGTTGAAGTTGGATGAAATGCAATTATTTAAACGTAACAAACTATTTAAAAAAATGTTACCTTATAATCATTTATTACACCTTCTTTTATGCATCACCCGTGGTCACTAGCCGAGTACACAAAAATAATACACATTGCGGGTTCCAAGTGATTAAAAAAATAAAATTAACTGTAAGTTCCCCCTCTTCATTTCAAAGTATTTGATCAACAAAAAAGTATCAGATATACATTAGTAACGGTACTGATGACAAATGAAATATTATACTCATCCTAGCATAAATTATATCGTGTACTCTTAAATGTCACTGATTTTTTGCATTATTTCTTATTTGGTAAAGTCATTATAGCAAAATCTTTAGATAAACTCATAATTGTACACGGATTTTTTTATAGTATAGGGTGACAAGCGAGCACACAGTCCACCTGATGGTAAGTGGTTGTTGTGACCCATAGACATCTACATATATCCTCGACTACGAATCAAAATACACAGTGAGGACTAAGATGGAATGCCTCGTTCCTAATAAAAATGGACTTCGGTTCTCTACACTCACTATACGAAACACAGCAGTATTAGGCTGCTATATTACGCTGGTATTCTGTGAGAGCGTGGTCCTTTCCCGGTCAAATTGACCCATTCGTGCTACAACTATATTACTTATATAGCTGGAAAAGGTCCATTGTACGTGGTAGAGAGATCCACGTACAATGGACATTTATTTGTTATGTTTACGTAATAAAAAAGGTACATCGACAAACCCAAATATGCATCTTCTCCACCAATATTTCTTAAAATTTATGCGCAGGCGAAGGCTGTGCTCGAAGCTTCTTGGAGTGATATAATTCGTAATAAATATCTACGGAACAAAATAACTTACTTAGGCAAACGCATTGTAAAGCTAAAGTTATACTGGGCTATAATGGGCCGTCATATAGTTACAAGAACCGATAAGATGGCACTACATGTATTTTGATATAGAAAAATAAGACCGGAGTGCTAAGGCATAGCTGTCGCCATACGTAGTGAACTTGGTTGCCTAAGATACATACCGAGGTCTACGAGGACGACAAGTGGAAGGATGAGCTTTGACGCGGTGCAGTACGTGTATACTTGTGGCGGCGCTGTCGTCGCGCCACAAGCGAAACACATCGAAGCCTAAATCGCGCTAACAAAGTTCCGAAGTTAAATCAGTATATATAGAATAGCTCCGAACTACCAGTCGGAGCTTTGGCTGCTCTCCGGGCAGAACACCTTACCCGGCGGGAGATCTCCCCTTTTCCTTCTATCCGCCACATACTTATCTCACTAGAACTGTTTTATAAATTGTCACTATATATAAACCTGGAGATAAATTAGTCTTTCTTATGTTACATTTATTTAGTAATAATCATCTTAATGTTTATTGTAAAGACGTCTCTCATTGACCATATGTACTTTTGTTTAACTATTTTTTGCTAGTATAAGCTTTCACGTGTAAAGGCTTAAAAAACATACACCCGAGTATTATGTTGCTTTATTAACTCATTACAATATAATCATTTTGTATTAATGGGGTGGGCTGGCGTTTCCTAAAATGAGGTCTTGAGTTAAATGAATTAGTACTAGTGTCTTTAACCACACTTGCATATAAAGTGAGAAGGTTTGATCACAATACAACATAGGTGCGATAAGGCACCTTCTCTATTTCAGCAGCCCATTTTTTAAATATTTCTCTAGATGCCTTGATGCCGTATCATAACTGAGCTCTGTAAGTGTGTTCCATGTGTTTATTACCGTATCTCTTATTCAGGGCTTGCAGCAAATTCCCAGAGGCCTTCCTTCTAAAGGATGCTGCTCAAAAATAACTGAGCATTACCTTTAATGCTAATGTTAATGTCATTAATGCTTACTCCGGCCACTGTTCTTTCAGGGGACAAGATGACCCATGATGATGAACTGCCAAATGATGGTAAATCAAATATGCCTAATGTTGGTGTCTTGTAAAATCTCCCGTGGAGCTCTTTTTCTTTCCTCACCGCTTCCTACTACCAATTCCTGCCACTGCTCGTTGGCTACATATGTATAGAGGACTAAACTCTACATCACAGGTAATGACATCCTTTTGTAGTAACTCATCCGATTTTGTTAGGAAGTAATTACTTAGGCCGCACACTTTACTTGTGCATGGTAAGGATGCTTAAAAGCAACACAAATATACAAATAAACACAAATATACAAATACAATGATTTCGCCGCAAGGACAGATTTATTTCCGGGGATCTCAGCTGATTAATTTCTATGTCACATCATAATAATAAGGACTTTCCTATTCAGGAAATTAAGTACGTTCTAAGTCCACCTGAATGTGCCAAAGGTATATTTCAGGACAGGCATGAGCGACCGCTATCTACCGTTATAATCGCCTTTTACTAACGCCCGAAAAAGAGCTATTTAAAACTTTTGTCAAGCGTGCAAAAAGCAAATAGCTTACTGATTCTTTCTTGTCTACATAATTGATACCTACGTTTTGCGACATACCCATAAATCGATGTCCTTAAAGTTAACAACCCTACATCTCTCAACATAGAATGCCACACATTTATCCGTCCCTAGCTCCATTCCAATAGAATAACCAAAATCACACGTGGGATTAAGAAACTGACGAAGCTAAGGATTTTTGTTATGTGTTTTTTACAAAACTTGAGAAATTTTCAAGAAAAATTGTGTTTTTATTTTTTCATATCTTAAAAAATTGCTGAGATAATGAAGACTAAATTGCGCTTACCCGCGCGATGTTCTTGTCAAAATTGTGTGTTCAAATTGAGTTGACGTCATCTCTCGCGTCTCGCCGAACCCTACAAAGGAACTTACTATTTCGCTCGCAATTTTGAGCGGGTCACTCACCGCTGTAACTATATTAATTTGACTAAAAATGTCATGTAGGTATTGTGTTGTCCCCGAGGCAACAATACGACCAAAAATCGCCAAATCAACTGTTTTTAAGGGTCTTATATTAGTAGTATATTATTTTGATGTTAGAAAATTTTATAATATTGTGTTACTAATATATTAAACAGTAGGTACTCGTATCAATATTAGATTTCACATTTCGTATCACACCACTATCGGCGTGTATAAGCCCATAAGAGTGGTTGGTAATTAATATTGCTTACCCAATCTAAATTTTGGTTTATGTTATTTTGGTCATTTTTTACATACAATGTGGAGCTTGTCAACCTTCAGCAGCTAGTGGGCCGCATTATTTGAAATGCACTCATAAAAACAATAAAAATGTTGTATATATAGCACAGGCATGACTACCAATCTTAAGACCCGCGTTTAAAGAATGTATGTGAAATATTTCTAGCTATGTTTAGAACCTAAATAACTATTTTGATATAGACATGGCTCTAAAAATATAAAAATATCATTTATACAATTACAAAAGAAAAACCTAAAAAAATACTTCAGTAATGTGCTGGCATAGTTCAGGAAGAGGCAGAACCAGGTCGCAGTCAAAACACACGTATCCTTTTCCAGTTTTACGCAACCTTCTTCCATTCGCCTAGATGAAAAAGGACCGTACTCCATTACCCCATACAATGACGACGATGACACGAGGAATTCTCTAACTGAACAATCAATCTTGTACAGATCGTGAACCATGATTGACAATAAATACTCCCCGTAGGCAATGCTCTAAAATGACCGCTTCCGAAAAAACCTGATGTTGTGGTGATGGACCGGACATAGTCAAAGTTATTATTGTCAACATTACCTAAAAGTTTGTCCACCGCTTACAGCTTTAACAATTTTGGGTAATTTGAGTTGTTAATGTCAAAGTTTTCTCGTTACTGTCAGTTATTAAAATATGCCTTTATGTATTTGCTTATAATATTTGCAGCTGACCTTTCATTACAAAATACAAACAGATTTTGTCTGAGAGCGTCGCGCAAAAGGACTAGATATAACTGTCCAAAAGAAAAAGTCAACGCTTAGGTCTAGTTGCATACATTATTCTTCATACAAACTTTGTACCTTCGTTTTAAAACATAGGGTTTTTTTGTACAAATAAAATTTAATTTGAAGTTTAATTTTTCAAAATACTTCCTTGGTGGATGTCGTAGGATAAGGTAGCTATTGTACCAATTTCTCGGCTCTACTTTCAGCAGTTTGGGCCTTAAAAAGACCTTAAAAAGTAATTTATCATAAAAACTTTACACCCTTCTTTAAAACCTCAGGGGTAAAGTTTTTTCAAAACTTTACCTAGTTTACTTACTGTTAAAAATTCGGCCTACTCAAAAATGTGGCTTCATCCAACTAAGCGCGAGAAACTGTTTTCACCTCCCGCTCAAGTACCTGGAACGCGGCATCATGTACGCACGCCATTTGAGAAAAGGAGCATTTTATCGAAAAACAAATCATGGAAGTAATTATTTTCGTTTTAATATCTTTTGTAATATACTCATTATTATTTACTTTCAAATAATTTAAAGAAAAAGTTTGATTGTTAGTCTTTTTACTACGTATCATTTTTTTATTTCACCGCGGTTTCGAGTATATAACGTGTGGTTAAAAACTAAAAAGCGACCTGGGGCTGGTAGGCCAATTTATTTCGGGGCTGGTTGACCCAGTCAATCTACTTCATAGTAATCTGGATATACTTGACATTGAATGAGTACCTCGTTGGTTTAGTGGTTGTAAGCACGACTGCTAATCTTGAGGGCCCGGGTTCGCATCCCGGGTAGGGCCAAAAATATTTATTGATTTTTCCGTCAAAATTTCATCCATTTCCATTTCTCACACCGTGCCTTGGAAAGCAAGTATTCCTTTAGTGCATCGCCTGATCTCTCTCCGGTCGTGAGGCTTACCATATACCATAACATCAGACTATGAGAGTGAGGGAATAGAGAGGACTTGCGCATACACTTGGATATTATAATCCTTTCCTGCGCCGATGACTAATCTGAGTTGAGGCTGGACACTATGGCCAAAATTCGGTGCGAACGATATTATTATTATTATGGGGTATCTATATAGTTTTCTCATCAGGTTGGGCTGTATAAATATAGTTTTCTCATCTGGTTGGGCTGTATAAATATATACTCGTAATTGTAAATGAAAATGATAAACATACAGAAATATCAGCAAGATAAAATAAATTCATAAATAATAAATAAAAACCAAACCAGATGGAAGCCTTCGGCAGGCTATCGGTGGTAAAAGTTTATTTCATAGCTGACAGCTTTTTTTTTATAGGAGAGGGGGCAAACGAGCATGCGGCTCACCTGATGGTAAGTGACTACCGCCGCCCATGAACAACTGCAACACCAGGGAGGGAATTGCAGATGCGTTGCCGGCCTTTTAAAAAGGAGTACGCTCTTTTCTTAAAGGTCCCTATGTCGTATCGGTCCGGAAAAATCGCTGATGGTAATCGATTCCACAAGGAAGTCGTGCGAGGAAGAAAACATCTTCTAAATCGCACAGTGGTGGACCGCCAATCATCCAGGTGGTGTAGATAGTATCGGGAGTTCTGCCGCGATGTGTGTTGGGGTATTAATCCGAACAATTCCTCAGAGCACTCCTCATGGCAGATGCGAAAGAAAATGCAAAGGGATGCAACATCTCTTCGCAGTGCCAATAAATCGAGCCGATCGGAAAGGGCTCGGTCGTCGACGATTCGAGCCGCTCTGCGCTGGATGCGGTTAAATGGAAGGAGCTGGCACTGGGGAGCCCCTGCCCAGAGATGGGAACAGTATTCCATGTGACGCCGAACCTGCGCCTTGTAAAGTTGCAGGTGATGTGCCGGCATGAAATACTGTCCCGCTCTGCTGAGCACGCCAAGCTTTTTAGAGGCCAATTTGTCCTTCTCTTCCAAGTGACCACGAAACTGCACGTCACTCGATATGTCGACTCCGAAGATTCCGATACTGGCTGAGGCAAGAAGGGGAGTGCCTTGAAACTGAGGAGATACGACAAAGGGGTTCTTTTTAGCGGTAAACGCGCAAACTTGTGTCTTCTGAGGATTAAACTGGACTAGATTTAGTCACCCCCAATCCGAGACTTTTTTCAGCAAAGACTCGACTTTAGACACAAGTTTGTTCCGGTACTCGGCGACGTTTTCCCGAGAAATATTGGCACGGCCGGTGTATAGAGCATCACCAGTGCTGTCATCCGCATAGCAATGAATGTTACCAGTTAGCAACATATCATTGATATGCAGAAGAAACAGCGTTGGTGATAGCACACAGCCTTGTGGAACACCAGTGTTAATAGGCTTCTAGTCAGAACATACACCGTCTACAACGACCTTGATGCTCCGATCTGCAAGGAAGCTGGTGATCCAATTGCACAATTTCTCGGGAAGCCCATAGGAAGAGAGCTTCGAAAGAAGCGTTTTGTGCCAACCCGATCGAAGGCCTTCGCAATATCCAGACTAACGGCCAACGCCTCCCCCTTGGACTCTACTGCCTCCGCCCATCTATGGGTCAGGTAGACCAGAAGATCACCAGCTGATCGACCCCGACGAAAACCGTAATGGCGGTCACTAATCAGCTGGTGATCCTTAAGGTACCGGATGAGCTGGCAGTTAATAATGGATTCCATTATTTTGGAGAACAAGGAGGTGATCGCGATAGGCCTATAGTTGGACGGGTCTGAGCGGTCGCCTTTTTTAGGGATCGGGTGGACAAAAGCTGTCTTCCATGAATTCGGGACTACGCCTTGGGAGTAGGAGTACCGGAAAAGACGCGTTAGGACCGGTGCCAACTCCGGAGCACACGTCCTCAGCACAATTGGGGGGATTCTGTCAGGCCCACTCGACTTGTGGATGTCCAGGGAGAGGAGTGCTCTGTGAACCGAGCGCTGTGAGAACCGCACATCCGGCATGGAGCACTCACACCGCGGGACGGTCGGCGGTGTGTTCCCCCCGTCATCAAGAGTCGAGTTGGACGCAAAAAGAGAGTAGCAATAACTCTTTTGAAGGACCTGGAGGCGAAGTTATACTTCTTTTTAAGTGTGCTGGTGTTTACATCCCGAGTGGCCGAAACCGCAGCCCAGGCTTGATAACACTCCTGCTTACTGCGTAATGCAGTCTTACAGGAGCGACCAAACCAAGGCTGATATCTGCCTACGATGGGTACCACAGATGATGGTATAAATAGTTCCATTCCCTGTAGCACCACATCAGTGACAGAGTCAGCAACAGCGCTGGGATCATCCGGCGAGAAGCAAACCCGCCCCCATGGGTAGGATACAAAGAAAGACCGCATTCCGTCCCAATCCGCCGACCTGTAATGCCAAACACGGCGGCAACCTGCAGAACGCAACCGCGAAGGGAACGTGAGTGGCACCACACTCCGGATCAGACAATGGTCCGAAGAGCCGAGAGGGGCATCGACGGAAACCTGATATCCGTCCGGATGAGAGGTCAGCAGAAGGTCCAACAGGGAAGGTGTATGATCCTCTACATCTAGAATCCGCGTAGGCGAAGTAACCAGTAACCAGAAGTAGCCAGACCATATGCCAAGGCAAAGTCATAAACAGATCTTCCCGCATGATCGGTTGAACGTGAACCGAGCCATTCGGCATGGTGGGCGTTAAAATCGCCAAGGATCACGATCTCTGCGGATGGGACCTGTTGTAGCAAGGAATCTGTAGCCATTTGGACGTGGTCGATGAGTCGGTCTGTTTCGGCATTTCCGCTTTGGGACCTATAGAGGCACCCGTAGACGCGCGGATGGTCGTCGCTGTCTACGCGTAGCCAAAGGATGGACAGGTCCGAACCTTCCAGACTGCCGAGGCGTCGAGAACAGATGTCCTCTCTGACATACACGCAAACTCCAGCCCGAGGCACAAAGGAGTGCTCCAATTTGTACCCCGGGTAGGAGAGATACGAAATATCAGCCGGATAGGAAACCTGCGTCTCGGTCAGAAAGAGCAAGGCCGGCTTCGCCGTCTCGAGATGGTAGTGGACGGCGTTGAGGTTAGAGTGAAGTCCCCTGATGTTGCAGAAATTAACGGATAGCGTGGCAGGGGTCGCCTTGGTATTGTTGCTCAGTTTGCCCCGAGCAGTTATGTTTTTGAGCGGAATTTGCCCCCCCCCCCCCCGCAGAATACGCGGGGCAGCCTGAGCACTCACGCTCAAGATTGGAATAACATGGTCGTGGATGCTCAGCGAGGGATTCTCCAGGGGTACTGGTACCCTCCTGGGGTAGTCTATAGTGTAATTCCGCTACCATGTTGATGGAGGAGGAGGGAATTGGGCCTCCGGCCATCTGCACTCACCAGACGAAACGCAGAAGCAGAGCTTCACGCCGGTATTCTGTGAGGTCGTGGTACCAATCCGGCTCGAGCCGGCCCATACGTACAACAGCAAAAACTGCTGCGTGGCTCTACCACCGTTAAAGCTAACGTCAAATCAAAACGACATCAGTCCGCCATTAGTGTTGCATTTTTTGGTGAGAATAAAATATTAATACCATTGAAATTAAACCAAATTCGTGGATTTGAATGATCAAAAGTGGTTTAATATTTTATTTTAATTTATTTCCATACTAGTACAAAACTGGACCTACGCTTCATACAATTTTGGACCTTCTCCTTTATAGACCTCGCCAAAGAGTATAGTAATATTTAGAAGGGACCCCTCAGAACCATAGATAAGACCCCTCAGAACTTAGAGTGTAAATAAGTAAGGTATAGAGTGCTCCTAATGCTTATTGCCCATTATATCAAACGTAATCAGATGTTGTATAAATGCTGATACATAGTTAGAGCGGTTAAATAGAGATTCGCCAAGATGCCTATGCATTATTGCTTATTGCACTTAAGTTATTAATTTAATTATGTAAGTATTCCTAAATATTAGGTAGGTGATAATTATAAGGTATGTTTTAGCTCAATAAAACATAGGTATACGAATTTATGAAACGATGTTTATTAATCAAACACAAAAATCTAGTTAATTTTCTGTCTCTTAAAAAGGTTAACATATAATATATAATTGTGGTTTTGATAGCTTGATCGCAGTTTTACGTAGAAGACATTTCAATCTTATGTCAAAATATTGTTACAGGGCTCTCGAGGTGACCAATGGCATGTGACAAGCCTCTACAATTTCTTCCAAAATCTCAGTTACATACTCGTATTGTGCCGCTGTAAATCCATTTTCATTGAAGCGGAACTCTGTACGTGTCCCCATAAAACACTTCCCCATACCATAACTGACCCTCCACCGTAGGTTATGTATGATGTTGCACTGACAGTACCTATCTCCCGGGAGTTTTCCTCATCTGGACTTATCAGTGAATAAAACTTGACTCCAAGCTACGTCATTCAAATTTTCATGAATGCGAGCAGAATTAACTCGAGCTAGCCGATGGCATGTGGCAAGAATCTCTGGCAGGCAAGTGTGAATTTAAACTTACCGATCTCAGTCTTTCCTCAAAGTTTTTTTGTCTTCTTGTCGACGGTCATGTGTCTGTCGGAGTAGAGGTGCTCGGATTAGTGATGACGTGGATAGTGCACGAAATTAAGGGAGAGCGGTTGGTGCTCTTCAGACTAGATAAGGCACATCATTTCATTTTATTACGCAGATCTTAGCTTATTAACTTTTTAATTTCGTTAACAGCTAGATGAGTTTATTTTAGTTATATCCATACCATAATGCCATATGGAATCTTACTTTGAGGTTATGCGACTGACATTAAATTTATCTTTGTTTTGCAGAAGAGAGCCTTAGAGTAACTTATAACCTAGCTCCGAAGGAATCCCTTAGCGAAAATTTTAAAGACATAAATATATTAACTTTGACCTCTCAGTATATTTACGAAAATTTAATTTAGGTACACAAAAACAAAAATAGTTGTTTTAAAATAGTGATGTATATTCTGTAAATACTAAGAACAAGCACAATCTAGTTTTATCAGTTGCTCGATTACCTATAGTAAGTAATTTCTGCATGAGGCATTGTATACGCCTTTACAACAAAATCCCAGAAAATATGCAGGAAATAACATTTTGATATATAGGCTACTAAAAAGTTTTATTGCTATTATACTACTAACCAGTACATTGATAATAACCACAGGGAAGGAGGTTATCGCTACCACGCTGATTCTTAATGTTTTATACTTCATTTTATAAAATATTATATTATAAATTAATGTTAAAAAAGTCCCACTGGCTTTCTTGCGCATTTTTCCCAGAACAGAGGTTTTTTCCGAATCAGTGATAAAGCCTAAATGACTCAATAAGTATTCTTATAATCTATACCTATTGAATGAATATGATTACATTCTATACTATGACGCAGCCATCTAGCAATACTGACATTCCTAATTCTAGCTTACCAAATGCTTCTTTCCATGTTGAAGCCTCGAAAAGCAATGCAGTGTCATCAGTGTTTCCAACCCTGATAAACTGCACTCTATTTGAGAGATTATACTTGTACTAGTCTAAGGGTATATAGGATTCATATGTACATATAAATTAGGAAGTAGGTGATGTTTACCCCCTTGCCTCGGAAAGCACGTAAAACCGTTCGTCCTGTGCATATTATATTCTTGACTTACACAGAAGGCTTATTTCCCTTCAGACTATCTGCCGTCATCGAAATTCGGTCTGGAGTATATTATGGATAATTTTGCTAGTTACAATGTCAATGTTTTGAGTAAGCTGTAATTTAAAACCCTTAAATCAGTTTTTATTAAGAATAATTAAAATGTAATTACAACGCTTAATTATTTGTATTCAAATGAAAGGAAGCAAATTCTTCACCAACGATTTTGAGAGTAGTGAAGTATAATTAAAATAATGTTTCTTGTGATTGAAGAATATGAAAACATGCAAAAAATACTTAAGAAATGCTTTATTTAACAATTTCTCTTTTATTTTGTATGTTTATTATTATTTCAAAAAGTAGCTTAAGCATACCATGTACATCCCTATTTATTTTGAATATATGACTAGATATTTTAAGGTGAGCGAGTGCTAACAGGGTAATAACCATTCTCATTGGCAGTGTAGTCTACTCTGTAGTTGACACCATTAGGAGCCAAATATTGGTAGAATCCCTTTGCCCTAACTCCTTCTCTCTCGTTGTCAATCCTCTCTAGCTTACCAAGTTCTTCAGCCTGGATTTTATTCTCAGTCTCATAAAGATAGTGATAGCCATCAGGAAGAACCTCAGTCTCTTGACGAACAATGCCAAAGTTGTTATTATAACGACCGTCGTTATAAGTATTTACGACTGGAGCAACTTGTTTAAAAGGCTTGTACACATAGTCAAGAGAAGGACTGGGGGCAAAAATAGTCGAAAAGCTGGGTGAAGTACTAAATACAGGGCTTGCGGTCGAGCTATAGACTTCAGTGTTAGGGCTCGGGCCTGCACTTAAAGTTGAGATTGGGGCTTCGCTGGGATCAGATACAGGGACTTCACTTGGAGTTGAACTTGAAGCAGCAGTGGGATTTACAGTAGTTACTTCACTTGGAGATTGACTAAGAACTGCGGAGGGAGTTGAAAGTTGTACTTCACTTGGTAAAGGGTTTAAGAAAATACTAGGCGAAGGACTCGACTCGGGTACAATAGTAAGGGAAACAGTTGGACTAGCGGTGTCAGAAATCACTGCTGGTGAGAGAGCTTCAGCTTTTTCGGTTTTATATACACCATCTGCAGTACCACGATTTCCGCTGCAAAAAAAAATATAAATTTTACATCATGTTTACACCATTCGGTTTCTTAACGAGCTTACATGATATTCATTACTATAGAATTATATACTCGAAATGAATATTATTGATCTCTGTGATTCTTTCCCCGTTCGCAACTTGTCAGTTTAAAAATATAATAAAGTGTACTGTGCAAATCAAAAACGTATGATAGCAATAGGTCTATGGTCGTCGTGCAAGGGAAAAAAAATTCCTTACGGCAATAAAGCAAGATAGAAGAGGGTAGCAAATCTTATAAATCTGTGATCGATTTTGAATGACAATGGCCAATTTTTTGAGTATAATAGTGATTATTTTCAGTAAGTAATGGTCCTCAAAAATGGTTACTTGTTCTGTGAGTAACTGTGGTGTTAATTATAGAAAGAATCCTCATAATTGCGCATTTTACGAGTACATGTAAATTCTCAAGACGTCTGCTAAGACAATGTTTTTGGTTAAGATTTATGTTATACCTATACTATCTAAAATATAGAATATGTTCAATTATTTTGTTAACTTTTGTATTTTGTAAAGAAATAATTGAAAATAGTTGTTGATAATTTGCATGATTTTAGTGGATACATTTTTCATCAAAATATTTTACTTGTACGCTAGGGATTGATTATAATTATTTATATGAACTATATTGAAATCAACGTTGATATTTATCATGAATGTTTTAATTAATATATAGACTTACAGCCCACGCAACAAGAATAGGAATGAAAATAAATGCTCGATATGCGTTGTAAAAGCGTAACTTTATTTAGATTTTTACTTTTCACATTAAATTTAATAATTGAAGTTAGGATATTTGTAGAAACCAGTTAAGTAAGATTGCACTGTTTAAATTCTAAACAATAATTGAAATTGATTTGTTTACAAATCATTTTCAAATGCTTGCTGGTGAAATAAAAATGGAGACAATGAGTGCATAATGACTGTTTTATTTTTTATATATATTTTGTTATTATATATATATATATATATATATATATATATATATATACATGTATAAAAAATAAAACAGTATACAACATAATGGCATTAAATTTATACACCCGTTTATATTTTATTTACATTATTTTAGGATAAACTGTCTGTGGTGTTCAGGAACTAAAATAAATGAATCAACGCGGTGGTGACAGTGCTGTCTCGCATCACTTCCACGCGAAACGCCAGTGCGAGCGGGCGTTGTCTACCAGCCATCTCGATTACTATAAAGTCGGTGTTTTATTGGTGCGTCCTGAAAGTACATACACGTGTGGGCAACACACTGTCCAGGACAGTAAACATTTTTCTCCAAGGGTCACAAATACTCGAAAATACAACTTTTTGATCTGTTTCTTGGGGAAAATTGTTTAATTTTATGGGTTTCATATCTGCAGAGATGATTTGGATTTTGTATTAAAATCGAACAAAAGGCAGACAGGAACGCTTATTCCTGCTAGTATGTTTTTGCATAAATGAAAAAAATATTTTAAATAGCTATTTTGGAACAATCATGGTAAAAAATCAGTTAATTTTTGAAGTAAGTCGGTGTCATGTACAAAACTAATTTTGTTAAACCTTTTTACCGCACTTCCAAATTGCAGTATTATAGTTGCACTGAAAGAATTTATCTAAAGTCCTTATAGGTAAAATATAAATCGCTACTTAAGGCACATAGTGACAAATCAAAATTTTTTAAGCTTTTTTGAGCTGTCAGGTCCTTTATACGCCATTATATTTTAAGTCTACGATACAAATACTGTTTTTGTTGTTATTCAAAACACTGAGAAATCACTCAGTAAGCAGAAAATACATTTTCTAATTAACTACCACTGTATGCAAAACACTACATGAACCACTATATGGACGATATGGGCTAGTGGATATTCTTTCACCGTGTAGTGGCCGTAAAAGAATATCCCTTACACCATACCGTCCCTTGGGTAAGAGGTGACAGATGGAAGGTGAAACAGGAGATGGACAGCAACATCTTTCTGATAATAACTCAGAATTATAAAAAAACTGCGGTTGCCAACCCGCCTGCCAAACGTAGCAACTGTGGCAAAATCCCTTAAAAGGAAATCTTTGGAGGAGGCTTATGTTCAGCAGTGGACTTTTATGGGCTGTACTGAATATGTAAACTACTTAAATGTTAAAGATTATTTTTGTATAGAATTTCCATGTATATCTCTTCCTCATCATTACCAGCCCGTAAACATTCCACTGCTATACTCGAAGTAGTAGAAGAAATCTCTCATTTGCTTTTATCGCCGTTCATCATCTCTTCCCTTTGTCAGTGCTTTCCATACTATCAAGCAGTATCCGCTTACATCAATATCGCACGGCAGCATATCTAATTCACGACTTATCTTTAAACTTACTTGTAATCTCCACTATTGTCTGGCTTGTATTTTCCACTATCATCAGCTTTGTTAACGTTCACGCCTTGAGCGGTGGTACTGTAGAGGCCTGGACTGTAAATATCATTAAAATGAAATTAGATTGACTTTACCTAAACACTCTTACAGTATACTTATAATAAAAGTTCAATATTATTTAATAATGATAGCTATAATGCCGACCTAGGTAAAAGTCAGGATTTTTATCTTTTCACTTAAACTTAAGCATGTCTCTTGAAAAGTGGTATCAAACGTGTCTAAACTTAAAAAGTAAGCAGAAAATATATTTTCTCTATAACTACCACTATATGCAAAATACTTAATTGTTAAATTTTCTATTTGCATGAAATATATATATATATATATATATATATATATATATATATATATATATATATATATATATATATATATATCTGTTCCTTGTCCTTACCAGCCCGTAAACATTCCACTGCTATAATAGTAGAATACATCCCTCATTTGCTTTAATCGCCATACTTCATCTCGCAACTTTGAGGGTGCTTTTCAATGTTGTTTTATCTGGTCGTTTTAAAATTAGTTTATTTAAGAGACCATTCAACAAGTATACATAATACAAGGGAAGCTTCAAAATCAACTTGGAATTTTTCTCAGCCAAATTATAATACTTTTTCTCCCACGCAGTATCCTCTGACACCACCACCATCTATAAACTAATCTATAAACTCACTTGTAAGCACCACTATTATCTGGCTTGTATTGTCCACTGTCATCAGCTTTGTTAAAGATCGAACCTTGAGTGGTTGTACTGTAGAAGCCTGGGCTGTAAATATCATTTAAATATAATTAGATTGACGTTATTCGAAACACTCTTATATTAGTATACTTAGACTAAAAGGTCACGATTAGTTAATAATTTTAGGTAAAAAAGTCAACCTAGATAAATATCAGGAATTTTTTTTGGCTTTTTACCTATCCAAAAAGTAGTATAAAATTTGTCTTAGACTAATAAGGAACAGCTATACTGCAATTTACTTTATAATCAATTTTCCATATAGAAAATAAAGTTTTGCTTTATTTTTTTACTATTTATATTATGTGTATTTTAGTCGATCTCTTTTTCATTTTTTATTCTACCCCTTTCCCTTTTCTATTCATCTCCTTAAACTCATTCACCCGATTAATGGCTGAATTAAAATATGCCGCAATGAAATAATCTAAAATCTTACAGACTGGTGATGAGAAGTAGATAATGCTACATATCATGAGATAATACAGCTCAAAAGTGTCTGACCTACCCGCCTGTTAAGCATGTGAAAATCTTCCAAGAAATGTATGATAAAAACTTAAAAAATCTAATATTCAGCAGTGTCTAAAAATGTTAATAAAGAAGAAAAAATACTTAAATAGTAAGTTGATTCATAAAAATAAAAAACATACTTATAAAATCCTGAGTATTGAGGAACATAGCGCCCGGAATTGTCGTAGTGACCAGCATTATAAGCACCAGGATAATATCTTCCAGTGTATCTTCCAGAGTTATCGTATCTTCCAAGATTGTCGTATCTTCCAAAGTTGTCGTATCTTCCCAAGTTGTCGTATCTTCCAAAGTTGTCGTATCTTCCAAGGTTGTCGTATCTTCCAAAGTTGTCGTATCTTCCAAAGTTATCGTATCTTCCAAAGTTGTCGTATCTTCCAAAGTTATCATATCTTCCGTTGTTGTCGTATCTTCCGTAGTTGTTATATGCACCAGGGTAGTAACGATAAGGATTGTATCCAAAAGATGGGGTAGAGGAGGCAAAATTGTATCGGGGTGTAGTTGTGACGAACTGAGATGACGTCGGTCTGTAATTATTAAAAAATATTTATAATTCATTACAAATTAAATAGTATTAAATGATAAATAATTATAAAGCATATCTCTAAGTGAGTTATGCTCTTTCAAGGTTTGCATTATCACTTTACCAGCCCGTAAACATTAAACATTAATAGAATGAACTTCTAATTTGTTTTAATCGCTATACATCGTCTCGTCCCTTTGACGGTGCTTTCTAATGCTGTTATATCTAGTCATTTTAAGCTTTGCTTGTTAATGAGACATTTTTTTTATAGGACAGGGTGACAAACGAGCACACAGTCTACCTGAAAGTAAGTGCTTGCTGTGACCCATAGACGTCTACATTTATCCTCAATACAAAATAAAAATTCAGATGCATACGTGAGGACTAAGACGGAATGCCTCTTTTCTAGTTAAATGAATATCCGGTTCTCTACACTCACCATACGAAACACAGTAGTATCAAGCTGCCATTTTACGCTGGTATTCTGTGAGAGCGTGGTCCTTCTCCAGTCGAGCCGACCCATTTGTGCTACAACTATACTACTAATATAGGTGCAGCATAGCTCAACCACATATTAAACAATTATATATGGGAAGCTTCAAAAATATCGTGGAATTTTCCTCAATTAAATCTAAATACTCTTACTCCCACGTGGTATCCTCTAACATCACCTTAACATATCTAATTTACGACTGATCAATGAACTTACTTGTAATCACCACTATTATCTGGCGTATATTTTCCACTGTCATCAGCTTTGTTCACGTTCGCGCCTTGAGCGGTGGTACTGTAGAGGCCTGGACTGTAAATATTATATAAATGCAATTAGAATGACGTTACCTGAAACACTCTGGCAGTATACTTAGACTAAAAGTTCATGATTTGTTAATTGTATGTAAAACGTCTACCTGTGTAAATGTCAGAATTTTTAGCTTTTCACTTAAACTTAAGCTTTTCACTTGAAAAGTATCAAATTTTTTTAAGCCTAATAAGCAGGCAGAAAATACATTTTCTGATTAACTAACGCTATATTAAAATGAATTCATTGTAAAATTTTCTATTTTTATAGAATTTCCATGTGTATCTCTTTCTCACCAGCCCGTAAATATTCTATTGCTACACTCGTAGTAGTAGAATAAAGTCCTCATTTGTTTTATCGCCATACATGATCTCGTCTCTTCGACAGTGCTTTCCGATGCTATTTTGTCTTGTCGTTTTTGAAGTTTGCTTATTTATGAGACAATTCAACGAGTATATATCGGAAGCTTCAAAATCATCGTGGCAATTTCCTTAGTCAAATCTTAATACTCTTACTCGCACGCAGTATCCCCTTACCCCAATATCACACGATAGCATATCTAATTTATAAATAATATATAAACTTACTTGTAAGCACCACTATTGTCTGGCTTGTATTGTCCATCGTCATCAGCATTGTTAACGTTCGCGCCTTGAGCGGTGGTACTGTAGAGGCCTGGACTATAAATATTATATAAATGCAATTAGAATGACGTTACCTGAAACACTCTGGCAGTATACTTAGACTAAAAGTTCACGATTATTTTATAATTATAGTAAAAGTCGACTTAAATAAATGTAAATCAGATCATTATCAATTTTTATTTCTTAAAATGCAAACAATGAAAGAGCACAACTCACTTTGTAGTATCAGTTTCAGCTGCGAAGGCTAGGGCCACAGATAAGAACAGCACCTATTAACACAAATTAACAAGTTTTATTGATAATTTTCTAATTTGAATAAAAATCAAATAAGGATGTTCTTTTTTACAAATGTTATCTTACAATAATTGCAATTTCAGTGACAGTTATCATATTATCATACACCTTCTTCATTACCCCGTAAAAATCCACCGCTAAACATGGGTCCTTCCCGTTACAGTGAGGATTTGCCTTAACCGTCAGGATTAATTGGCCAAATTTGCAGTGAAGGTTCAGATTAAGTAATAAAGGCAAATGGTGCAGAAAAATTATTTAAAAAATCTCAAACATTCTGTCCTTCTTATCTTTTAAATTTAAAATGCGTAGCAATGAATTATTTAAACTGATTTTACTGCACACGTACAACTTCATAAGGTTCAATCAATAGGCAAAAACGTTGTTGCCCATAAATCACATTCAATTTGTGATAATTTCAAATAAAAATAGAAGCCTTATTTACTTGTATTTTCAAAAACTGCAATAACAGTATATCATTATCTATATATTTTAACTTAAGTTAAAAATTTGCCTTCTTTTTGAAAAATAACCCTGTATATAAATACTTTGCCCCTTTTGAAGCATATTGCACGCACCGAGGTATGTGAGATTTGACATAAAGTTTTTATAAAGAACGAACGCAGAAAGAAAACATTTATCTAAAATATGTATTATAAATACATAAAATTAAAGTGAATTAAATTGAATTAAACATAGGTATGTTTTCTCGGCACGGTTCTTTGAACGATGTCATCCAAAGGGCTCTTTGTCTCAACAAATGTTCCCTTGGTTTTAGAGCCTTGTGAAACATTTAGAGACGATGGCAGGAGACCCGACGGTATGACATTGGTCCCTTGGGAGAAAGCTAAAGCCCTAATGTAAAATGATACTTGCGTAGACACTTTGGCGGCCTCTCATCTCAAGGGTACATCGTTTAGAGCCGGGGCGGCATCAGAGGCATCTGAACTGAGTAAGTGGCGTAAGTATGAGTCTCTGAGAGATGACTTCATATTTGTGCCATTTGCTGTAGAAACTATCGTTCCGTGGGGTCCATATGCGGTGAAGTTCCTAAAGGAATTCTATCCGCGACTGGCCGTTGCTGCTGATGATAAGAGGGCTGGTTCTTTTCTCGCTCAAAGGATAAGTATAGCCATTCAGCGAGGAAATGCAGCCAGCGTTCTTGGCACGATGCCATGGGGAGTAGGACTGTATGATAATTAAGTTATTAGTTTTAGTTTTTTTTTTTAATATTGGATATATTAAACATACTTTGTTTACGTTCATACTGTCATGTGAAACATATAATATTTAAATGTCGCTAGGACAAATTATCGTTTGTTTCTGCCAATTTCTCAGAGTAAGTACTAAAAATTATAATATAATCACTAAGTTTTAGAATATATAGGCAAAAAATTCATTATAATAAATATCTGTGTTTCATCATCATCATTACAGCCCTTCACAAGTCCACTGCTGAACATAGGCCTCCCCCAAAGAATGCCACAAAGCACGGTCCCGAGCCACCTGCATCCATCGACTTCCTGCAAATCTTACCAGGTCGTCACTCCATCTAGTGGGGGGACGCCCTACACTTCGCCTGCCGGTACGAGGCTGCCACTCGAGAACCTTTCTTCCCCATCGGTTGTCGGTTCTTCGAGCTATATGGCCGGCCCATTGCCACTTCAGCTTACTAATCCGTTGGGCTATGTCGGTCACTCTGGTTCTACTGCGGATATCCTCATTTCTGAGTTTATCACGCAGAGAAACTCCGAGCATAGCCCTCTCCATAGCTCGCTGAGCGACCTTGAGCTTCCTCATCCGGCCAGCAGTGAAGGACCACGTCTCAGTTCCGTATGTCATCACTGGCAACACGCACTGGGTGTACAGTCTCGTTTTCAAGTTTTGAGGTATACCTGACGAGAAGATGTGCCGTAATTTCCCGAACGCTGCCCAACCGAGTTGAATCCGTCGATTGACCTCTCGGTCGAAGTTGGACTTACCTAGTCGGACTATTTGTCCCAGGTAAACATACTCGTCAACAACTTCGAGCTTAGTGTTCCCAACAACTACCGGCATAGGTGTGACATGGACATTAAACATGATCTTTGTTTTGTCCATGTTCATCTTAAGACCTATCCGTTGGGAAACACTATTGAGGTCATTGAGCATAGTGCTTAGGTCCTCCAGCGATTCTGCCATAAGGACTATATCGTCGGCAAATCGAAGGTGAGTGATGTACTCGCCATTGATGTTGATACCGTATCCTTTCCAGTCCAGAAGCTTGAAAACATCTTCCAATGCAGCGGTGAAGAGTTTCGGGGATATGACGTCACCCTGTCTTACACCTCTCTGCAATTGGATAGGTTTCGTACTCTGGTTCTGTACTCGGATAGCCATCGTAGCCCTACTGTACAAGCACTTCAACACTTCGATATACCGACAGTCAACTTGGCATCGCTGAAGGGACTGCAGCACCGCCCAAATTTCGACGGAATCAAAGGCTTTCTCATAGTCCACATACGCCAGACATAGTGGCAAATTGTACTCCTCGGACTTCTGTACAATTTGCCGAAGGGTATGTATGTGGTCTAAGGTGCTAAAGCCTTTTCGGAAACCGGCTTGTTCGGGAGGCTGGAAGTCGTCAAGTCTGCGCGCGAGACGATTCGTAATGACTCTCGAAAACAGCACGTAGACGCGGCTCAGAAGGGAAATCGGTCTGTAGTTCTTCAAGAGAGCGTTGTCGCCTTTCTTGAAGAACAAGACCACCGCACTTCTGCTCCACGCCTCCGGTGTAATGCCACCATGGAGGACGGAATTAAAGAGCTTCTGAAGGACTTCAAGTACCGGTTTTCCACCCGCTTTCAGAAGCTCCGCTGTAATTCCATCCTGGCCTGGGGCCTTGCCGTTTTTAAGGTGCTGGAGAGCCATTCTAATCTCGCTCAGACTGACGTCCGGGATATCATCGGAATAATGTCGGATAAGACTCGCTCTTGGATCGTTACTCACACTTGCGTGTGGCTCCAACGATGACGTGTACAGCTGCCCATAGAACCTCTCAATCTCACTCAAAATCTCAGGTGCCCCGGAAACGATGCTGCCACATTCGGTCTTCAGCTTTGACAGTTGGCTCTTTCTGGCAGACAGATCTCTGGCAAAGACTTTGGAGCCTTGGTTCCGCTCGATCGCTTCTTCAATACGAGCTGTATTGAAGTTGCGTAAGTCCCGCCGCATGCATTTGGAGATCTGTCTGTTCAGTTGCCTGTATGCTGTCAAATCTGTTGAAGAATGTAGCTTCATCTCCCGTCTAACAGCCATGAGATTAAGAGTGTGATCGGAGAGTTTTTGTGTTCTTCTGCGGCGGGTCTTGCAGAACTTAGCTCCGACCGCATGGACAGTTTCCACGAGCTTGTCATTCAAATCGTCCACTTCATTGCAGTCTTCTAGGCACTGAAAACGGTTTTGCAACTCGAGCTGAAAGGTTTCGGGACTTTGGATTAGAGCACGAGGGGGACGGAGCGTTGACTTCATTAGACGAGACCTCTCCAACTTAACGTTTAGGTTCAGTGTGCCTCTAACCATTCGGTGATCGCTGCCGGTTTTCACCCTCGCGATCACTGAGACATCACTGAACAGTTGTCGTCTGGTCGTCATAATGAAGTCAATCTCATTTTTTGTCGAACCGTCGGGGCTCGACCAGGTCCACTTCCTGTGGGGCCGCTTCTGGAAGAAAGAGTTCATCATAAAGAGTCCCTCTTTCTCCATGAAGTCGGCCAACTGCTGGCCCCTTGGGTTCCGTTGCCCTATTCCAAATTTCCCCACTTTCAGCTCACCGTTCTCTCTTGTGCCTAGTTTTGCATTGAAGTCTCCCATTAACACCGTATATTGGGTTTTGGAGGAATGCATGGCTCTAGAGATATCCTCATACATTTCCTCCACCTCCTGATCGGGGTGTGCCGAGGTTGGTGCGTAAACCTGTATGACCTTCAGCGAATACCGTTTGGTGATTCTGAGTATAAGGTACGCAACCCTCGTCGACACACTCTCAATCTTTACAACGTTGTTAACGAGAGACTTGTGGACGATAAATCCGACACCTCCTTGGGACAGATGGTCGCCCTCCCGGTGATAGAGCAAGTTGCCGGATTCAAGGATTACCGTGTCCTCCCCCTCTCTTCGGACTTCGGATAATCCTATAATATGCCAGCGTAACTTGTCTATCTCTTCTTCCAGCTCCACAATCTTCTCGTCAGTCCTCAGGGTGCGTGCGTTGTATGTTGCCAGGTCGAGTCGTTGTAGGTGGCAACCGAACCTCCACCGGAGATTCTTAGCACCCCCTGCCCCGCCGTTACCATGGTCGCCACCGTAGCCAGGAATAGCGGGGCCGCCGGGGACTGGGGGCCGTCTCTTCGTAACCTTCATTATGGGGGGTATATTGCCATAGTTGCCACGCTTGGCGAGCGGGTTGGCAACCGCAGTTTTTTATTGTATTTTGTCGTTACCAGGAAGATGCTGCTGCCCATCTCCTGCCTGTTTCCCTTTGTCGCCTTTTACGACACCCACGGGAAGATATGGGGTAGTGGATATTCTTAACCGCCACTACACGGCATCTGTGTTTATATTATATTAATATGCGGTACAGTTTGCTTACTATATAAACCTAAAAAATTTATGAATTACGGCCGATTTTCGACCATTAGTATATATTAAAAGTTAATTATGTTATCTGATCAATAACAAATATCACTTAGAATACTTAATACGTACCCAAATTCTTCGCATGATGATATTATCAATTGAGCCAAACTTTAGTAATGTGACGCTTTTGAAATTGATGCCTATTTATACCTTAATTCTGGCTAATTTTTAAAGTTATTCTTATGTCCAGTTTTACTTAATTACAATATAAAAAATAATTACTTATTCATCGCCAGAGATTCTCAATCTTGTCATTTCTAGTTTATTCTATTTGCGTTATAACATAAATTTGTGATTTTTTTATCTCAAATTAGGAGTGAATAAATTGCATATTGTAAAATAGATATAACTCTAGGCAAATCAAATTTTTACCTTTACGCATTTATTAAAATATTTAAGACAGGCAGATCCTTTATCTTCTTTCTAACATTGTACATGGCCCGAATTTCCATTCATATCACTGTAATCTATTTACAGCTTGTAGATGTCACCTTAACACTCTCTAAATATTCCTAAAATAAAACATAAACTTTGTCTTCTTTTTAAAACCGTACACAGTTCAAAATTCTCTTCGTACACCCAAAATCGATTTGCAGTTTGTAGATCTCATCTTAAACCCTCTTAGAATTCCCATCCTTTATAGTCAGCTTAGTAGATATTCCTCTTCATTCTCTGTACACACCTACAATAATTATTTAGAATTCCTATTAATGAAAAAAAAAAACAGAGAATTTGTGCAGAAATCGAGTAAAGACAATTTTTTCTCTAAGTCTTCTACGTGTTATATCTTTAATATTGATTGTATTTATTTATTTTATCTATACCTGTATGTATGTATGGATATATTTATAAGCAGTTATATAGTAAAAAGTACACATCTTTTTTTTAATATGTTTTATAAATGATTAAATAAATTTATAAATACGTTGCAGCTATTTTATAGTTGTACCACGAATGGGTCGTGTCTACCAGGTTAGGACCAAGCAATCACAGAATACCTGCATAAATAGCAGCTTAATATTGTTGTGTTTCATGTGGCGAGTGTAGAGAACCGGAGACCCTTTTTCTGGAAACGAGGCCATTCCCTTTTATTCCTCAGGGATGACACCAAATTTTGATTCTTAATCGAGGATTATTGTTAGACTGTGAATATCGAAATAAGTAAGACAGATACTAAAATTGCTCTATTTTTGAGATTTTGGGAACTGCACCATTGAACGATTAAGGTGGGGTGTTTTTATCTATAAATTAAGTGTATAAACCGGCCTTAAAGTTTTATAACTACAAACCCGGACACATTTTATATCAATAACAACTTATGTTATTTTTAAATACCCTAAAACTAGATTGATTGAAATTGCTAATGATATTAATTCATCGAATGAAACATGGTCGAAATTTGGATCGATGACGTATTTATTAAAAGTACCTGGGTGACCAAGCCTCGCTTGGCCTTAAGGCTGATTTACACGTATGAAGTAGTAAAGTTATTAACTAAATTTTAATTTAGTTTTAAGTGACATATCGCATCCAAACAATGAATTTAGTATTAAATTGAAAGTTAAAATTTTGGTGCATGTTAAGTACAAGAACATCCCTGGAGATATAAGTAAGTCAGCAATACATCATCGAACCACCGCGATGCTTCCCGCAAATTTCCCATAGACTACAAGTGTTGACGCGTAGACCAAGTAATTTACAGGTAAACAAGTAGTATAGAATTTTTGTTATTTTTTTTTTTTGTTAAATTGGTGTGCGTGGTTAATCACTTCATAAATTTGTATATATACGATTAAGTTAATACGGCATGTAGTTCGTGTGTTTGATCTTTTTTGAAAATGTCGTAAAGGACGGAGCACACTCCAAGATTTTTTGGATAATGTACACAAAAATATTATTCCCCATGGTAAAAAAAATATTGCGCAGTATGTAGTTAAAATTTTCATTCTAATGAACATTGCGTTAGAATATCTCTGATCGGTATTTTGTGTTCAGATTTACACTCAAATGAGTTTTTTGACATCCGTAGTGCAAAGAAATACTCTTGTTAATTGTTTCCTGCTAGTTCACATATAACAAAATGGAACTGAAAAACAAAAACAACATTTTAATAATTTATGTAAATATTTGATAAATAAAGAGTCTTTAATTATTTATCATCCAATCTATATATCTATACATATAAATAAAATTGAGTGTTCTAAAATCACTGGCTTTTATTGTCGGCCCGGCTGCAGAGTGATGCAGTCTAAGCCACGGAGCAAATACAAAGAGGAGTTGTTGTAATTAGATTTCACTATATAACAACGCGTGACAATTTGCGGGGTAAGGGGATGTTAAGCTCCGCCTACTTTATCATTTTCCATCTACCGATAAATAGTAAAACTACTCGCATCGTTCCATATCGATGTTGCTATATAGTTTAGCTACCTTGATGATTGATGGTGGCCTGTTTACAAAATTATTATCAAAACTATAAAAATAATATTTTGGCGATTAAAAATTCTTTAGGAATGAATGCAAACAAATTTCAATACATTCGTATGATTATTTTACCAATACTGAGCTCTCTCGTGTAGAATATATATAATTACATTTGAAAGCCAACGCAGAGATTTTTCTGGAACCTTTTTAATAACTTAGGTATAAAATTAGTTACAAATTTAATGTGATGCCATTCATAGCATCAAACCGTCTATCTGAGTAGTTTTTACACGATAAAACACAACATTTCTTCTCTTTCTTCTTAATACTACGAAAATATACCGATTTGCGATTTTCGACACATAATCGCATAGAACTGATAGTACATTTAGTAAAACCACGCACACTGTGATGACATCAGGACCTAGTTAGAATCATTTCTGGATTTAAACGCTTTATTTCCCGCAGAAGCACATGTTTGACGTTATATTCGGATCATGGCACTTATTTTACAGGCGCTAAGTCTTATTTTAAATCTAAGGGCTCATACGCACTATGCGGTTACCCGCAATACGGTCAACCGTACGGCTGACCGCAAGCAAAATTATATACGTAACGTCAATTCCTATGTACAATATGATTTCTTCAGTAGTACGGCTTCCCGCAAACTACTCTTTTCGCTCAGAGGGCTGCGGCCCGAATGACGATCAGCCAGACGGTTGCTTTTCGCAGTGTGTTGCTCAGTTTGTGGCTGCCCACCATTAAGTAAGATTGTGTGCACCTGGTACGTTTATGATGAATACCGAAAAATGTATGCTTCTAGCACTTCTTTCTTTGTTTTTTATACTTTACATAACGTGTATAAATGTAGTAAATAGATGCAACTTCTTACACGTTCATTTTTGAAATGAATCGATATGACTGCAAATCGCAACGGCATTTCAACCGCAACCTGCAGTCAGTCGGACGGCTAGCCACATTACGAGTAACCGTATAGTGCGTGTGAGCGCTAAGTATTACCAAACCGCATTTTGTGAAGAAACTTTACGGCAAAGCATACATTGGAAATTTACTCCTCCGCACGCCCCGCGTTTTGGTGGCTCATGGGAGTCTAATATAAAATCTTTTAAGTTGCATTTAAAAAATTTATTGGAGATCAGCTATTAACATATTTTGATATACTTTTGACAGTGCTCTCACAGGTTAAGGCTATAATGAATTCATGATTTTTAACAGTTTTAAACTCTCGAGTCGATAAGTTTAATACAATGCAAGTTTTTACTTAATGATTTCTTACATTTATGGGAATACTACACATTAAATGAAACTAATTTTACGGATTTTATCGTGTTTAATTTAACTTTTTATTTCTCGATGTTTCCGGTGCTTTACAGCACCCGTGGTCACGGGGGTGTTTGACGTCCCAATGTCACAGTTAGCCCGGCTAACGTCAGTTTTTGAATATTAGTTTTTGGTCTAATCTACGCAGAATGAGCTTACAGTATCTTGAAGTCTTGCAGTGGTATGCTTGAGTTTGGATTTAATTTTATTAATTATAGGAATCCGAGAAGATAGTAGCACCCATCTATCTGTAAACATGCACAACATGTAAACATTTATGAACAATTATTTGTAGCCAATACAAATATTTGTTCCGTGCGGGATTCGAACCCGCGGCCCCCAGCGCAACAACTCATTGCTAAGCCACTGTGTCACGGAACTGTTTCTTTAAATCTTGAAATTCTGTACTGATTGGCTTAGCACAATATAAAATATAATACTAACAGGAGATATAAATATTGATATATCATCCTCATCAAGACTCTAGAGCCCATATAGAGTTTGATCTATTAGCCTCTCACGGTATGCTACTAGCTTTTAATATCCCAACACATACTTGTTTGGATCACATAATTTTGAAATCAAAACTACAGGTACGTTGTCATTTTGCTCATACTAACTACTATCACAGATCATTATAGCATAATCGATAATAATAATAATTTCATAAAAAAACAATTAATCAACTTGACTATAAGGGTGTGCTAATGAATTAGATTTAAAACCTGTATACTTAATGCGAAATGTAAATGATGCAGTTACGTTTTTAATTAATACTCTTCTTTTTTCTTTTTTTAAACGTAACCTTCACACTAGGATTTTCTCCTGTATCGTGAGGGCAGCTTACAATCATAAATTGCACAAGGACAAACATCCAGCCCGGTAACAATATTTGTAGGTCATACAAACACTTGTTCGGTGCGAGATTTGAACCCGCGGCCCTTAGCGCTGTAACTCAATTGCTAAGCCACTGCCCCACGGAGTCATCAAATCAACCTACACTAGATATAATTTTTTTGTTATAATATACTTAAGTAGGTAAAACAAGAATAAGAAAAGGCGGAACTTTGTAAAGCTAAATCTAATAGCAAAAACTGTGGGAAATAATAAAAAATACAATTCACATGACTAAAATCGAAGCTTCAGCTACAGAACTTCCTTTTAATGATCCTAGGAAGTCGGTTAGTGACAGAAATGAATATTTTGTGAACATAGGAAAGAATATAGCTGAGTCTATTAAAACTGCATTACAGACTTATCTTTGGACATACCAGATTCATCATCTAGTCGCTCATTTGTATTACTTCCAATAGATGACTCTGAAGTTGAAAGAATTATATCCAGGCTTAAAAATAACAGTAGTACGGGACGGGACAATATTTCAAGTTCTTTTATAAAACGATACAAAAATATTCTAACATATAACTCACATATATTGGTAATCTTTCTCTAAATACTGGAATATATGCTCACGAATTCAAACGTTCAATGATTCACCCTATTCATAAGAGTGGCAATAGAGACTGTGTCGATAATTATCGGCCCATTTGTGTACTGTCATCATCTTCGAAAATCTTAGAAAAAGTAGTAATTTATAAACTGGTCAGGCATCTTGAATTAAAAAATCTCTTATCATATGCGCAATTTGGTTTTAGAAATGGCAAAGCTACAAGTGATGCAGTACATGAATTCTTAAGTTATACCGTTAAACATACGGATGACAAGAAAAAAGTAATAGTAATTCTTGATTTGGCTAGGGCATTTGAAACTGTCTCTACTCCTCTGTTAATTCACAAACTATACAAGCTAAGTAGTGTCAGAGGTTAACAATTGAAATTTTTTGGAAATTATCTTACTAACCGATCATATGTAAACAGCATGTGCCAGACAATATTGATAAATTGAACGCTTGTTTCTTATGCCGATAATACTGCCCTTTCATTCAGCGGTGACACATGGGAAGAAGTATAACGGTATGACGAAAAATGTGTCAATTTAATTATGAACTGGCTAAAACTGGAACACATAATAAATTAATGCTGAATGTATCTTAAACAAAATATATGTCATTTACATTAAAAAAATAACACTCATATTTTACCCTGATTTCCATATAATAGCAGATATCTGTCAAAACTATAACGATGTTATTAACTTTTCTTGCCCTTCGCCTAAAAATGTAAATGAAATAAAGTACTTTGGTATAATAATTTATAGCAATCTGAATTTTCAAGCAAACTTTAATCTTCTTACTAATAGATTTCGCTAAATGATCTATGTTTTTAAATGTATTCGATATGTGGCAGATGAAAAAATAATAAAATTAACCTACTTAATTAAAACATTAATCATTAATTACCTACTGCATAACAGCTTGAGTAGGTACTTATAAACCACGTCTACGTAAATTATAACGTGCCCAACGAGCACTTATTAAGGTGTGTCGCTTTCTTCCGTTTCTCTATCCCACTAAAGAGCTATACTAAAACTGTAAAGTTCTCACAGTCCGTCAATTATTTATTTTGCATACTATAATGAAACAACATTCTCTGTTATATTACGATCCTTCTCTTCTTACAAATAAAAGAAACAAAAGTAAACTTTGCCTTATTGGACCATACAAAAGTAGCTATACACATAACTTCTTCTGTTTTTTAGATTCTCATCTATACAACAAAATTAATTCCATTTTATCCATATACAAATTTCCCAAATTTAAATGCAAAAAGATGGTAACCCTATGGCTATTAAGTCAAGATTATGAAACGACTGAGGAACTACTTAAAATCATGAAATAAATGCCAAACGTAGACACACACACGCGCACACCAACGCACTCACACAGGCTGATATTATATGATACTATAACCCATATTGACTAGACCCCGAAATTACATAGGCAAAAACGGTATTTAAAGCCTCTGGACAACCAATCTAACGATGAAGTATCTGTATTCACACTTCGGTAAGTTACAAGAAAAATTATCAATAATTAAAGGTTGTATATTTAAATTTAATTCAGAATTTATGCGGGAAAACAATGTTAAGTGTGCAAAACCCTTAATACTCTGGGTATTATCACCGAAGCCATGTACAGAAGTACGCTAATTATTAGATATTAACTTTAAGCCTACCATGCGTAAACAACGCGAAATAATGAAATGGTTCTGTAAAAAAATAAAAAAAATAAATAACCCATAATATCTATCAGTATCCGAATGTCGCGGCGTACACCAAATACATCAGTGACCCTGTACCTATTACAACAGTTTTACGAGCATTTTTATCCGAAGGAATACAACGATGTAGTGTTATTATTATTTTGGGCTGCGGACGAGGTGTGCGGACATAACGATGCGGGTCCGAATAACGTATCAAAACGATACCCGTTTTGTTACGGTACTATGTACTTCAGACGATTTTCTTGGTTTATCAGTAGAAAGATCGTAGTGTGATAACGTATGATGCTTTTTGTGACAAACGTTACATTTGTTTTGCGATTTACAGGACATTATTAGGACTATATCGTACGCTCAGACAGTTAACAAAACCGTGTAAGCTTTTATGAGTATAAAATTTATCAATTGGACTTAATTGAACAAATTTGGAATAATAAATCTGGATTATGACTACACAAAATTAAACTTAGGCGAAGCAATGATATTTAATTATTAAGAACACAAACAAATTTTTGTAAAAAAATTTATAATGTTTGAAATTTGTTCCCTTTGCTTCCCAAATGTACAATAGATTACCTAATGATATTAGAGACTCAAAATCTATGCACATATTTATAAGATTACTTAACTATCATCTATTGAAATAGTAAACATTGACTTATTTAAATAAACAAATATTTTCATTTTCAATAACTAGTATAATTAAATTCATAATATATAAGTTAATACCTTCTTTTACACTAAAACAACCAACTATTTAAGTTATTCCGAAATAATAAATTCATATAAATATTACAAGAGTTAATATATATTATATTTTGAATGTATATATTAGTGTATTTTTTTTTTCATTATGTATCAGTTTAGTTTATTTAGGTATTAGTATGTAAGTTTACTATAATATACATCACCTCCCACTGTCCAATAGAACAACTTTCTCCTAATCTTAAGGTTGTCTGGAAGAGATCGCTTATTAGCGATAAGACCGCCTTATTGTACCTACCTCTTAAGTTTTACTCCTTGTAATTTGTTCTTTTTTATCGTTTTTTTGTGGTGTACAATAAAGTATAAATAATAATAATAATAAAGAGTTCACTAAAGATATGCATTTTTATAAATTACACGTAATAAGATTTTTGTAAACAATCAAATCCAATCAACTATACCAAGCAATTGTGCGAGTAACATCCAGTAGTGCGATGTAATCGGGATGAAGAAGTCGGTGGTCATTTTGTATTTTCGGTAGTTTTATTATAATTTGCATTGGTACTTTGTACGTATAGCTCAGTCTACCTGGGTATATAATAGGCAGCTCATTATTCTCCAATGTATCACTAAAAACACTCCCTCCTACATAATAATTCACATTTGATAAGTGGCAGATTGTACTCTTCAGTCTTCTGTACAATTTGCCGGAGGGTATATATATCCTTTGTATTTACAGGTGAGATAGAAGGGTAATTGTCATAATTTGATAATTGTTGTAATATTGTAAAGGCGTGTTAAATAAAACAAAACTTTTTATTTTCAGAGAAACAATTTGTGGTTTATTTTGAAGATCCTCAATAATATACCTTATAAAACGACATTTTTGTTAACTAAGAGAAGATGAACCGGCTGCAATTTGAGTTTACGGTGATATTCTCAAATGATGGCAAATCGAATATACTAGCCATAACCTCAATATCTACAGAAGAAGGAAAATGTTATGTTTTACCCGAGGAACTGAAACCGGTAAGTCATTATACATATAGTGTTAAAATTAACACTTTCACAAAAGTAAAAAATAGCATAAAGAAAAGACACCAAGGTAGAAAAGTATGGATAAAATTGGATGAAAATCTAAAGAAGACATATGTAGATGAGGAAGGTAATATGCAATTTTTAGATCAATATTTAGAGGAAATGAGCACAAAACAAGCAAGAGACAAAGATGACAGTTTGCAACATATCTTGGAACAATTAATAGAAACTACAATTAAGAAAGAAAATCAACATAATTTAAAACATATTTCAGAAAAATTTATTATTGAAAAATTCACAAGCAAAAATCCTAATGCGATGCAATGGATAGAGATTTTTGAAAAAGAGGTTATTTTTAGATAAACCTTGTTTGGATTGGTATAGCTCGATGATCATAAAACTAACAGTTAATTCTGAATGGAGTGAATGGAAAGACAAATTTTTAGAAACTTTTAAAAACCGAGGATGGGACATAGTCACATATGCTCTCGCATTTAGGTATAAAGAAGGACTGTTAATTGATTATGCCGATAAAAAACGAACGGCTTATATTAGATATAAACAAATCTATAGATTCCAAAACAATGATAGATCTTATTGCAACTGGTTTACCTGGATTTATCTTAAATAAGTTAAACAGGGACGAACTCAACAACACTACTGATTTGTTCAACGAAATAAGAAAATATGAAGGTATGATGTACAAGAAAAACTGAACTAACATAAAGAGTGGTATATTTTATAATAAAAACAAAAATAATTATAAGAAGCCATGTAAGACTTGTGAATCTTTGGACAAAGGAATTAGATATCATCCGGAGGAGTCATGTTGGTTCAAGAAAAATAAAAATGAACCTGAAAGGTTCTTAAAACTAAAGATGTAAATAATAATTCCATCATTGAAGTAGACATAAATGCTAGTAAAAAAAAAAACTAGTAAGTACACCATTAATCAAAATCAAGCTTTTATTAGAAAATAAACTAGAAGTGAGCGGCATTTATGATTCAGGCTCACAGATCTCTTTAATAAATTCAAGATTGATAAAATTAAAAGAAAAAAAAGATGATGTGAATATAGCACACATGAAAACGGTTAATGGTGTGAAGAAGACGGATGGCTTGATAACAATAAAAAAAATATTTGATTTGGAAGAAGAGGTGGATGTATACATAGTATAAAATGAAGATTTTGATGATTTCATAATTGGATTGGATATGATAAAGAAATTCAGATTAACTCAAAATGAGAACTTGCAGATGGAACAAAAGAAAATAACAAATAATATAGACAGAATGTCTAAAGATAACAGAAATGAAGATAAAAATATAAAAACATATACAGTAAATTTCAATGAACACATAGAAACAAAGGAATTTATAAGTATGACAGACTATTTAGATAATGAAAAGAAAATTGAGATAGAGAAAATTATAAAGGAATATAGAACAATTTTTGCTAAGGACAAGTATGATATAGGATCAATTAGAGATTATGAAGCTCACATAGATGTACTAGTAAATAAATATTGTAGTAAAAGACCATACAGATGTAAAATACAAGATAAATTAGAAATTAAAGTGCAAATATCCACGTTACTAAAGAATAATTTAACAGAAGAATCTTACAGTCCTTTCGCTGCTCCAGTGACATTGGCATTTAAAAAAGGTGAAAATAGAAAATCCCGTTTATGTGTAGATTTCAGAGAATTGAACAAGATTTTTGTACCACAAGCTCAACCTTTTCCTTTGATAGATGCTCTAATTATTAAAACTAGAAATTGCAAGTATTTTAATACACTGGATATAAACTCAGCATTTTGGGCAATACCATTACGGGTGGAAGACAGAAGTAAAACAGGATTTGTCACACAAGATGGCCACTTGCGGTGGACCTGCCTCCCATTTGGCTTGAAAACATCACGAGCAATTTTCCAGAGAATTTTAAGCAATATTCTAAGAAAACACAATCTCACAGGATACTCTGTAAACTATATTGACGATATTTTGATATACTCGTCTACCTTTGAAGAACATATAAGGCACATACTCGTGAGAAATGTATTAGAGGCAATAATTAAAGAAGGCTTTAGATTGAAGTTTAAGAAATGTACCTTTGCTTCAGACTCGGTAAAATACCTCGACCATAAAATTTAGAACAATTCAGTAAGACCACTAAAAGACAATTTGATTTCAATAACGAATTTTTCAACTCCTAAGACGCAAAAGAACATCAGACAATTTTTGGGTATAAATACATACCAAGAAGTGCAATTATCCTAGATCCATTACATAATTTATTAAGAAAAAACGAGAAGTTTGTATGGTCAGAGAAGTGTGAAGAATCATTTAATCAGATAAAAAGATATTTACGTTCTCAACTGGTCTTGGAAATATTCGACAAAGATTTACCAATCAAAATCTATACCGTTGCATCTTTGGAGGGTATTGGAGCAATATTAAAACAGACACAACTAGATGGTAAAGACAAACCGGTGGCATATTTATCAAAAAAACTGAACGAACATCAAAAACGGAAAAAAGCTATATATTTAGAATGTCTTGCTATGAAAGAAGCCATTAAATATTGGCAGCACTGGCTCATTGGAAAACAATTTATTATTTACTCAGACCACAAACCTCTAGAGAACATGAACATTAAATACAGGACAGATGAAGAATTGGGTGATCCCACATATTACTAATCTCAGTATGACTTTACAGTAAAATATATACCTGGTAAAGAAAATGTAGAAGCAGACTGTTTGAGCCGAAATCCTGTACTAGAATAACAATATAACAGAGAGGAACTATTGAGAATAGTTCATCATCATCATCATTACAGCCCTTCACAAGTCCACTGCTGAACATAGGCCTCCCCCAAAGAATGCCACAAAGCACGGTCCTGAGCCACCTGCATCCATCGACTTCCTGCATATCTTACCAGGCCGTCACTCCATCTAGTGGGGGGACGCCCTACACTTCGCCTGCCGGTACGAGGCTGCCACTCGAGAACCTTTCTTCCCCATCGGTTGTCGGTTCTTCGAGCTATATGGCCGGCCCATTGCCACTTCAGCTTACTAATCCGTTGGGCTATGTCGGTCACTCTAGTTCTACTGCGGATATCCTCATTTCTGAGTTTATCACGCAGAGAAACTAGAGATAAATAAAATAAAATATAAAAAAAACTGAGAATAGTTAATTTAATACAAATAAAAAATATAGTTGAAGACCAGGAGAAAAATGAAACAATAAAAGAAAAGAAACAAAATTTAATACACAAAAATAAAATCTATTATAAAAAAATAAAGAAACAGGAAAAGATTATCCTCTCAGAAGAATTTAGTAAGAAACTTATAAAAAAGGTGCATGAAAATTTATGCCATATTGGGATCAGACAATTGCAGAAGAAAATAAGTCCTATTTATACTATAGCTATAAACCTAACAAAAAATATTATAAATACTTGTAAAACATGTGAAATATGCATAAAAAATAAATCAAAATGTCAAAAAAAGTTGGATTAATGTCACAACTGTGGCCAGCTATAAAACCATTTGAGATAATGTCAATGGATACTATTGGTGACTTTAGAGGATCTAGATCTACAAAGAAATACCTACATCTTTTAGTAGACCACTAAACAAGATATGCATTTATTGCGACTTCAAAAACTCAGAATGCAAGTGACTTTATAATTCTAACAAAGAAAGTACTAGAGACAGATGAGATTGGAATTATCCTGACAGATCAATATCTGGGCATTAATTCAAGAGAATTTAAGCAATATTTGCAGGAGAATAATATTAAACTAATTTTTACAGCTGTGAATACACCATTCTCGAACAGCTTGAATGAAAGATTAAATCAAACAATACTAAATAAAATAAGGTGTAAAATGAATGAGAAAAATAATAAGAGAACATGGCCAACCCTAGCAAGAGAATGTATACAGAAATATAATGAAACAGAACACACCGTTACAGGTTTTGCACCAAAATATTTACTGGATGGTACAAATGTCAGTATTCTACCAAATGAATTTAAAACAATAGAAAAGGAAGACAAGTGGATCGCTGATAGAAGATTGGCATTAGAGAATACAATAAAATCCCATGCGTACAACAAGAAAATATTTGATGGAAATAGAAAAATTCAAGAGTTTAATGTAGGAGACATTGTATATGTAGAAAATGGAAATAGACTGAATAGAAAGAAATTAGACGAATTAAAAATAGGCCCTTTCAAGATAATAGAGAAAATATCGAATTTCATTTATAGGCTTGATACAGGCAACAGAAAAACAGAATCAACATTATTTCACATAATAAAATTACAACCTGTCGTTACAGAAGAAGATGAAGGAGAAGAAAACGAATATGAAGATAACTTATAGGTACATTTTATAGATATATTTCTTAGAATTTTCGCTCTTAGGGGGGAGATGTAATGAAATGAATGACATTTCATTAATTTGAATTTGCTGCGCTTCGCGTATCTATGTTGTCTGTGGAACATGGTTACGAAGTACATGTATTTCCATGGGTAGAGGGCTCATCGAAGTGACGTGTGAACTATGATTCAATGGCGGATGACGTTTAGATTATATTGTGCATTTTATTGTTATGTAAAGTTGTAGAGAGATAAACTGAAGGATACGATTGAAGGAGCGGTATTAGTAAACTTTAAATGTCGTTTCTTTGTATTTTCAGGTGAGATTAAAGTGTAATTGTCATAACTTGATAATTGTTGTAATATTGTAAAGGCGTGTTAAATAAAACAAAACTTTGTATTTTCAGAGAAACAATTTGTGGTTTATTTTGAAGATCCTCAATAAAATATATTATATATATATATATATATATATATGGTCTATGGTGTTAAAGCCTTTTCGGAAACCGGTTAGTTTTTGAAGGCTGCTTCGTTCACATAAAACTAAATTAAATTAACCCTTCAACAGTTGTCCTCACTCTACTATCTCATTGTAAAAATGTATGTGAAAACATTTCGATTGCGTTAAAGTTTACATAAGTTAGGTCTCGAACGATCAAAGTTGCCTCTCGCACTCGTAAAATAATTAAAACAAAGACATTTAAGTAGTAGTAGTATATTATCATTAAATCTCTTTGAATTGAAACAACCAATCACGAGCTTTCTCACTGTCGAATGCTAGTCGATGTTCCATACGATGTCGTTACGATACGTTACGTACCATAAGTACGTAATGAATGTGCGCCAGTAGGAGTCCATAAGAGCAGAAAATGGTTATATGAACTTAACCATGAAAGTTCTTTATGAACTTTCATGGTTAATATTCCCTAAATTCGAACCCTAGCGTCGAATTCAGGGAATATTTAAAAAAGTATTCAAAAATATTTAAAAGAGTGATATTTTAATTTTGATTTATTGCAAGTTTCCTAAAGATCAGAGTTTAAAGGATACACTTTTGTCATAACAGGCTTACCTGGCTTCCCAGAAGAAACAGTGTCATTTGGTCAGATCATTTCGAGACCTCTGATTTTCAAGTTGGCAAACAATAGAAGGTGATTGGTCGAAGGCACCAAGCCAAGTATAAGCCACACTGTATTTGTTCCGTACGCCTTTTTTATATCATGGAGAAGGCAAACTAGCGTACAGTCAACCTTATGGTAAGTAAACTGTGTCCCATGGCCATTTATGATTTCAAGGTCAACAAACCGCTAAGACTGCAAATGCTTTGCCAACCCTGGGTACTAAGATATAATGCCCCGTGCCACCCGTAAAGTGTTGAATATGTAGTATAGTGTAGTATGTGGTTAGTCATAGTTGTGAGATGAAGCTCAGATTTCTCCACTTCAAAAAATGTACAATGTTAAATCGAATTTTCCAGGGCCATCAATTATCATTTACTCTACCAGATGACAGAATATTATCTTACGATGCCATTAGTGCCACTCTCATTATTCTTGATTCGTTTTGTCCACGTGCGATTTTCCTTTTCATTGTTACTGTAGATAGTACTTTTCATTAGAATATGCAGCTATATTAATAGTATAGTTGTAGCACGAATGGGTCGGCTGGACCGGGGAAGGACCACGCTTTCACAGAATACCAGCGTAAAATAGCAGCTTAATGCTGCTGTGTTTCATATGGTGAGTGTAGAGAACCGGAAACCCATTTTACTGGAAAGGAGGCATTCTATCTTAGTCCTCCCGGCTGACAACGCATCTGCATTTTAATTCGTAAACGAAGATAGATATAGATGTCTATGGGCCACAGCAACCACTTACCATCATGTGGACTGTGTGCTCCTTTGTAACCCTTATTCTATAAAAAAAAGAATTAATAGGTACAAATTTATCAAATAGTAATTTCTACTATTTTATTACAGAGATTGAGTAAACTGCATATAAAAATGATAACAGCATAATATAACCTATTCATTTTTCAGGCTCAGTCCAAGGAAACAATAATAAATAAAAATTATAACTCAATTCCCACCATTAGACTTACTTCAAGGAAAACAAAAATGCAACAACACCTATATTATCAGAAAAGAAAATTAAAAACCTCTAAGCTAAACCTGGACTAAACTTCTTAACCGCCACTAAACCTGAGCTGTGTAGTAGCGGTTAAGAATATCCACTGCCACTTATCTTCCCGTGGGTGTCATAAAAGGCGACAAAGGGAAACAGCAGGAGATGGGCAGCAGCATCTTCCTGATAACAGTAAAATTAGAATAAAAAAACTGTGGTTGCCAACCCGTTCGTCAAGCGTGGCAACTATGGCAAATACCCCCCTATGATGAGAGTAACCAAGGGACAGCCCCCAGTCCCTGGCGGCCCCGCTATTCCTGGCTACGGTGGCGACCATGGTAACGGCGGGGTAGGGGGTGCTAAGAATCTACGGTGGGAGTTCGGTTGCCACCTAAGACGACTCGACCTGGCAACATACAACGCACGCACCCTGAGGACTGACGAGAAGATCGTGGAGCTGGAAGAAGAGATAGACAAGTTACGCTGGCATATTATAGGATTATCCGAGGTCCGAAGAGAGGGGGAGGACACGTAATCCTCGAATCCAGTAACTTGCTCTATCACTGGGAGGGCGACCATCTGTCCCAAGGAGGTGTCGAATTTATCGTCCACAAGTCTCTCGTTAACGACGTTGTAAAGATTGAGAGTGTGTCGGCGAGAGTTGCGTACCTTATACTCAGAATCACCAAACGGTATTCGCTGAAGGTCATACAGGTTTACGCACCAACCTCGGCACACCCCGATGAGGAGGTGGAGGAAATGTATAAGGATATCTCTAAAGCCATGCATTCCTCCAAAACCCACTATACGGTGTTAATAGGAGACTTCAATGCAAAACTAGGCACAAGAGAGAACGGTGAGCTGAAACTAGGTAAATTTGAAATAGGTCAACGGAACCCAAGGGACTAGCAGCTGGCCGACTTCATGGAGAAAGAGGAACTCTTTATGATGAACTGTTTCTTCTAGAAGCGGTCCCACAGGAAGTGCACCTGGTCGAGCCCCGACGGTTCGACAAAAAATGAGATTGACTTCATTATGGCGACCAGACGTTAACTGTTTAGTGATGTCTCCGTGATCGCGTGGGTGAAAACTGGTAGCAATCACCGAATGGTTAGAGGCACACTGAACCAAAACGATAAGTTGCAGAGGTCTCGTCTAATAAAGTCAATGCTCCGTCCTCTCGTGCTCTGTTCCAAAGTCCCGAAACCTTTCAGCTCGAATTACAAAACCGTTTTCAGTGCCTAGAAGACTGAAATGAAGTGGACGATATGAATGACAAGCTCGTGGAAACTGTCCATGCAGTCGGAGCTAAGTTCTGCAAGACCCATCGCAGAAGAACACAAAAACTCTCCGATCATACTCTTAATCTCATGGATGTTAGACGGGAGATGAAGCTACATTTTTCAACAAATTTGACAGCATACAGGCAACTGAACAGACAGATCTCCAAATGCATGCGGCGAGACGTGCGCAACTTTAATACAGCTTGTATTGAAGAACCGATCGAGCGGAACTAAGGCTCTAAAGTCTTTGCACGAGATCTGTCTGCCAGAAAGAGCCAACTGTCAAAGCTGAAGACCGAATGTGGCAGCATCGTTTCCGGAACACCTGAGATTTTGAGTGAGATTGAGAGGTTCTCTGGGCAGTTGTACACGTCATCGTTGGAGCCACACGCAAATGTGAGTGACGATTCAAGAGCGAGTCTTATCCTACACTATTCCGAAGATATCCCGGACGTCAATCTGAGCGAGATTAGAATGGCTCTCCAACACCTTAAAAACGGAAAGTCCTCGGGCGAGAATGGAATTACAGCGGAGCTTTTGAAAGCGGGTGGAAAACCGGTACTTGAATACCTTCAGAAGCTCTTGCATTCCGTCCTTCACGGTGGCACTACTCCTGACGCGTAGAGCAGAAGTATGGTGGTCTTGTTCTTCAAGAAAGGTGACAACGCTCTCTTGAAGAACTACAGACAGATTTCCCTGCTGAGCCGCGTCTACGTGCTGTTTCCGAGTGTCATTACGAATCGTCTCGCACGCAGACTTGACGACTTCCAGCCTCCTGAACAAGCTGGTTTCCAAAAAGGCTTTAGTACCATAGACCACATACACATCCTTTGGCAAATTGTACCGAAGTCCCAGGAGTACAATTTGCCACTATGTCTGACGTATGTGGACTATGAGAAAGCCTTTGATTCCGTCGAAATTTGGGCGGTGCTGCAGTCCCTTCAGCAGTGCTAAGTTGACTGTCGGTATATCGATGAGCTGAAGTGCTTGTTCAGTAGGGCTACGATGGCTATCCGAAGACAGAATCAGAGTACGAAACCTATCCAACTGCAGAAAGGTGTAAGACAGGGTGACGTTATATCCCCGAAACTCTTCACCGCTGCATTGGAAGACGTTTTCAAGCTTCTGGACTAGAAAGGATGCGGTATCAACATCAATTGCGAGTACATCACTTACCTTCGATTTGCCGACGATATAGTCCTCATGGCAGAATCGCTGCAGGACCTAAACACTATGCTCAATGACCTCAATAGTGTTTCCCAACGGATAGGTCTTAAGATGAACATGGACAAAACAAAAATCATGTTGAACATCCATGTCACACCTATGCCGGTAGTTGTTGAGAGTACTAAGCTCGAAGTTGTTGACGAGTATGTTTACCTGGGATAAATAGTCTCTCGGGACAAACTCGGCTGGGCAGCGTTCGGGAAGCTACGACACATCTTCTCGTCAGACATACCTCAAAACCTTAAAACGAAATTGTACACCCAGTGCGTGTTGCCAGTGATGACTTACGGATCTGAGACGTGGTCCTTCACTGCTGGCCGTATGAGGAAGCTCAAGGTCGCTCAGAGAGCTATGGAGAGGGCTATGCTCGGGGTTCTTCTGCGTGATAAACTAAGAAATGAGTATATCCGCATTAGAATCAGAGTAACCGACATAGCCCAACGGATTAGTAAGCTCAAGTGGCAGTGGGCCGGCCATATAGCTCGAAGAACCGACAACCGATGGGAAAGAAAGGTTCTCGAGTAGCAGCCTCGTACCGGAAGGCGAAGTGTAGGGTGACCCCCCACGAGATGGAGTGACGACCTGATAAGACATGCAGGAAATCGATGGACGCAGGTGGCTCAGGATCGTGCTTTGTGGCATTCCTTGGGAGAGGCCTATGTTCAGCAGTGGACTTATGAAAGGCTGTAATGATGATAAAGCTAAGCCTCTTTTTTTAAAGAAAATACTTGCTGGGTTGAAAAATATTCTTCAGAATCTGGATGAAAAATCTTTGACAGTTAAAGAAGAACGTATGGTAACTTGAGAAAAAATGTAAAGTAGGAAGCTCTCACGAGCTAAATATTCACCACAACTGTGATGTTTTGCTTTAACTCTCTACATACGAGGGGTGATCCAAAAGTAATGATAATCGGTTACTTCAGGTCCGCATAAAAATCCAAAAAAAAATTTCTTTGCTTGCTTATATACTCACTACGTCAGCCTAAAAAAATCATATAAATAGATCACGATTTCCGGGAGATACATTCGTTTGAATACGAACTGTCAAAGAGATAACATCAACATGGCGAAAAACGAAATTAGAGCTGTCATCAAGTACCTCTGTTTGAAAAAAATGTCTTCAAAAGACATACACAGTGACTTAGTGAAAACATTGGGGGACTCTGCTCCTCCATATTCTACAGTTGCACGCTGGGCTAAGGAGTTTAAACTGGGCAGAACATTCACTGAAGATGAACATCGCGAAGGACGCCCATCCACGTCACTCACTGAAAACAACGTGAAAAAAGTCGAAGATGTTGTGTTGGCAAATCGAAGAGTGACCATCAGGCATGTAGCTGAGGTCACAGGGATCTCATATGGCAGCGTTCAAAGAATCCTTGCGAACGAGTTGCATATGAAAAAGGTCTCTGCGCTTTGGGTACCCAGAATGTTAACCGACGAGCCAAAGAAAAATCGAGTTGACATTTCGAGGGTCAATCTCGAAAAGTTCCAAGCAGATCAAGAAAATTTTTTGTTCCGTTTTGTGACTATGGACGAGACCTGAATCCACCATTTTGATCCAGAAACGAAACAACAATTGATGACTTGGAAGCGAGCCTCCTCACCGACGCCAAAGAAATTCAAAGTTTCAAGTTCGGCGGGAAAGGTTATGGCATCTGTTTTTTGGGACGCTCAAGGCATAATTATGGTGGAATATTTGGAAAAGGGAGCCACTATTACGGGCTCTTACTACGCAGACCAAATAAGAAGATTACGGGAGGCCATTAAGGAAAAAAGACGCAGCAAACTGCGAGCTGGAGTGCTGTTTCACCAAGACAACGCACCGGCTCACAAAGCCGCAGTTGCGATGGCTGCCATTCAAGATACTGGATTCGAACTGCTCGAACACCCTCCTTATTCGCCAGATCTAGCTCCTAGTGATTTCTACCTCTTTCCTCGGCTCAAGGAACGCCTCCGAGGCAAGAAATTCGAAGACGATAGCGAAGTAATGGCCGCTGTTAAAGCGTTTTGGGAGGGTCAAGACAAAGAATTTTTTTCAAAGGGAATCCTGGGTTTAGAAAAAAGATGGACTAAATGTATTGATTTGTTAGGAGACTATGTAGAAAAATAAATTATTATTTTAACTTCAATTACCGTGTTTTATTTTCATTATCATTACTTTTGGATCACCCCTCGTATATTGATACAAGTATTTCTTTCTTAATGAAAAAAGCGCACCTACAGAAATATAATTTATATGTACAAAACTAATCTATAGATATAACTATCACTGGTTTTCAAAATTATGTAAACATTAATTTTAAGTAATAATAGTAGAAATTAATATGAATCTAATATGTTATTAAAATCTTTATTATAATATCCACCTTTTCATCGATAACGTGTTTCGACAGTTGCTATAGCCGCATGCAACTTTTCAATGTAGTTGCGGCACTTCATTACGCTTTTATGACGCTAAATACATATTGTGTGTAAAATTGTTAGTGTTTTATTTTATTTGTTTGTATATTTGTAGTGACAGCAAATTATTTTTGTGTGATTCTGAGAAAGTGTGTAAAAAATTACAGACAATTTGGTATTGGAAAATAACGCTATTGATACTCCTATCCTGTGTATCTTTGAGTCACACTCTCGAATCGTGTTTCCAAATATTGCCAATCTTAATTGGCGCTGTTTTTATTTCATACAAATCGTAGTTAACATTAACGCGAAAAAGAAAATATTTATGTTTTCGCTCACACATAATTTAAAATAATCACAAGTAATTTCCCACTTGAAAATCTGTGATACATTTTCGTTAATCCCTGCCTCATTTTAAATGTAGTTATGACAAAGTGGTACGTTTTTAATCGTTTCCTGTTTTGAAATTTTCCAGAGACTAATATAGTTATACACAATGTTTACAGTCTACTGTTAAATCTGTAAGATTTTATTAATTTTGCAATGTGGTTCTATAGTAAATATCTTGTTCATTTACCCAACAATTTAGAATAATGTTTAAAATGCCTTAATAATTGTAAATTTGTGTATTGTGGAACTTGTGTGATTGCAGTCAACAGTTTTATCAGGATAATGTTTTGAGATATTATGTTGCATATAGATATGCGTCCACAAGCTCGTATCTTACGTATCGGATGTATCATATAACGAGATTAGTTTGCAGTAGTGACGTATATCCGCAGTAATCGGATTACAGACGGGACGCCTTTTTTCCATCCGATTTTTAACAATACCGTTCGGGTTTTACGTGGATAGCGAACGGGTGGAAAAAGGGAGTGCGAGAAACTGAACAATTGAAGAAGAATTTGTCGCAATTGCTTGGATGGTAGATGTAATGAAAGAAAAAAAAAGAAAATGAGACATCTGTATAGGTGACATGTTCAAGAAGAGATCGCAAATTCCTGATTTGATGATCGCCGACTTACTTACATTTCTTCCAGTATTTTCTCATATCTCGTATCAAATTTTCTACTCTTTTACACATTCTGAGACTACAGAATACCGAAATCCAAATTATAACCATCTTATGACACTGTCACCAGCGCGCATCATAATAGTTTCCCCTCTAAGAAATTGCATAAGCATTACCGACGGGCCGACGTGTTTGATCCTTACGCTCCGAATCAGCGGACGCACTTGCTTGACTTGTATGCATAGAATTTTATATTAAGTTTAATCTTTTATAAACCATATTTTTGCTGTTTAGAGTGCATATAATAGGATATCGCATTTATTTTATCAAAAATACTCAAAAATAACTGACTTTCATCTCATCTCCAAATGACGTCATAAAAGAGTATAACGAGGCCAATATGTAGTGATTTAAAAATGATATTGTTATAATTAACAAAAGTCAAAAGTCCATTTCTCGTTTCATTGTTTTGTTTATAAAATTATTTCTTACTTTAATTGATTTTTTTTTATAGGATAAGAGTGACAAACGAGCACACAGTCCAGCTGATGGTAAGTGGTTGCTGCGGCCTATAGACATCTACATCTATCGTCTATTACAAATCGAAATGCAGATGCGTTGTCACCCGTGAGGACTAAGATGGAATGCCTAATTTCCAGTAAAAAGGGCCTCCGGCCACCTGCACTCACCAAGCGAAACGAAGAGGTAAACCTCTACTTCACGCTGGTATTCTGTGAGGTCGTGGTACTACCCCGGTTCGTGCCAGCCTATCCGTGCGACAGCAAAAGCTGCCGCGTGGCTCTACCACTGTTAAAATTGTGTGATTAGATTGATTTCTGATTAGATTGATAACACACAATAACCCATGCAGTGAGCATTGCTATTAGATACTACGAGGGGGACTGTCTTCCTAGTTTGGATTTATTTTAATTATCAAGCAGTTTTTCCCAGATGACTACGTCAATTAATAAAAGTTATTTACGATACGGTACAATTTTTTTTACATTTATACCTTATTCCTCCAAATAGGCTATTTGATCGAATTTATCATCAAACGATAATACGCGAAAACAATGTTTGTATTTGGTTAATGTAAACAATAACAGATTAGCGAAAATATGATATCTATTCAAAAATATTTTATTATATACAATATTAAAAACTATAATAATAATAATAAAAAAACTAAAACTAGAAACTTAATTATCATATAGTCCGCTGCGTTTCCCCGCTGAATGGCTATACTTAGTATTTGAGCGAGAAAAGAACCAAAAGAACCAACCAAAACCAACCAAACAACTATATTCAAAATGTGAAATGTCTATAGAGTATGTTATTATAATAAGCTTACGATGTAATATATAAGCTTGACGAAGGGCCAACTCTTCAGTCGACTTAGTAATTTCATCACTAGTAAAAATTTAAAAAGCTATTAAAAAGTAACTTTTTTTACATGGGGAAATGCCTACGCATACTTTCATACCCGCATGCCTCGTAGGGCAAAGACGTGTTATGTCGGACTTGCACTGAATAAAACCCCATGGTGTACCGACTTCACCGCATATTGGCAGGACCAGGGGAACGCTTCCGCACGCGGCCACCCCATGGCAACCCTCTTCAGGGAGGACTTCTATTTCTCCTTTCCCTCCTCAGGTAAAGTAAGCCGGGCACACAAGGTGCGCCTTCCCCCGCGGCCTTTAACTCCACCTCCGTTACGGACCCTCTGAGTCCGATACGTGGCGGCCTTCATCATCATCATCATCATCATTACAGCCCTTCACAAGTCCACTGCTGAACATAGGCCTCCCCCAAAGAATGCCACAAAGCACGGTCCTGACATGAACCGACAACCGATGGGGAAGAAAGGTTCTCGAGTGGCAGCCTCGTACCGGCAGGCGAAGTGTAGGGCGTCCCCCCACTAGATGGAGTGACGACCTGGTAAGATATGCAGGAAGTCGATGGATGCAGGTGGCTCAGGACCGTGGCGGCCTTGGGGTCAGGAAAAACGCGCACTCCGAAGTACTAGCTTTCCCAACGCCAGCGGTGGATCTAGTCTCTAGCTCCACCACCAACCAAGTTTCAGCCACGGAGGGTAGGGAGAGCGGCGCCTTGCAATACTGACATTTCTCTCCTCTCGTGGCCTCACCACCACCGCATTAACAGTGCGGCCCCACCAGAGTCACGGAGAATTGTACGAAATGCGCATCGTCATACCAACACTAACCTTCAGCGGCGACTCCGCCTCGCCTACAGAGGTAGGTGGAGAAATTAATAACTACTGCTTAGGAAACAAAAATAATTTAAAATACTGTTTGTTAAAAATAATGAACTTACGTATAAAGCAAAAAATATTTTTAAAAAATTGGTAAATCTAATTGGGCATGCCCTAAGCGCATTAAAGAAATTACGTATAACATGATTGTACGGAATTTTTAAAAGTAGTTTAAATACATTTCGACAGCACTATCGGCTTCAACACCCTCGAAAACTATGAAAATGACACCCATGATGAAAAAACTTATACCTATTGCAGCCGCCACCTTGGATTTACATTTCGACAGCACTATCCGCTTCAGCACACTCGAAAACCATGAAAATGACACCCATGATGAAAATATTGATACCTAATGCAGCCGCCATCTTGGATTTACATTTGGACAACCCTATAGGCTTCAGCACCCTCGAAAACCATGAAAATACACCCATGACGAAAAAATTGATACTACTTACTTTTAGTACGTACTACTATTATTTATTCTGTGCCTTTAAAATATTGTAATAAAAAAATCTCTCATTATTATTATAATCAAGTATTTAAGAAATTTGGTTATTCGAATATTGTGTATTTGTACAGCGATCTTTTTGAGCCGCTGCAAACAACCGTAACAATATCTCTAAACTCACGATCGCGACTGACGCCGAACTAACTGAACTGAGTGACGCGGTCTCTATTTAGTAATAAGTTACATACAAGGCTGCCGAGTAGAAAGAAAATTTCGCCATTTCGCAGCCGAAAAAAGTTTATTATAACTAAACTAAACAAAATTAATCTGCCATTTACATTCAATGGCTTCCCACATGATAGATGAAGAGTTTTAAAAATATATTGAGTTGAACAATTGATATTTTCAAAAGTTATTGTGTATACAAGCCTTGCGGACTTGATAAATCCACACCATAAGCCACTTAAAGTGATGTACTGGCCATTGAGGGTAATACCGTATCCTTTCCAGTCCAGAAGCTTGAAAACGTCTTCCAATGCCGCGGTGAAGAGTTTCGGGGATATAACGTCACCCCGTCTTACACCTCTCTGCAATTGGATAGGTTTCGTACTCTGGTTCTGTACTCGGATAGCCATCGTAGCGCTACTGTACAAGTACTTCAGCACTTCGATATACCGACAGTCAACTTGGCACCGCTGAAGGGACTGCAGCACCGCCCAAATTTCGACGGAATCAAAGGCTTTGTCATAGTCCACATACACCAGACATAGTGGCAAATTGTACTCCTCGGACTTCTGTACAATTTGCTGAAGGGTATGTATGTGGTCTATGGTGCTAAAGCCCTTTCAGAAACCGGCTTGTTCGGGAGGCAGAAAGTCGTCAAGTCTGCGTGCGAGACGATTCGTAATGACTCTCTAAAACTCAGTCTGATAAAATCCCAAAGAACTGCTGCTTGAGGCAGTCATGTGATTAGGCTCGGAGGGGTAAAATCCCAAGGAACTACATAACGTATAGAAACGTAAACGCTTGTTTACGTTTCCATGACTATGCAATGTATTTTGATGAATATAAATTATATAATTTATATAAATAAAGGTATCATGCATGCTTTCAGTAATTTAAAATTTTCTCTTATTCACTAATCTATATTGTTTTACAGAAGAGGGCCATTAGAGCTATTTACAATCTAAAACCGAGAGAGTCTCTTAGAGATAAATTTAAAGAAATTAATATATTAACTTTGGCCTCTCAGTATATTTACGAAAATTTAATGTATGTTCACAAAAACAAAGATAGTTTTAGTAAAAAAAGTGATATACATTCTGTAAACACTAGGAACAAACACAAGCTAGTGATGCCAGTTTCTCGACTCCACAGAAACAGTAATTCATTCTTGGGGCAATGTATACGCTATTACAACAAGGTCCCGGAAAGTGTACAGGTTCTCTCTATTACCAAGTTTAAATGTTTTATTAAGCTGAAACTGTATAAAAAGGGTTATTATAGTATAAATGAATACATGGTTGATAATAACCCCTGGAAATGAGGTGGTCGCTTCCAAGCAGTTCCTAAAATAAATTTTGTAAATAATTCGTAATTATTTATATTGTAAAATTTATTTTAAAAAAAAAGTCCCGCTGGGTTTCTTGCTGGTTCTTCCCAGGACAGAGGGTTTTTTTTCGAACCAGTGGTAAAGTAAAAAATGACTCAATAAGAATTACACATGTAATGTATATTGAATAAAAAATATTCTATTCTATATTCTATATGTTTTATAATTTTATGATACGACGCGATGTCACCCTACAATACTACGCCAGCGATTGACCATCTGACCAAGCACTGACTTGGTCGTTTAGACAAGGTCAATACCGCTGCCGCGGGTGGCGGGGGGATTGTACTGACTTCAAAATATTCAAGCAGGAATATTGAAGTCAGCACTGGCGCGACAGTTCTCTACTGACTCCAAAATAATTTACATTATGCCAGTAGCGGTTCAGCACTGACTTGCCTCGAATTTGGAGCCAGTTACTATCCCTATGTAAATCAGCCATTAATCTTTTAAATTCAGAATGCGTCTTAATGCTTTATTTAATTGATTGTCATTCAAAAATATCTAACACCTACTATTTTACTACGCACGCACACATTCGTAAGGGTTACTCGGTCGGCAAAAAGGCGGATTATTTAAAAAGTGTACCTAAGTTAAAATGAAGGTCCTAATTTTTAATACATTTTTTTTTCAATGTGTCGTTGAATTCATAAAATATATTAGTTGATTTTTAATAAAATGTATTATATATTTGAATAGCTGCTATAAATTAATTATAATAAGTTAATGAAATTCAGTAATAGGGTTTTGAGTTCCACTGAATAATAATTTAATATAGGTATTAACACACATTTATAGGTGAAAAAAAAAACATTTACTTCTGACAACGGAATTAAAAATTGAAATAATCATAATATGTTTATATCCTCGGTCTAACTTGTTGACTAATCTGTTGTAATGTTGTTGAATAACAAATTTGTTGATTGATAACAAAAATTAAAATATTATTAACTGAACATGAAAGCGAAAGTAAGCCCTTACTTTTCGATTTTTGTTAGTCAGACAGTTAATCATTGGAACATTGAAGATAGTCAGTGGAAAAGTAAGGTTTCTGATTACAATGAAAGATTTTTTTGCTAATTTTAATTTCTTAACTAAATAAGCTTCTTTAATCAAAACAATACATATATTTTATTTAGATTGGCCAATGCATCTGTAAGATATCGTATCGGTTCTTCTCTTTTAGTTCCTTTTTCAGTACGACATTATCTTTTACCAGCAGTATCTGCTGATATCGTCGAGTAAGTAGAAATTTTCTAATTCGTTCTCAATTTTATGATTTTTTAAAGTTACTTTTGGCTTTCTTATTCAATGTTTTTTTTTTATTTCTCAGACATGCATGTTCCCTCGAGATGTTTTCTTTTATCGCTGAACACGTGATAAATTTGCATTTAAAAATGCTATTAACAATTCCATTAGTGTCGAATGAAGTTGAACCCAGATTGCTGGCCTCCTGTGAAATTTACAGCGAGCGCTTGGCCCCTAAGCTACTACGGCTCTTTAAAAGCATACAACTCCTTATTCGGAAAGTCGTGTTCATAATAATTACCTATAATCGCTAATGTTTTCTGCCAACTTCCAAAAAGGAGACGGTACTCAATTCAATATTTTTTTTTGTTTTTTTTTATGTGTGTTATCTCATAACTTTTTACTGGGTGAACCGATTTCGATAATTCTTCTTTTATTTGAAAGCTAGTAGTTCTCGTGTGGTCCCATATGAATTTGATCAAGGTAAAGCTAATAATTTTTTTGAGTTATTCTTAATAACTTATATTGAAGTAGGCTATACAAAATTTTAAATTTTTAATTATTTTTATCAAGATATGTAATTCAAGTTATATTAAAATTCGTTTTCATGGGAAATTATTTAAGAAAAATATTATTAGTAGATATACTTGAAATTTTTTCGATTTTAAACTCAAAGAAATTGAAAACCGTTAAAATTCTTACTATAGTCAGTCATGTTACAATAATGCACTACAAAAACAAATAAAAAATCTACATTTTGTTTAGTTCTTAGTTTAAAAACTATTTGCGTCTATTTTAAGTACACAATAAAATATAAACAATGCTAAGTGATACTAAAGGAATGCTTCTTTAAGCATGCAGCTTTATCGTTCTATTGTGTAACAATTTGCTCCTCTGACTATCATTTTTGAAGGAATTAGTCAGGGGAATGTAAGAAAACTCTGACAGCAAACATGTTTTTTTTTTATTATTTTCATGACTCGCAGTTATATCAATGAAATAATGCAAGCATCTATGAAACTATTAACTGGCTGATCGTAAATTATAATTAAGTACTAAAAATGTGAGAAATTGCTAAATTACCTTAAAAAGCGCTGCTAGTAACTGGAATGTATTTTTTGTTTTCGCACATACTCGTCGTCAATGAAGTCATTGTCCACGAGTATTGCCAAATCGTTGCCAAGAATGGGGTGGCCAATGAGCTGTTTTGTAATGTTGCAAACGGAAAATATTTTATCTAATTTAGTATATTTTCTTCAAACCATTTAAAATCGCGTTAATTAGGGGAAAATTCAATAAAATTCTGAGACTTCGATTTAAAAATAATGTAAAACAAATGTGTTATTTTACTTAATTGTTGTATAGATTTGTCGAAAATATATGGTTTAAGCCGTCGAATGATGTTATTAGATCAATTCACATACTGATAACCTAACTGTTATTCAACTATTTGTTACAAAATTTCATTACTTAACGAGGACTTGGTAAAAACTAGTTTATTGGTATCTTTATTACAATATAAAATTATAAATAAACATATATACAGTGAAAAAAAAAATATCGAAATTCTACCAAACATATGCTCAACTAAATGACGTTATAAAATATTAGGTTATTTCAATGGTTTAATTAAAAAATCGAAATCTCACTTTTTTTTAAATATGCCCAAAACGTTGTGAATAGCACACTGAGGAGCGCGCGCAGTTGTCGACCATAAATCACATTCATATTTTGGATAATTTCAAATAAAATTAGAAGCTTTATTTACTCGTATTTTCAAAAACTGGAATGACGGTACCTATATATGTATCATTGTTTATATATTTCAACTTAAGTTTATAATTTGGCTACTCTTTGAAAAATAACCTTGAATAATCTTATGATGAGTATTATTAGTATTCTTTACGCAATCAGTTTTTTTTTAAATAGTATTAACCTTGATTGTTTTAACGTTGTCAAGTATTTCGTTTCTCCGGGATGTCTTATAGTACAACAATGTTAAACAATCGACTAAATAATTTATCAGTTCTCTCCATAAGTTGTGATTTTAGAAAGGACTTACAATGTGATGATCCAAAAAAGTCTTTATAATTTATTTGACATAACTACACATAACCTGTTAATTTCTTTTGCAATACTGTCTTACGGTCCCTCTTTTTGTATCAAAGTTATATCAAATAAATAAAATATTTCACTGTCCTAATTTATTTCCAGACCATATGCATCATTATAGAAAACAGTTTTTTGACGAAGTGGCCATTAGTTTGTCGAAAGATCACTGTGTACAGAACGAAATCAGCACATGCACGGGACTGAGACAGAACGTGGTTGTATTTCAACACGAGTGGGAGTTTAATGCATACGCATCGTGTCTGAAACGAAACTAACGTGGTAATGTCGTGAAAGATGGATTTTTCATTTGAAGATTTCAACAGAGCGACTATGGAACGCTGTGGAACCGAACGGGATGAGACGCGCGTGGGGCGGGACGGGGTAAACCGACGATATTTTTCCCGTCCGCACATTCCGTAACGTATGCACTTTCACGTACATTTTCTATGAAACGATATTTGAAAAGTTTGACGTTTGGCTCCAAGTAGTGATAGCCCAGGGCCCCACAAATTCACGGTCTGCCCCTGGCCGCGATGCTCCAATGCGTATTGGCGGGCTTTACGTCTTCAAAATTTTATGATATCTTTGAGACTTGCAGGTTTCTTCATGATGATTTCCTTTACTTTTTCCTTTAATTTTAAGTTATAATTTCAATTAACAATTTCATTATTTCATTGATGCCACCAGGGATCGAACCCGGGTTGGTCGCGTATTGTGAAATTTACATTATTTTTTTAACTTATTTGCCTCTTTGTCACTAGACCTACGGGACTTTCCTATATACCTGCCATAAATAAGTAAAACAAATTAGGTGATTAAATGATGTGATCATTTAATTTACTATTTCCGATCATTAAAATTCAGAATTATACAAAAAGTCACATGCTTACAAACTAGTAGTTCAAGTTAAAAGTTCAAATGCTAACGACCTTTGACGCTATACTGCTTTTCCTATACATACGAGTATAAATAATATCGAAGTGTCTATCTGTATTATAGAAATTACTGGCCTTTTAAGCTCAGTGGATTATTTTGCATGCTATGAAGATATGAATAACCATTTTCAAATTGCCACTTCACGAACAAACTTCATATTATTCTTTAATCAAAATAACAACAACTGTAATATATCTCACCCGCTAGTGATAATATAAAATATATTTTCAAAGTTTTTAAATATAGGGGATAGTGTCATTATCACACACAGACGCTATATTATTAGTCTATTTATTGGAATATGGAACATACCAACCACTTCTGGACCGATACGACTTATGGACCTTCAAGAAAAAAGCCAACTCTTTTTTAAATGTCGGAAACGCATCTGCAATTCCCCTGGTGTTGCAGTTGTTTATGGGCGGCGGTAGTCACTTACCATCAAGTGAGCCGCATGATAGTTTGCCGCCTCTGCTATAAAAAAAAATATGCAGCCTATAAATATCCACTGCTGAATATAAGCCATATAAGCCACAGATTGCCATCATAGATCATCATAGAAGAATTGCCATAGTTGCACGCTTGGTAGGCGAGGACTGCAATCGCAGTTGATATATTGGGGCAGTGGAAATTCTTACACGGTGGATTATCATTAGGCTACTGGTTGTTAATACCGAAAAAAGGTAGACCGTAGTAAAAAGTAAATAATTTATTTTAAATAAGTAATACTAAATAAAGCAGTTGTGGATGTTGAACTTAGCTCCGTTGTGTTGGTTGTGTGTGAACTTAGCTCCGTTCGCATGGACAGTTACCACGAGCTTATTATTCATATCATCCACACACACACACACACTAGAGCTGAAAGGTTTCGGGACTATGGACTAGAGCACGCGGGGGACGGAGCGTTGACTTCATTACACGAGACATCTCCAATTTAACGTTTTGGTTCAGTGTGCCTCTTACCATTCGGTGATCGCTACCAGTTTTCGCCACTGATACATCACTGAACAGTTGTCGTCTGGTCGTCATAATGAAGTCAATCTCATTTTTGTCGAACCGTTGGGGCTAAACCAGGTCCACCTCCTGTGGGACCGCTTCTGGAAGAAAGAGTTCATCATAAAGAGTCTCGCTTTATCCATGAAGTCGGCCAGCTGTTGGCCCCTTGGGTTCCGTTGCCCTATTCCAAATTTCCCTACCTTCAGCTGACCGTACTCTCTTGCGCCTACTTTTGCATTGAAGTCTCCCATTAACACCGTATAGTGGGTTTTCGAAGAATGCATGGCTCTAGATATATACTCATACATTTCCTTCACCTCCTTATCGGGATTTACCGAGGTTGGTGCGTAAACCTGTATGACCTTCAGCGAATACCGTTTGGTGATTTTGAGTATAAGGTACGCAATTCTCGTAGACACACTCTCAATCTTTACAACGTTGTTAAGAAGAGACTAGTGGACGATAAATCCGACACCTGCTTGGGACAGATGGTCGCCCTCCTGGTGATAGAGCAAGTTACCGGATTCGAGGATTACCGTGTCCTCCCTCTCTCTTCGGACCTCGGATAATCCAATAATATGCCAGCGTAACTTGTCTATCTCACCTTCCAGCTTCACGATCTTCTCGTCAGTCCTCAGGGTGCGTGCGTTGTATGTTGCCAGGTCGAGTCGTCTTAGGTGGCAACTGAACCCCCACCGGAGATTCTTAGCACCCCCTGCCCCGCCGTTACCATGGTCGCCACCGTAGCCAGGAATAGCGGGGCCGCCAGGGACTGGGGGCCGTCTCTTGGTTACTCTCATCATATCATTGGCGAGTGGCTTGGCAACCGCAGTTTTTTTATTCTAATTTTACTGTTATCAGAAAGATGCTGCTGCCCATCTCCTGCCTGTTTCCCTTTGTCGCCTTTTATGACACCCACGGGAAGATAAGAGGTAGTGGATATCCTTACCCCCTCTTCTGAAGAAAAAAACACCTCTGTCCTGGGAAGAACCAGCAAGAAATCTAGCGGGATTTTTTTTTAAATAACAGCTTACAATCACGTATGTTACACAATTAACAACACAAAACAAATTAGAAATAACTTGGTAGCGACCACCTAATTCCCAGGGGTTATTATCATCCATAAATTCCTTAATATTATAATAACCCTTTTCATACAAACTTAGTTTAATAAAGTTATTAAACTTTGAGCAGGTCAAATTATGTATATTTTCTGGAATTTTGTTATAAAAGCGTATACATCGCTCCAAGAATGAATTGCTGAGTCGGTGGAGTCGACGATTGGTATTAATAACTTGTGTCTGTACCTAGTATTTACAGTATGAATATCACTTATTTTTATAAAACCACTTTTATTTTTGTGTACGTGTACGTACATTACATTTTCATAAATGTATTGAGAGGCCAAAGTTAATATAGTAATTTCCTTAATTTTTTATCGCAGTGACTCTTTAGGCTTTAAATCACAAATTGCTCTTATGGCTCTTTTGTAAAACAAATATAATGTCCCCATAGCAAAATACCATACGAAATGATGCTATGACAAATGTTTTTGTCGTGATAGGACTAAACGTACAGCCATCGATGAAGACTCGGAAAGATCGTTCACTCAGAAAGTTTTTCACCCAGTCAATCAAGCCAGGGGATAGGCCGTACGCTGAAAACTTGACCAATAGGCTAGCGTACCAAACCCTGTCACAGGCCTTCGAGACATCAAGGGAAACAGCAAATGCTTCCTCACTATTCTCGAGGGCTTCGCCCCGTATGTAAGTGGATGCGTCAACACAGGACACAACTCAGACGCATAGAACTTTAGAAATATAGCTGGTATATAATCAGGTCCACTAGGTTTGTTTACATCTAGACTTCGCAAGGTTTTAAGAACCTCCGTGTTAGTGATACGAACCTGTGAAATAAAGGTACAGCAGCGGGGTAATTGAGGCTTGGCTATAACAATTTGTGATTGGATAAGGGTTATTAATAAAAATATATTCATAACAATAATAATGTATATTTAATATTTACATATTTTACATAATATCCCCGAAGAAGTAAGGATACACAAACAAAAGTAACAAACAAAAACAAAACAGAAGTAACAAACAAAGAGTAAAGATGTACAGACGCGTTTAATAAAGGGACCTTTTGCGCTTTTTAGGTTATATTATAGACAACTATGACTAGGCTAATTAAGGCTGATGGCTTCCAACAGGTAGAAAACCACGTTCATCAGCAGTATAGTCCACTCTGTATTTGACCCCATTTGGACCGACAAATTCGTAGAATCCCCTTGCCTTGGTACCAGTTTCACTGTTGATTAAATCTACCTTACCACTTTCCTCGGCAAGAATCTTGTTTTCAGTTTCATACAAGTAATGATAGCCATTAGGTGGTAAATAATCGTTTTCAAGACGGATAATTCCATATCGATATTTGTAATTACCACCGTCATTCTTGCTGATAACTCTGATGGGTGGTTGGCTAGTTGTCAATTGAATTGGTTTAAAGGTAGCATAAGAAGTTGGAAAGGCATTTTGAGATGGGCTTGATAAAGGAGCGTTGGTAGTACTAGATGATATAGCTTCCGTCGATGTCGAAGTAGAAACTTCTCTGGGTGATGAATTTGGTTCTATGCTTATTGACACTGAATTCTCAGTGACATCATTTAATCCTAAAGTTGATGAGATATCATCAGCCGGCTGTTCTGTGTTTGTATCATCGCCGGTACCACGATTTTTCCTAAGTTAAAACATAATTCAATTATGAAAGACATAAATTATAGCCATAAAGTATGACAGGTAAAGATAATAATCAAAGTGAGTAATTGAATGGTTTTTTTTAAATCCTCTACAAATAATTTCTTCTGTATCATGAAGGCAGTTCACAAATATAAATCTCAAAACGCATCATATAAAATTTCAGGCTTATAATATTAAGAACGTAATAGAGTTATTTTCATGTTATACATATAATTTTATAATATAACTTAAATTCATACCATATTATACAAACCGAATAACCTATACAATTTTAAGAGAACTATTTAAATATACATATATTTATTTCATATACATATTTATTTCACGTAACGGCACCAACTATAATATGGTGAGACATGAGTATTGCAGACACTGGCCATGGCAACGCACTAACAGATCTTCGTACAGCACGTGTAGATAGTGATGCATGGACAACAGGGTCCGCTGCTGCACCCACCACAATATATGCGTAATAATTAAAAATTAAAAATTTGGTACAGCCGATTTCAATATAATTTATTAAGAATAACTCAAATAACCCAAAAACTATTAATCTGACCTTAATCAAATTCATATGAGACCATAGGAGAAATATCAGCTTTCATATAAAAAAGAATCATCGAAATCGATCTACCCAGTAAAAAGTTATGAGGTAACACACATAAAAAAAAAAACATACGTGTCGAATTGAGTACCGTCTCCTTTTTGGAAGTCGGCAGAAAAGGGTACCTACCTAAAAACTATGCGGTAGTTTAACTTAGCAAATCACTACTATACTCACCTATCATCACCGCTCTTGTCGGTTGTGTTCTTGCTTGCATCATCCTGTTGCACGGATGCGTCTCCTGGACCACCTACACTATCTGAACCAGAGTTTGCTCCTCCAGGACCAGCTATAGTTCCTGAACCGTAATAAGCTCCTCCGGGACTACCTGTAGTGCCTGAACTAGTGTAGAAGCCTCCAGCATCGCCGCTGTCACCTCGTTCATCACTGTATCGTGAAAACGTTTTATATTTATACAAATTTTTAACATGAAACATAGTATTCCTACAATTCTCTACTAGATAAGAGCTTTTTCCTTAATATTTATTACAGTCACACTTGGCATTTAGCAAATGGACTTGTAGTGGCTAATATTTTGCACTTGCTGCTTAGAGCCGATCTGGTCATTTCAAAACAAAATATTTGTGTCATAATAGTTAAAAACATGCACTGGTAGTTGTTGCAACACAGTTGTAACTAATTGTTAAACCTATATTAGTCCAGGAGGAATCGGCGCATGAGTACCGAAAACTATCCCACCTCAATTTTTTTATGCAAATCTCTTCAAATTGCCCTACTGATGATATTAATGCATGTTGCCGTGGAGCAACTCGATGCCATATTGTTGAAACCGAGTTTTTTTTTTAATTGCAAGGAATTGTTATTTTCAAACGGGACAGTTTTTTTTTATATTTTTTAATAAAATACTAACAAAAAAGTTCATATGACTTTTTAAGATAAAGTTAATATTTTCGCAATGTTAAATATTTAAAAGTTTGAAAAATCCCAAATATTGACTACTTATGAGCCACTTTACACTTTACATTTTACTTTACTTTTAAAGGCGCTTGAAGAATGGCTTGACAAAGTACCATCCGTAATTTCATGTCATAGAAATAATTTTATAAGATAACTTAAATCATACAATATTATAAAAACTAAATAATCTACAAATTTTAATATTATATGCATATAAGGGGTAACTATCTTATGACTATGCCGTAATTGTACTTAGCAAAATACTACTATACTCACCTATCACCACCGCTCTTGTCGGTTGTGTTCTTGCTTGCATCATCCTGTTGCACGGATGCGTCTCCTGGACCACCTGCACTATCTAAACCAGAGTTTGCTCCTCCAGGACCAGCTATTATAGTTCCGGAACCGGAATAAGCTCCTCCGGGACTACCTGTAGTGCCTGAACTAGTGTAGAAGCCTCCAGCATCGCCGCGATCACCACGGTCATCACTGTATCGTGAAAACATTTTATATTTATACAAATTTTCAACATGAAACATAGTATTCCTACAATTCTATACTAGATAAGACCTTTTCCCTTAATAATTAATGGGATTTATTACAGTCATACTTGGCATTTAGCAAATGGACTTGCTGTGACTAATATTTTGCACTTGCTGTCTAGAGCCAATCTGGTCATTTCAAAACAAAATATTTGTGTCATAATAGTTAAAAACACACACTGTTAATTGTTGCAACACAGTTGTAACTAATTGTTAAACCTATATTAGTCCAGGAGGAATCGGCGCATGAGTACCGAAAACTATCCCACCTCAATTTTTTTATGCAAATCTCTTCAAATTGCCCTACTGATGATATTAATGCATGTTGTTATGGGGCAACTCGGTGCCATATTGTGAAAACAGAGTTTTTTTTTAATTGCAAGGAATTGTTATTTTCAAACGGGACAATAATTTTTAAATATTTTTTTAATAAAATACGAATAAAAAAGTTCATATGATTTTTAAGATAAAGTTAATATTTTCGGAGTGTTAAATATTTAATGGTTTGAAAAATCATAAATATTGAATATTTATGACCGATTTTACTTTTGAAAGGCGCTTGGAGAATGTCTTGACAAAGTAGCGTTTATAATACTAGGAGATGGTATAGATTCCGTTGGTGTTGAAGTAGAAACTTCGCTGGGCGATGAATTTGGTTATATTCTTATTGACACAGAAATGTTAGTAGCGTCATTTAATCCTAAAGTTGATGAGATATCATCAGCCAGTTTTCTTGTGTTTGTATCATCAAAGGTACCATGATTTTTCCTAAGTTAATATATAATTCAATTAGGAGCAATATAAATGATAGTCAAAAAGTATGACAGGTAAAGATAATCGCTACTATATTTCATTTAGTGAGCAAATTGCATGATTTTTTTAAATCCTTTACAAGGAACTTCTTTAGTATCGTGAATTTAGTTTACAAATATAAATCTCAAAATGCATCATATAAAATTTCAAGTATATAATAATGCATAAATTATAAGAAAAAAATATGATAAATACAGAGCATAATAGAGGTTTTTTTTTCATGTTATAGAAATAATTTTATAAGATAACTTATTATACAAACCAAAAAATCTTTACAAATTTTAGAGAACTATTTAAATATTATATGCGTAAAAAGGATAACTACCTAAAGACTATGCCGTAGTTTTACTGAGCAAAATACTACTCACCCTGCACCACCGCTCTGGTCAATTGTGTTCTTGCTTGCATCATTCTGTTGCACGTATGCGCCTCCTGGACCACCTGCACTACCTGAACCAGAGTATGCTCCTCCAGGGCCACCTTTAGTTCCGTAACCAGAGTAAGCGCCTCCTGGACCACCCGCAGTGCCTGAACCAGTGTAGAAGCCTCCAGCAACGCCCCGATCACCACGGTCACCACTGTAAACAAAACATTTTATACATATTCAAATTATCAACATGAAACATAATATTCCTACAACTTTCTACTAGATACGAGCTTTTCCCCTAAATAATTAATGGGATTTTTTACAGTCACAACTGGCATTTAGCAAGCGGATTTGTAGTCGCTGATAGACATTTGCTGCCTAGAGCCGATCTGGTCATTTCAAAACAAAATATTTGTGTCATTATAAGTTAAAACACACACTACTTAGTAGTTGTTGCAACATATTTGTAACTAATTGCTAAACCCATATTAGTCCATGGGAAATCGGCGTATGAGTACCGAAAACTATTCCACCTCAATTTTTATGCGATTTTCTTCGAATTGGCCCACGGATGTTATAAATCCATGTTGCCGTGGGGCAACCATGTGCCATATTGTTATAACCGAGATTTTTTTTCAATTACAAGGAACTGGATTATTAGAACGGGGCAATTTTTTTTATTTTCTTTGATAAAATACAAATAATAAAGGTACCATGACTTTTTACGATGAAGTTTATATTTTCGGAGTTGTGAATTTTTAAATGTTTGAAAAACCCCGAATTCGTATAATTTTGACTCATAAAAATATATAAAGAGAAAGAGTAAAATATAAACTATATTTTTTATATTCTTTAGACAACAGTTAATAATATCCATAAGCGAGAATAAAACAATATACATTTCGTTATATATTTTTAAGTATCCGAATTCGGATATAAACAAACCTTTAAAAGACCCTTTTTATTTGTATTTTACCAAACAATTTAAAACTTAGCTCTTAGGCCCTTTTTGTTAATATTGACTTTTGTTATGCTCAGGACCGTACTTTGTGGCATTCCTTGGGGGAGGCCTATGTTCAGCAGTGGACTTGTGAAAGGCTGTAATGATGATGATGCTTGTGTGCTATTTTTCTTTTCCCTTCCAAAGAAAAACTTGAGGCACGTCATAAATGCCGAAATTTGCTTTAAAAATATAATAGTAAAGTAAAATATAACTTATTTAAAAAATAGGCATTTTCACATGACGTTTGCGACATAAACTTGCAAAAACACACATGTCAGCGACAGTGTTGCTTGAAAAAAGCTTGACCTGTATGCTTGTAGGAATGTAGTGTAGTTTTGTAATTCGATCCTACCCACTACCAGACGTCTGAATAATCATTAATTTTGTAAATGTTACGTAACATATTAGGTACTGATGAAAAATTTAACGTTAATAAGTTATAAATGGTGAATATACATCAAGTACTGATCAATAAATTTCCTAAAATTTAATGCCTATAAACTAGTATTCGCACAAGAGTCATCACTACTCACGATCAATGTGTGTTACTTTTTCTTAAACTCATTATATTAGTTTGACCTGGTGTATGTAGGTAAGTGTAGTGTAATTAATTGTAATATTATTCTTAACCCCATATCGTCATGTGGGTTTCGTACAATCTACAAAATGCTTCGTCAATCATGTTATATTCATAAACTCTGATAACCAAGCTAGTGCTGAGATCAAACTTATGGCCCCTTAGCTAGTGGAAGGCTTGCGTAAATAATTATACGGATTATTTACGCAGACTCCTACTAGCTTAGAGGCAAGGAAAGCAACATAAAGGTTCGTTGTGATGGGTTTCTAGGACCTACGATAATTGTAGACAACGAACAGACCAATAAGTTCGCAATCTGCCGTAAAAAATCACTTAAGCTTAGTCAAGACATCAATTTTAAACAATTTCAAAAATTTTATTCGAAGCTTATGACCATAAATTCGCTTTAATATATTTTTATTTAATATATTTTTGGAAAAAGCCCTGTCTGGACTCATGTTCAAGAGCGTATATTCAAATATGCGCAAGTCAAAATCTACGCAATCGCTCTGGCACGGCGTAATATTCACACACACTACAATGTTCTTTCTTTGTGCGTGACTGTTCGAAGGCAAGACTTGTTGCCCTTAGTTGCACGAATAATTTTGAAACTATTTGAACTAAAAGATAAAATAATTTTCACATAATAGCTTATGAGGTCGGTGCTAAGACCAGGTCCAGTGGGTCAAATTTCGGGACACAAGGTAAAAATAATTGAACGGATAACCGGGAATTTGGTTTTAAATTCGGGATAGTTACAATGGTTACAAAAAAGAAGATTTTTTGTAGCCATTGTGGTTGCGATTAGTTCTACTGGTCTTTTTGACACAATGTGCAATATGTTTTGTAATTATTATTTTGGACTATCAAATTAACGATTAATTTTGCGTTCAAACATCGGAAAACTACATATTCATCTGTGTGCATTTTTCTTTTTCGTAAATAACAACTTGTTGAACAATAAGTTTGGCCGCAGACTCTGAACTTTCTGAATCTAATCTTAATTTAATTCATTTTCAGAATAAATCTACTGAACTCACAACGCATGCACTGCACTTATGCACTGCAATCAGACTTATAGGGAATGAATAAAAAATATTAAGAGTATTAAAAAAATTAAAAAATTTCGATTTAGAAAATTATACAATTTACATCAAACAATTCATATGCCAAGTACAAAGATGTTCATAGTTGACTAATAAAATATTCCCGGCAGTGCAACCCTAACGTACCTTCACGTAAACAAAATACCATTGCCCTAAATTATCTTGAGGTCGCCCGCGTAAACCAAGAGTGTGACGAATGAAACTGTGTGAAGCTATATGTTTGTATGAATACTTTGAATGAGACCTATAATAACTACCAACTAAAGAATAAGGGAAAGTAGTAAGTAAGTAATAAAGATCCTCCCTGATCCCGCAAATGAAAAAGTAAAACTATAGTATTAATATAAGTCGTTATCTTCATATAATGTTTATATTTTACAGTTTCCAATAACATTATAAAGTTATAATAATGCAGCTAGTTTTAGGTCATTTTCTGTGGAGTTGTAACGAATTTTTACTAATCCAAGTGCATTTTAGAAGTTGATAGACTATTACTCGTAAGCTTCTTAATTGTGATTAAAATTTGTTAATACAAAATTTAAAAAAAATTACTTGTTTTTAAATTTTTTCTCGTCTGTCTGTCCGGGCTAATCTTTCAAATAGCTGAACAGATCTGGATGAAACTTCACTAACACATAAAGAGCAATTTCAGAAGTGATCTAGACTACATTTTAAGAAGCATAATTTTTTTGTGAAAACGAAAAGCTAGTAATATAGATTAAATTGTTTTTGTTCTCATAAGCCAGAGATATAAAAAAGTTACATACAAAAATTGTTACACGTTATCTACACAAAATAAATTCACACTATCTTCAATACCTCAAAGTAATTATGCAAAATCGATTTTAATATTTTTTTTACTACTTTTATTTACTTAATAGATAAGGTGATAAGACCCTCTTTACATGAAATTAATAGATCTTCGATTTTATTTTTAAGCACTTTTCCATATCGCACATAGTTCGAGATAATAGCTAAAACTGGGCTTAATCATTGCACCACTTGTTCAAAGACCACTATTATACGGGTCGCGGGTACAATCTAGTACTGTTATACAATTGTAAATTGAAAATGTTTCGTCGCGTCACGCAAAAACTACCTAGTGATATTAAATAAAATCCATTGAAGGTAACATTTAGCCCATTATTGATGCGTGTATTATTTTTTCATCTATCAACTGGACAGGGAGAAAATGCCTTAAGGTATTTCCTAAGTCCGCCCTTTATAAACCTTTTGACTTAGGTTAAGACAACAAAGACAAAGTCATACGTTCCACTCCTGGGCACAGGCCTCCTCTCATTTCATAGAGGATTAATTTCTAAGACAATAAAGTACATTTTTAATTTAACGCTTATAATTTGTGAACCCTACGAAGATAGTAGGTAAGTAATCAGGTAGATACTTATTAAACGAATAACCATTTACAGCCTATTAAAGTCCACTGCTGAACATATGATTCCCTCACAGAGTGCCTCATAGTGGGGAAGGTATTTGGCATAGTGACCACATTTCGCAGGCGGGTTGACAATCGTAGATTTTCATTTTATAGTTGTCATTAGAAAGACGCTGTATATTTGCTAGCAAATTAAAAAGGTAAAATAACCCCCAATACGCGACCAGATTTTTAGCTCTCATTTTCTATCATTTAACATAATATTTCAGGCGGCCGGCGCACCTGATTGTGGTGCCGTATTCGCGCAACATATAATGCTCATATTAAGTAATAAAAATTAATTCCATAAAATCAATAAATATATCTCAAGTAAATTTTAATTTACATACGGCTGTGAATTTTTCGCTCAAAATCTGCATACTCTTATAGTAATTTCTAATAGCAATCTACTTACTTGTAGGCGCCAGAGTTGTCGGGGATGTAACGCCCAGAATTGTCGTAGCGGCCTGGATTGTAACGACCAGGATCATAACGCCCTGGATTATAACTTCCAGGTTCATAGCGACCAGGATTGAAGCGTCCGACGATATCGTATATAGTTAAATATCGAGGCTTAGTGGAAATTAACTGGGTAGAGTTGTTCCTACAAACAATAATGCAAGGACTTAATTTTATTTAAAATATAACTTATACGAGTACATAAATCTGTCATTGACTTAAGAGGATATCCAGACAGTGATAAAATTAAAGAATAGGCTTACAATGACCTATTGCTTTCGCGCTGTACCAGAAAGACTGAGCCAAACCGAAAAAGACAACTGCTTTATTATTATTATTATGGCAAAATTAATGGAATCGTCATCACGTAATTTCCTTTTTCTTCTTCCAAAACTGGACAAATTTTAATTATTTTTTCAAAAACACTATAAAATATATTTTTAAACTATTTGTTATAGTTCTTGATAGTTCTAGTTGTACTACACAAGTGAAGTGATAAACTAAGTTTCAATCCACCTGACGATAATTGGCTACTGCAGTCTATGGACATCTGCAGTCAAACATAAACAAGGAAGACTAAAGAGTTGCACATGGAATGTATTACAGGATTTTATTGCACCGGCTCTCTAAATCCTTCAGACTGGAATGCACCTGTGCAGGCACTGCTATTTGATGGCAAAAATTTGTAACAGTGTGGTACCTACCCAGAGACACTCCTAGGCAGAAAAGGTGTCTTATAACCTAGTAGCGTAATTATCCAAGGAGAAAAGAGGAAGGTATTTCGATATAGACTTAACGCCAACCGGATATCCTCTTTTTTCTTTTTTTTTTCTTTGGTAATAGACTCGTACTGTTTTACTCTTGCCAGGGTCAAGATATCATCTTAGCCACTAGAAAGTAATCTTTCACTTTTTTCAAATTTTTAAAGTTTCACAATTACCAGTTGAACAACTAGCTAGCTCTTTTATCACTTTTATTTTATAAATGTGCAAACTATTTAAATGCTTTTTTTCTTAGTATTTTGTGTTTAAATATATTTTATTATGTATTTACATTTTAAAGGGAATATTACGGATATTTAAACGCTTAAAGGTCTATAAAACAAATTTTTGTATTTAAGAAATATTTGAAAAATACACCAAGTAAAAATAGGCTTACCTTCCATTTTCAGCCGCTAAAGCAGTTGTTAATGTTAAACAGATTACCTTTAAAGATGTAATAAAAAAAATTATACATCAACAATGATAAGGAACGTTGTTTTTTTTAAATATATATATGCAAATCTTATAAAATTATATAATTTAAATAGAATTTTTGGTAAACTAAATATAGACGTGCAAAGCGAACTCATTTAAAATATCAGTTGCTATTTTATAGCAATAGATTAGTCGTATATATTAATAAAATCCCATAAGTCTCCGATTACACGCAATGAATTAAAATTACGTACCAGGACCCCTCTCATTTTCTTATCTAAGAATCTAGAAGGTGAATGCGCTATATCAAAAACTAAATCCTTTTATATATTTTTTGACCCCATTTTCATAAAGTTATTCTAACGGCCAACATTATAATGAGTAAACAAATTATGATTTGTTATTCATTAACAGAGATTCTCAATCTTTGCGCCATAACTTTATAAATTTACGCATATTGCCTTTACTTGAAGTATTTATTTGCAGTAATTTACCCATTTACCATCGTTTCCATTTTTGAAGTCATATCTGACGATGACTCAAGTTTTAATACTAAATCGCTACTAGTTTAATAACGGTATAGCACCAGATGTGATAACACCTACGATTCTGCGTGGGTGCTCTTTTGCATATATGGTAAATTATAGATAAGCGAATGAAACTCACGATATGTAAACAATCAGAAACTTACTTTAAATTCAATGTTGTATTTTTTTAAGCGATACCATGTTAAACGTCACGAAAGTACGAGAAGTTGCAAGCGGGACTATAGTCCACAGAAGAACAGAAGAATAGTTTCTAGGCATAATAATGTAATAAAGTCACGAATATTTGTCTCTTATTATATTATTATTGTCTACGTTATCTAACTTACATGATTATAATTTGAAAAATCTATATATACGTCTACTTTTGTGTTTCAAAAATATCCGACTGACGATTTACTACCATATCGAATTTGAATCAAATAAATGGGACTTTCTATCAAAGGTAAAGAAGCTTCGCTTCTTTCGGATGTTTCTTCGCACTGACAATATATATTTGTATCATCTATGTAGCGATTTTCCAGGGCGATGGTGATATTTTAATTAAATTTAACATTGTGTAATAATATAAAATAAAAATATGTAATACCATATTTTTTATACATTATATATTTCGCAAACAAACAAAAGAATAAACAGTTAAAAATAGGAATTATGCAACAATTTTTAAATAATTATATAACAATATTGTAACAGCCTTCAAATTATTTTAAGGATCAACTCGAACATCTAAGGTGTTCGAGTCAAAACGGGTATAAAACCACGCTCATCTGCAGTGTAATCAACTCTATATGTGACACCGTTGGGAGCAACGAATTGATAGAATCCTCTAGCCCTTGTACCATAATTTTCATTATCAATTTTTTCAGCCTTTCCAGATTCCTCAGCAAGAATTGTGTTCTCAGTTTCATAAAGGTAGTGATATCCATCGGGAGGCAGATAATCATTTTCTAAACGGATAATACCATATTTATATACGTATTTACCGTTATTCACTTCGCTTATTATCCCCATTAGCGGTGGTTGACTAGGCACAGGTGTTGGTGTAGGACTGAACACAGCAAATGTACTTGGATTTGATGATGGGCTCAATGACGGACTGGTAGAAAGAGAAGTACTAGGGGTAAATACTGTAGTTGGGGTAGGCGCTTCAGTGGGTGTTGCAGCGAATTCAGTGGATGTTGCAGCGAATTCAGTGGTTGTTGACGTAAACGAAGAAACTGTATTAGCGGTATCATTGGTTCTTGATCCAGTAAAAGCATTTCCATCGTTAACACCACCCGGACCGCCACGATCGCCACTGTAAATTTAACGTATATATTGTATAACTTATATCATTCCCCTGCCTGTTCATCGTACTTTATCTGTATAAGTAGTATGATATCTTTTCCCATGGGTGTTGTGATTTCAATTATAGAATATTTCTGGAATTACCTTTAGTCCTAAAGGTAATTCCAGAAGTATTCCAAGGTCTCCGATGATCGAATAACCTTGTCATAAGTAGCAAACCCTGTTTATTCAGAGAGGCTAGAGAAAGCAGAAGTGTCAACTGCTTATAGAGAGCTAATCTGTTGGGCCAGTGAAAACTTTTCTTACTCGGATAAGGTCATTATATAAGTAATCCTATAGGCCTATAAAAGTAATCTTGTAAATAATTAGTAGGGTATTCATTACTTTTTTATCCACATTGCCGTTTGCATGTCTCTTGACAATAGCCTACCGATACGTTTTTATGTATTTGCCAAATACAAAAAAATCTATATAATTATTTACCGTTGCAACCTATTAAAGTCCACTGCGAAATATAGGCCTCCCCCATAGATTGCCTCATAGGGTGTTTTTCTACATGGCAATTATGGCAAAAATCCCCTTCTTGGCATTCGGCTTGGCAAACGGCTTGGCAACGGCAGTATTATTTTTACTTGTTATTAGGAAGACGCTGCTGCCCATATCCTGAATTGTTTCCTTCTGTCACCTCTTACGACAACCAGGGATGATATGGGGTAGTGAATATTCTTACACCGCCACTAAATGGTAATTTATTTAAATAATATTATATTTATTTTAATTATTTAAATAATATATTTTAATAATCTTACTTGGATGAGCCACTGTCTCCTTGTGGATTGTAAAAGCCTCCTGGGCCACCTGCAGTTCCGGAACCAGTGTAGAAACCTCCCGGGCCACCTGCAGTACCGGAACCATTATAGAAACCACCCGGGCCACCCGCAGTACCGGAACCAGTATAGAAACCACCAGCACCACCACGGTCTCCGCGATCGCCGCTTAAATCATACCAATAACTTAATACTAAGAGTCATAAAATTACATATTAATATTTTTAGTAAATCACAACATATATAATTTCTTTGTAACTTATACTTACAATTTTGTACTGCACTAAATATGATAATATTATATGAACTACAAAAATCATTTTATGGACTTAGGTTAGCCGATGCAACCTGCCATGGAATGAGACTTCTAAACTGATGTTTAATTTTTAAGGATGAAGTTTAACGAGTAAAATCGCTTTCACTTAACTTCGCATGACTATCTGTTTCAGACTTATTTATTACTTAATATTATTAACGAAATACTTTTTGTCACAAATAACAAATTCACTTACTTATATGCGCCAGAATTGTCAGGAATATAACGACCAGATTTGTCATATTTACTGGGATCATAACGACCGGGGTCATATTTACCCGGGTCGTAACGGCCTGCATCATAACGTCCAGAGTTATAACGCCCAGGATCATAGCGACCAGGATTGTACCGACCAGATTTATCAGCAGCAGTCGTCGTGTATCTTCCAAAATTGTAAAACAAAGCAGGATTGTAACGAGAAGTTGTCGTGATAAACTGGAAGGGCGATGGGCTGTGACAGAATAAAACAATATTAAATGTTTTATATATGACCAAGCAAGGGTCGATAAAAAAGTTTTTATCAAATTTACCTTTCAGTTTCAGCCGCAAACGCGCCTGCTACCGTCAAACATAGTACCTTGAATGAAAAAAAGTCACATTAATCGAAAGATAATTTATACTCTCTCCATATTCCAAAAATCAATGGTTGTTTAAAATTATCATAATGGACTATAAAATTAGAATTTAACAGTATCTCTCTAAAGATTTACATATTATCTAGAGCACTTAATCTAAATTTTACACACCAAAATACCCTGCATTTTTCTGCTTCTACTTTGTGAGCTTTGCTACATGAATGTGTTGTGTGAAATATCAATGTCTATATATACCATTTTTCGCCTACTCCTTAATATAATTACTGTCCTGTGCTATTCATATTATTTATAACATTTATAATATGTAAACAAACAAGATTATTTATTTGCAGAGATTCCCAATCTTCATACTATTGACTTTAAAATTTCCTGTGCATCTTAACATTGATAGCTGGTTCCTATTTACTATTTACAGCTAAATTAATTGTTTCGGTCACAAATCTATTGAAACTACTGATATAAAAATAATAACCACTGATAAAAATAAGATTGAAATTCGATTTAAATAAAATGTGTTTCCTAAGGTGCTATATTATGATATATCCTTGTTTCTATTTTGATAGTTGTTAAAACAATGTTTACTTGCCTATTTACTTAAATGATTATTAATTTGTAATTACCAAACATAACCCAAGGAATAAAATTCAAATTTAAAAGTAATTGCAATTCACTGAGCTTGACGATCGCCTTCATCAACCCGTCAGCAATTTATTGCTGGAAGTCTCTCCTATAGAACGAAAGATTTGTCGTAACTGACATGCTTGACAGATGGATCGACGCTCACAAGAGATGTCTCACATTACTTTGCATATTTGATTGAGGTAGTACGGACTTCTACGGACGTGATGTAAACACGCGCAACATGCAAAATTCAACCTTCAAAAACCTCGGCTTCAAGCTTTCGTCATCGTCTTCAAGAACCTAAATATTTGACTAAGATTGCTCCTGCTGCTGCTAGCTATCTAGCTTCACAAGGTTCATCGCAGCACTGGATATACACTTTGTATTCCTTCACGGCACGGCTCCGAGCTTTACTGCTCACCTTCACTTCGCGACACTCTCGCAGATTAATTGCCTTCTTGTCAACTCACCGCAGGCTAAAAAGCAAGTCCTGCCACTTGTAACTGTACTTGTGCCAACTGAACTGCAGTATCCACCTCCGGTCTGAGCAGAGGATTTGGCGGCGCTGTCGTCGTGTCACAAGCAAAACGCACCGAAGCCTAAATCACGCTATCATAGTTCCGAAGTATTGCGGTATATATATAGAATAACTGTGTGCGTTGGCCACTCCTAGGTTGCACACCTTGCCCTGCGAGAGATCTTCCTTTTTCTTCCACGGCCAAAGGCAAATATACCTACATCCTTCCTCGACAACAAGGGTCAAGGGTGACAACAAGGGTCAAGGGTTACAACAAGTGTCGAGGGTGACAACAAGGGTCAAGGGTGACAACACGTCTGAATCGAAATGTAGATATGTTGTCACCCTCGAGTACTAATCTGGATGTTCTCAGTACCTGTAAAATTTCAGGAAGAAGCAATACTATTAACAACTAATATAACTCCAATCCCTCACACCCTATAACTATCACGACCTCTAGGTTAAAAAAATATTTGCATACAGACGCCGTTTCCATTAGCTAGAGAGTTTAGCGAGTAAAGTGCTTTTATTTTTTTTTTTAATTTCGGCAACAAAATTCATCTTATTGCATCCCTAATTTCATCCTACCCCTATATGGACAATTGAGATAAAAATCTAGAACAGTATGTGGAGCGTGGTCTTTTGAAGTACAAAACTCCGAATTTTATTTTTTACCGTGGGGCAATCATCAACATTCCACTGCGGGGGCAACTAAAAGGTTAGGTCGGACTGCTACCTGCTAAAACCCCACGGTGGTCACCATCAGCGTATATTAGAGGTCCGAGATCTCCGTTCGGAACGAAACCGGGGCCCCTCTCTTGCTTTGTTTTATTAATGCACGTCCCGGAGTTAGTCCTTTATGCCCCCTGCACCCTCGCAGTGCTGTCACGATGTTTTGGGATCACTTCCGAGACACTGTCCTCTTCAAGGGTTCGGCGCTCCCTCCCAGAGTGTCCGTAACCCCGGAGGTCTCGTTTCTGGTAGGGAAACACCACCATCAAGGAAAGGGCCGTGACTAACGCTTTGATGATGTCGTCTCCGAGCGGGATCCATCCTCACCCGATTCCATTGAGTAGCCTCCTTCTGAAGTAATGGATTCACATAAGGTTGTTACGGCCCTGAGAGCCGAATCTTAGCTAAGCATCGCTGCCATGATTGCTGGCAGGAAGAAGTTTCATCCAACTCGGATCACCATGATCATCCGCTTCCGTTCCCATGCTGCACATATCGCGAGCGTATAGGACTCAAAATCTTGGTTCCACCCATCACATTATTATTATTATTACATAAATAATCACCGAAGCACCCGTGCCCGGTAATTATCTGTGTAAGTCTGTAGTTGAGTCTTCCTGCCCGTCTGTCTGCCCCTGCCAGGCTTCGAAGTGTGGCAGGATTGTTTCAACAACGCCTTTGCAAGTAACGCTCCTCAGAGAGACGAACGCGCCACGTTGCGAATGTGTTAAGTCTTTGTTGCTGCTTAAACCTCTCGAACACCTCATCTAGCTCAAACCCGCTGACATAGACGCAAGGGTGTAAGACACGGATCCGGTCGTACACCCTCGCGTCTATGTCCGCCAGAATGTCTAAAGACTTAAAGCGAGCCAGGATTCTCGCCGCTGCAAAAGAAATTGTGCAGTATACCCGCACGATTCGTATGGCTATTGTAAATTTTCGGTATGCAGCGTCGGATGGCTAGTCTTTTCGCCCATAAAGGCGCCCCGTATAAGGTTACGTATCGTAGTACCCTCGAATTTGTTTACACTCAATATTTTTATTCTGTTGACAACTTGTTTCACATCTATTTTTCAACTGTTTTTTGTAATGTTGGTGCTGTTAGGCTATACGGCTCTTACAGCTTAACGTGAAACAGGGTTCTCGGGCTCGTGAGCTGTAAGGCCGTGAGCTCCCGTTTTATAAACATTGTATCAGTAATGTGTATTTGCCACATAGGTATCTCGGATGTTATATGACAATCCGGAGCCAAATTTACTGGTTACTTACATTCTTCAGAGGGCTCTTATTACTTCATTTCAGTTGACGACCTGCCTCTAGACCTTCGTCCACATAGAACATAAAAAATAGCACTTTAAGAGCTCATTATTCACAAATATAACTGTTTTTTTTTTAATATTTTAAACGTATAAGTAGTAAGTTAATTAAGTCAATCTATGGGGGAGGCCCATGTTCAGTAGTAGACTTTTGATAGGCTATAATGAATGTAATAAAAAGTGTTGTATGCTAATTTAAATCTAATTAACAATGGTTATGATTTAAAATTAGCGTAGCAATAATAATAAATGATTCCCCATCGCGAATGTTATTTTCTTTCCAATTACAGAGTATGAAGACCGGTGCTTCTTTGACAGTACTTTTATATCGTATTAGGATCCAGAAAACAAAACCATAGTTTGTTATCTTTTTTTTACTACTGCATGCATAAAAATAATTATTGTTTGTTACTACTTATCATAATTATACCCTTTAATTACCCTGACAATGTAGAAATTTATGTATTATTTTTACAGTTTGAGAATCTCACCAATTATAAACGTCACATGATACTAATTCTTAAGATGCACTCCAACCAGTTTGAATTTCACACATGCATAAGAAGTGTGTGTTAATATAAGGTCAACACATCGATAACACGCAAATCTAACTGTATTTTATGCTTATAATATTAATTTTTATGCATGTATTGCCATTTTTGATCTAATAAATGACCTACTAAAATTTATAAACATTTTATGCATTCTGTTTAAACTTATTTTGTATTTTTATTAATAATTCCTCTAGTTATACAAGGAAATGTTATTATGCAGATGTTAATAGGAAATTATATTATTATTAATACTGGTATATATAACAAAATATGGATCATTCCGTTATAAAAAAACGTATTAAACTATAAGTTACTATTTAGTATATTTGTGCGTAGTACAAATATAACATATTATTACATTATATTCTTATATAATACGCCATATGCTTGCAGCACAAATGAATCTATTATGGGGGTGGTAAGAGGCGAATTATTAGGGATAGACCCAGAAGACCCTAAGGGTCTAAGTTTTTGTTAAGTAGCCATTTACAAGCTAATAAGATACATCGGTATGCATGATTTAATCCTTAGAACCAAAGGGGCAAGGCCTGAAATGTCACAATATACGAGCAACCTGAGTTTGATCTTTGGTGCCTAGCACTAAAATTTGTTATTACTATTAACCTCGTGCCAGTTACACCCATGTTCAGCGTTAAAGCTTAATGCATTTCTGAGTATCTTTATTTTCTTATTTTTCGTGTTTCGTATAGTGAGCGTAGAGAACCGGAGACCCTATTTACTGGAAACGAGGCATTCCATCTTAGTCCTTGCGGGTGACAACGCATCTGTAATCGAGGATAGATGTAGATGTCTATGGGTCACAGCATCCACTTACCGTCAGGTGGACTGTGTGCTCGTTTGTCACCCATGTAAATAGGACGAGTATACTGCAATTTATGGAAAAAGTTGATGACATTTCCGCCGTCGCCTCATAAAACACCCACAGGATTAAATGGTGATGATAGATTCTGTTACGTCACTATTACACGGCATTTTTTAATTAGCTTGTAAACAATATACCTACTGCTAGACATATGCTTTTCCATAATAACTAAAACCTATAACCCCAGCAATAAGTAATGAACGGGTGGTCTGAAAAATTTTCAACTTAACAAAGATACAAGACATTTTTTCTTAAAATTTATTTTTATTTTTCTACATAGTCTCCTTGTAACTCTACACACCTCACCCAGCGATGCTCCCATCTCTCTTACACGTTCAAATAGTAGTCGGCGTTTTTCTCTGCAAAACAATTGTTGACGAAGGTGATTGCCTCCTCAATTGACGAAAATCTCTGTACTCCGAGCGCATTTTTTAGATGAGGGGACAAAAAGAAGTGGCTGGCTAGATCTGAAAAATAATAATAGTCGGTCTGCATTTCCTCAAAGTGCAACCTTTTACAAAAATAAACCCGTCTTAAATTTAAATCCACGGAAAAGACGTTTTGACGAAGAACGGTGCTTTGTGTGTGGCTAGTTGGGACACATAGAGTGTAATTGTAATAAAAAAACTGAAGGTTAAAAAAGGTGATGGCCACTCTAATGCCTCCCGTAGTGAAAGTTCTAAACCTGCGTTTGTGTCAACTAAACATGAAACTTGTTCTGTCTGTAAAAAGGTGGGCCATAAAATTTAAATTTGTTTCGCTAAACATAAGTCATAATCGAATAAAAGAATAAAAAAAAGAATAAAAGTCATAGGCGAATAGTTACGTCATAAAAATGAGATAAACCTTTATCACAAAAATCAAAATACCTGCAATAGTGACGTTGTTGCCGTTATTCAATGAGTGTCGGTAGACATTTTAAATGACAGCGGGTCAACAATATCGCTTATTTCGTCATCCTTGTTGAAACATTTTGATTGACTCTGAACTCGAAAGCACGTCGTACGTAACTTTACCAACCGAGTTTGATGATTTAACTCTCGAAGTATATTTTTTGTGGTAGTCTCAAAGTTCATTAAATCTCCTATTATAAACGTCAAACACCTCGGTCTCCCCCGTGAACATGGGAACTGTAAAGTGCTCGAAACGTCGGGAATATAAAATAATATAATATACGTGATAAAATCCGTAAAACTAGTTTTATTTAAATGTAATGTAAATGTAGTGTTTGCGTAAGTATAAGAAATCATTAATTTCTGCGACGTCTAATGTAAAAACCGGTAGCATGTCAATTAAAGTAAGCAACGATACTCCAATCAACTATAGACCATACTTGCTTTTGCTGAGATCCTTCGCGTTCGGGAAATAATTAAAGATCTGTTAGAAAAAGAGATCACCCAAGAATCAGACAGAGTCCGATTACTCAACTCCCATCCTATTTGTAAAAAAAGACTGATCGGACCGCATGTGTAAGACCATAAAACAGCGGCTGGAGCTTTTACGTGATCTACTTACGACTTTAATGTAAGCGGATTTCTCTATTAATTTGAAAAAATGCTCTTTTCTGTCAACGGAAATTAAATACTTAGGCGGTTGTATAAGTGAGGGTCAGGTACGACCGAGCCAAAATAAAGTCAAGGCTTTGATAGATAGCCGTGAGCCGAAAGGTTCGGAGTCAAAGTCAAGCAGGTTTGCCAGTTCATGGGTTTAGCCAGTTATTTACGGAGATACATACCTGACTTCGCTCAGAAAACTGCATGTATTGCGGCTTTAACACGAAAAGGAACTGACTTTAAGTGATTTGTAAAGCAGCAATCGGCTCTTAAGGATATTATTGAGTGGTTAACGAGCGAACCTGTATTTGCAGTATATGATTCTTCCCTGCTGATTGAAGTTCACACAGACACAAGCTCCATTTTGTATGGGGCTGTCCTTATGCAAATACACGAGGGTGGACATAAGCGAGTAGTTTCAGCAAATTGACTCAGGGAGCTGAAAATAAGTACCACTCATGTGAGCTTGAAACCCTTGCTGTAGTACGAACCTTGCAGCACTTCAGTTATTATATGGTCGGTGTACGTTTCACCGTGGTTACTAACTGTAACGCGCTTACCGTGGCGCGGTAGCGACTATACCTACAGGATTTTCATTTTGGTTTAGAATACCGTAAGGTTTCCTTAATGTCACAGGTCAATTATTTAAGTCGAAATCCGGTCAATGTTTGTTCATTGGAAAAGCCCCTAAATTGGGCACGCAATGCTCAGGCATCTGATGAGGAGACATAGACTCTAATACAGAAACTAACTGATGGACAGTTAGACCCTAATTGATACGTAATTAAAAATGGTCTTTTGTACGTCAAATATTCTTCTACCGGAGAATACTCTCGACTTCTATGCTCTATTCCCAAGGGATATAGATTGACTTTAAAGTGTTCCATGATGAACATGATCATTTGGGGAGTGATAAAAGTTTTGACTTAATAACAAAGCACTTTTGGCTCCCGGGGTTACGAAGGTTTATTCAGAAGTACATTTCACATTGTCTAGTGTGCATTTCGCATTAAAAAAAAATTGCATGCGCTCCTTTGCAAACAATTTTTTCGTGGGAAAAACCAAAATCGGTATTTTAAACTATCCATATAGATGCTTTTTGGCCTCTTACCGAGACAGATGATTATCGATATGTCCTTATTGTATTAGATGCATTTTCAAAATTCTGTCTTCTTTACCCCATGAATAGATAAGACACTATTGAACTGAAACGTCATGTCACTAACGCTATTTCTTTAATTGGGATACCCAAGATGATAGAAGCTGATAGGGGGCCAATGTAGCAAAGCTAGGAGTTCCTTGACTGGGTGATGGATGGATTGGTTTTTGGGATGTGATGTCTATTTGATTACACCAGAAATACATCAATCTAATGGGAAGGTCGAGCGCTACTGTCGAACGGTGCTCAATATGAATCGCATCGAATCTAATTTCCGACAGCAAAGTTGGCCAAGTGTTATTTGGAAGCTACAGTTAGTAATAAACATGACAAAGCACTCGACAACTCAATGTTTAACCCTGAATCTGCTGGCTGGAATCGATAGACACGAAGCCCAGTGCGTGACGTAGCACTTGAAGGACCAAGCCCTAACAGAGAGGCTCTTCGTGAAATGAGACGTCAAAGAGGTGCGGCGAGTGGACGCCCGAGGTGTGCGCTGCTTACCTTGAGGATGAGTAGTTATACTTGTGTCAGAAATAGATAACGTAGTGCTTCCTTTCTGAAAGATTAATATAATATACGCTAACGTTGTGCCTCTTTCTCAAAAGTAGAAGGCGGACAAACTAACGTCGTGCCTCTGTTGCGCGTAGTTTAAGTTATGCTAATGTTGCGATATTGATTTAATCCGAGGTTCGTACCTCCTTCTGAGGGGCCCTTGAATCGCATTGAGCCCTCCCCCCCTCTCCTAGCTTGAGTAGAATCGTTGTATCCAATAGCTCGTAGGTCCTCGCTTACGAGCCTAATTCGATGAAGCTGTCAAGGCCGCAGGGCCAACAGCGTACACTTTCAGAAAAAAAGACCGTCCTTCTTTTGCGGGGGGCCGTTATATTGTGTGATTGTGTGTGCCGTTAATTGTGTGATCATTCTTTCCTCTTTATTTAAAAAATTATCTGGAATAAGTTTTAGACAAGAAATATATCTATATACATATATATATATATATACATATATATATATATATATATATATAGTCTCTGGTAACGCTCAAGCTTCTTTATTGTGGTGACTCCATTCGTTTTGGCACACCATACTAAAGCGCCAAGACACTATTGAGGTCATTGAGCATAGTGCAGCTTAGTGTGATGTACTCGCCATTGATGTTAATACCGCATATTTTCCAGTCCAGTAGCTTCAAAACGTCTTCCAATGCAGCGGTGAAGAGTTTCGGGGACATAACGTCACCCTGTCTTACAACTCTCTCCAGTTGGATAGGTTTCGTACTCTGATTCTGTACTCGAATAGCCATCGTAGCTCTAATGTACAAACACTTCAGCTCTTCGATACCTCGACAATCAACTCGGCACCGCTGAAGGGACTGCAGCACCGCCCTAATTTCGACGTAGTCAAAAGCTTTCTCATAGTCTACATACGCAAGGCAAAGTGGCAGATTATACTCTTCTGTCTTCTGTACAATCTGCCGCAGGGTATGAATGTGGTCCATGGTACTAAAGCCTTTTCGGAAACCGGCTTGTTCGGGAGGCTGGAAATCGTCAAGTCTGCGCGCGAGACGATTCGTAATGACTCTCAAAAACAGCACGTAGACGCGGCTCAGAAGGGAAATCGGTCTGTAAATCTTCAAGAGAGGGTTGTCGCCTTTCTTGAAGAACAAGACCACCGTACTTCTGCTCCACGCCTACGGAGTAGTGATACAATGGAGGACGGAATTAAAGAGCTTCTGAAGGATTTCAAGTACTGGTTTTCCACCCGCTTTCAAAAGCTCCACCGTAATTCCATCCTTGCCCGTGGACTTGCCGTTTTTAAGGTGCTGGAGAGCCATTCTAATCCCGCTCAGACTAACGTCCGGGATATCTTCGAAATAGTGTCGGATAGGACTCGCTCTTGGATCGTTACTCACACTTGTGTGTGGCTCCACCGATGACGTGTACAGCTTCCCATAAAACCTCTCAATCTCACTCAAAATCTCAGGTGTCCCAGAAACGATGCTGCCACACTCGGTCTTCAGCTTTGACAGTTGGCTCTTTCTGGCAGACAGATATCTGGCAAAGACTTTGGAGCCTTGGTTCCGCTCGACCGCTTCTTCAATATAAGCTGTATTGAAGTTGCGTAAGTCTCGCCGCATGCATTTGGAGATCTGTTTGGTCAGTTGCCTGTATGCTGTCAAATCTACTGAAGACTGCAGCTTTGCCGTCTAACAGCCATCAGATTAAGAGTGTGATCGGAGAGGTTTTGTGTTCTTCTGCGGTGGGTCTTGCAGAACTTAGCTCCGACCGCATGGACAGTTTCCACGAGCTTGTCATTCAAATCGTCCACTTCATTGCAGTCTTCTAGGCACTGAAAACGGTTTTGTAACTAGAGCTGAAAGGCTTCGGGACTTTGGAACAGAGCACGAGGGGGACGGAGCGTTGACTTCATTAGACGAGACCTCTCCAACTTAACGTTTCGGTTCAGTGTGCCTTTAACCATTCGGTGATCTCTACCAGTTTTAACCCTCGCGATCACAGAGACATCACTGAACAGTTGTCGTCTGGTCATCATAATGAAGTCAATCTCATTTTTTGTCGAACCGTCGGGGCTCGACCAGGTCCACTTCCTGTGGAGCCGCTTCTGGAAGAAAGAGATCATCATAAAGAGTCCCTCTTTCTCCATGAAGTCGGCCAGCTGCTGGCCCCTTGGGTTCCGTTGCCCTATTCCAAATTTCCCTACTTTCAGCTCACTGTTCTCTTTTGTGCCTAGTTTTGCATTGAAGTCTCCCATTAACACCGTATAGTGGGTTTTGGAGGAATGCATGGCTCTAGAGATATCCTCATACATTACCTCCAACTCCTCATCGGGGTGTGCCGAGGTTGGTGCGTAAACCTGTATGACCTTATACATACCGTTGCGAATACCGTTTGGTGCTTCTGAGTATAAGGTACGCAAGCCTCACCGACACACTCTCAATCTTTACAACGATGTTAACGAGAGACTTGTGGACGATAAATCCGACACATCCTTGGGACAGATGGTCACCCTCCCGATGATAGAACAAGTTACCGGATTCGAGGATAACTTTGTCCTCCCCCTCTCTTCGGACCTCGGATAATCCTATAATGTGCCAACGTAACTTGTCTATCTCTTCTTCCAGCTCCACGATCTTCTCGTCAGTCCTCAGGGTGCGGGCGTTGTATGTTGCCAGGTCGAGTTGTCTTAGGTGGCAACCGAACCTCCACCGGAGATTCTTAGCACCCCCTGCCCCGCTGTTACCTTGGTCGCCACCGTAGCCAGGAATAGCGGGGCCGCCGGGAACTGGGGGCCGTTTATTGTTCATGGGGTTTTCATTGCTCATGGGGGGTATATTGCCATAGTTGCCACGCTTGGCAAGCGGGTTGGCAACCGCAGTTTTTTTATTGTAATTTTGCTGTTATCAGGAATATGCTGCTGCCCATCTCCTACCTGTTTCCCTTTGTCGCATTTTACAACACCCACGGGAAGATATGGGGTAGTGGATATTCTTAAACGCCACGATACGTGAAATGATTCATGATGATTACTTTTTATCATCAGTAAATGAGTCAATTTAGGGTGATTAAATGAAACTAATTTTTACGGATTTTATCGCGTTTAATTTAAGTTTTTAATTCCCTACGTTTCGGGTGATTTACAGCACCCGTGGTCACGAGGGGGGGAGGGGACTGAGGTATGTGACGTCCCGATGTCATAGTTAGCCCAGCTACCTTCAGTTTGGAATATTAATTTTTGGTCTGATCTACCCTTAATGAGCTTACAGTAACTTGAATTCTTGCAGTGGTATGCTTGGGTTTGGATTTAATTTTATTAATTACAGGATCCTAAGCAGATAGCAGCACCCATCCATCTTCTCTACGTCGACATATAACGGACAGACAACGGAAGAACATATAGCTGACTTGAAGCACCGACGTTCCGGGAAGTCTGCAGTGTGTGAACATGTTCTAGATCGTCCCCGCCATTACATTAGATTTAATAAGATAAACCACAAATCCTCACAAATATCTATTGCAAGTCCTTCGATTGTGATATAAATCTTAAGATTTTTCATACGTTCCTTTAAATATTATCTCCCAAGAACTTTGCAATGTGACTCATTAGTATATTGAGAAGGGTTTAGTGAACAGTGCCCATCTTCTTCTTTATTTCCCTCTGTTGCCTCTCACGATACTCACGAGACGTTAGGGGCTACCGCCACTACACGGTCAATGGAATTTTTCGTTACCAGTAAAAAGGTTCTTCAGTCTTTATTTTACTATGGTATTTTGTACGGACCTTCCCCAGTCAAACTTCGTTCTTAAGACGTAATACAGCAGCAAAGTGGTTTTATCACATAAAAACTGATGACTTAAATTGTGTGTTAGGCTTTTGTATCTTGATCCATTGTTTAATTTTAATACCTTTCATATTGTAATCGCGTAGTCCCTTTCTCAGGGTAGCTTCTGAATATCCGCTTTGTATCGAGAAATTAATTTACATATTCTTAGTTATTAAACTATTAGCGGTCGCAGGTAGAAGACTAGATAAATCAATCTAAATATATAAAAAAGGCATCCTGAGTGACTGACTGATCAACACAAAGCCCAAACCACTAGACGCAGAAACCTGAAAATTGGATAGTAGCTGCCTTTTGTGACGTAGGCATCCAATAAGAGTGTTACAGTTGTTAATTTATTTTTTTACGAAGCGATTGATTCATAACTTACGTGTTATGCGATTTTTCATTAAGAAAAACCTTACAGGTGCCAAAGGATGTTTAAATTTGAATAGAAAAAATATAATCTACTACTATACTACTCATATACAAAGATAATAAATTGTAGTTTTTTATATTAGCGAAAATTCTTTAAGATAATGGTGTAAAATATATTTATATGAAAAATATCGTATTTTAACGCACAATCCAAAGCAGTAAGTAGAAGCGTAAAATCGGGGCGATACATTCCACTAATAAAGGATTTTGGAAAATTCAAGCCTTTAGAGAGTAAAATACGGTATAACAGTTTGTATGTCACTTTTTATTTTACGCAACGATTTCATATTTGTATAGAAAAAAATTATTGAATGATTTTTGTAACTTCAAAACTGACTAAAATGCTTTTCGATTACAATTATGAAAAACGCATTTTAAAATTTAGTGAAAATCCTAATTTAAAGAGTTAAGACGAAGGTACAAAGTTTGCATGGAATTTTTTTTTTTTGGCTAGCAAGGTGGTGGGGTAATTCTTGTCTATACTTTAAAATTTTATATAAGTCTTCCCTATAATTTTTACACAAAACTTTAAAGTTCTTAATTTTATCATTGTTTAGATATACAGGTTAGTTTTATAGCAATTTTGCAACTAGATAGCGTTAGCGTCGAATTAAATGTCGTTACGTTTGCTAATACATACATAGGTTATATAAAGATTGAATAGATATGGGCTAAACCATTGTAATTTTAGTATTAATGGCGATACATTGGCTTATGCCATTATACTAAGGGGCTTGTTTATTTAGAGCAATCACTCTGTTGTATGAATACCAATTGTTGACAAGGAAATTCGGCAATACTTTTTTTTTGCTATTCTTAGCCAGTTCTTGACTAATATTCCACCTGATGGTAAATGGTGATGCTGCCAAAGTTGCCTTAAAAACGCCCACATTGTTATCGGATGGAAAGACAGATTACGATATAGCAACCCAAAATTGTTGATTACATTGTTGCAGTTTCTTATCTTAACTTCTATCTTACCTGAGATAGAACTCCCTACAACAGGTAAGCTGTTGCTAGTTATCTCCCTAGTAGCAGCACACTCGTAAAATAATAAGAATCTGCGGTTGCCAACCCGCTTACCAATCATGGCAACTATAGCAAATATCTTATTAATGAGGAAATCTAATGAATATAATTCGGCAGTGGTCATTCATAGGCTGTAATGAAATAGTACATCTGTGACATCATTAAAACGAGATTACGTACCTACGTTTGAATTAATTGAAATATTGTGTATTGTTTTCAAAATTAACTACACAAAAAGTATAGTCTTAAATTAATTAACAATAAATGTTGCTTCCATGTCAGTCATTAAAGATTTTTAAGTTATTTTACTTGGTAAAATTGGGAGGACTTCTTTTCTGCTTCGTTCGTCTGGGTAAATGTTGACTCACGAGGGCGCGCAAAAAACCATTATAGTTGTAATTTGAATAGAAACGCGCCCTTGTGTGCGCTGAAGATGGCGTTGACAAGATCATCTTCATTTTTTTAGGGGGCAAACGAGCGTGCGGCTCACCTGATGGTAAGTGACTACCGCCGCCCATGAACAACTGCAACTCCGAATAACTGAATATAACAATAACAACACCAATACTGAACATATTTAAATTATTCAATAATTTAAATATGTTCAGTATTTATTTACATACTTATATCATATCATACACATATACAAATTAAGCGATTAGTGTCTTATTAAATAAATAAAAGTGGAATCATTACTAGGCGACCTCTGTGTCAGTTTTATCTTCATTATCATGTTGCAAATTTATCAAATATATTTTTTATTATCATGCATTTTGGTTATTAATGGCTTGACATGAAATGATACACACTTGCAATCATTTGATGACCCTAGAATAAGCAATGCGTAACTAGAATTACGTATTTCAGGGTATGATTAAACTCTTACGCACTACCGCTTATAAGTATATACGTGTAAGAAATAATTTGCTTTCCTCACTATGCATAACTATTTTTTAATATTCATGGTAATGCTACTCCTTGTCAAATTTGGCGCGAAACAGCTCGACCGATATTGAGCATTCCTGAGCTTTTGTACACAGAAACAAAGTGAACGTGCATCAATACACTCAATTAAGACAAATAAGTCTGTTTGAAATAAAACATCTATATCCACCACTATATATTTCTACCTCCAAGCATCAGTGCCTGCTCTGCTATAAATCATTCGATTTAAGTGGTTTGTGGTCAGCAGTTTCGAGGGAATCCAGTTGGCCAAAGTTAATAAATGTTGGTATTCAACACATAAGTACGTATGCTGTGCTCGTATGTTTCTGCGATGGCATGATATCGATAAGTTCTCAGAAGTGACAACATATCTATTGCAATTTTTGTTTGAAATTGGTTGCAGGTGTACATGGGCTCCGCCCCCCCCCCGCCCCCCCCCCGAACGGTTTCCCGTATTGTCGTGGCGGGGGGGCTTAGTTGCCGCGGCTACGTCACCCATGGTGAACAAAGAGGAACCCACTTGGCTGGCCCGAGGTGTAGGGCAGGCTCAAAGTGTCCACTACACGTGTGCTTGGCGATGGATGTGTGCGAAAGCGTTCCTGTAGCCCTGCCAATATGCGGCGAAAGTGGCACACCATGAGGTTTTAGTCGGTGCAAGTCCGACATAACCCGTCCTTGCCCTCGCGAGACGGGTATGCGTATGCATATCCTCATAAAAAAGGTGTCCATGGGCTGCAGTAGCCACCTACATCCACGTGGACTGTAACTGTGACTTCAACTGTTTCTTTAATTAAAAAAAAAACAACAGATGAATCATGATAGAGAACATCATCATGAGCCTGCGGCACTGCCGAAGGCGCGGCATTTGGCCCTATCTTCGGCGTCACGCATCCAGTTGCTGCCAGCCAAGATTTGTAGTTGTTTCCAAGTATATTAATTGTTATTTTTCACAATTGGCAACAAAATTATTCAAATTAAATTAGTATTTGCAAGTTTACGCGGTACATGCACGCTTATAGCTGCAGCACGAATGAGTCCCTTTGACAAGGAAAAGACGAAGCTCGTACAGCATACTAGCGTGAACTAGAATAGATTATTTCTATAGGTCACAGCATCCCCTTAACACAGATTGACACCCTAACTTCATAAAAAATGTCATTATATTTTTTATTTTTTTTTGTATAATTCAAAGACTTAAATCTGTGTTACATTTACATACGTTTATCATTATTTCTTATAAACCTAATTTAGTTTAGAAAAAATCAACAAAAGGAAGTGTAAACTTCGGGCATTCGATTTTTAAATCAATGTGTTTTAGAAATGTAATCCAATTATGTTAAGTATATTCAGGAACATCAGGACATAATATTCTTCTACCAAGATTATACTGACAGAGTACTTCGTTATAATTAAACACTTAGCCTTTATTTATAACCTTTATTTATTTTTCCACCTTACCATCTTTGGCTACCTACATAATAACTTATTATTAAGTGAGATAGTAGTGACCTTTTCATAAGTTAAAAAAGTCCTTGAATTTGATAAGAGGGTGATAATAAGCAAATTTAAATCAGCCTGAAAGGTGTAAATACAATGGATATTATTTAAAAGTTCCCTCGGTTCCCCTGGTGTTGCGGTTGTTCATGGGCGGCGGTAGTAACATGTTCGTTTTCCCCTCTCCTATAAAAAAAAGTTACACCCGATAAACATATAATTAAAAAATCCATAAAAAGGTATATTGTTCAGGCATAATTTAAAAAAAAAACCCAATTCACTTCTGGACATCGAGCTTTAACGTATGGCTCCCTAGACGATGGTGTACTATAATCACACTTGTTGAGTTGAGGCATCATCATCATCATTACAGCCCTTCACAAGTCCACTGCTGAACATAGGCCTCCCCCAAGGAATTCCACAAAGTACGGTCCTGAGCCACCTGCATCCATCGACTTCCTGTATGTCTTACCAGGTCGTAACCCCATCTAGTGGGGGGACACCCTACACTTCGCCTGCCGGTACGAGGCTGCCACTCGAGAATCCTTTTCCCCATCGATTGTCGGTTCTTCGAGCTATATGGCCGGCCCATTGCCACTTCAGCATACTAATCCGTTGAACTATGTCGGACACTCTGGTTGTACTGTGGATATCCTCATTTCTAAGCTTATCACGCAAAGAAACTCCGAGCATAGCCCTATCCATAGCTCGCTGAGTGACCTTGAGCTTCCTCATCTAGCCAGCAGTGAAGGGCCACGTCTCAGTTCCATACGTCATCACTGGCAGCACGCACTGGTTGTACAATCTTGTTTTCAAGTTTTGAGGTATACTTGACGTAATTTCCCGAACGCTGCCCAGCCGAGCTGAATCCGTCGATTGACCAGACTATTTGTTCCAGGTTAACAACATCTTCAACAACGTCGAGCTTAGTGCTCCCAACAACTACCGGCATAGGTGTGACATGGACGTTATACATAATCTTTGTTATATCCATGTTCATCTTAAGACATATCCGTTGGGATGCACTTCATTGAGCATAGTGCTTAGATCCTCCAGCAATTCTGCCATAAGGACCATATCGTCGGCAAATCGAAGGTGAGTGATGTACTCACCGTTGTGTTGTGTCGTATCGTATGTTAATATCGTATCCTTTCTAGTCCAGTAGCTTGAAAACGTCTCCCAATGCAGCAGTGAAGAGTTTCGGGGATATAACGTCACCCCGTCTTACACCTCTCTCCAGTTTGATAGGTTTCGTACTTTGGTTCTGTACTCAGATTGCCATCGTATCCCTACTGCACAAACAGTTCAGCACTTTGATATATCGACAGTCAATTTGTCACCGCTGAAAGGATTGCGGCACCGCCGAAATTTCGACGAAATCAAAGGCTTTCTCAAATTGTACTCCTTTTGTACAATTTTCCGAAGAATAGTGTCGGATAAGACTTGTTCATAGATCTTTACTCACAATTGCGTATGGCTCCAATGATAATGTGTACAGCTGCCCATAGAACCTCTCAATCTCACTCAAAATCTTACGTGTCCCGGAAACGACGCTGCCACACTCGTTCTTCAGCTTGGACAGTTGGCTCTTTCTGGCAGACAGATCTCTAGCAAAGACTTTGGAGCCCTGGTTCCGCTCGATCGCTACTTCAATACGAGCAGTATTAAAGTTGCGTAATTCTGCTGCATGCATTTGGAGATCTGTCTATTCAGTTGCTTGTATGCTGTCGAATCTAATGAAGACTGCAGCTTCATTTCCCGTCTAACAGCCAAGAGATTAAGAGTGTGATCGGAGAGTTTTTGTGTTCTTCTGCCGCGGGCCTTGCAAAACTTAGCTTCGACCGCGTGAACAGTTTCCCCAAGCTTGTCATTCATATCGTCCACTGCATTGTAATCTTCTTGGCACTGAAAACGGTTTTGTAGCTCGAGCTGAAAGGTTTCGGGACTTTAGATTAGAGCACGAGGAGGACGGAGCGGTGACTTCATTAGACGTGACCTCTCCAACTTAACGTTTAGGTTCAGTATGCCTCTCACCATTCGGTGATCCCTGTCGGTTTTCACCCTCGCGATCACTGAGACATCACTGAACAATTATCGTCTGGTCATCATAAAGAAGTCAATCTCATTTTTTATAGAACCGTCGTGGTTCGTCCTGGTCCACTTTCTGGCCGCTTCTGGAAGAAAGAGTTCATCATCAAGAGTCCCTCTTTCTCCATGAAGTCGGCCAGCTGATGGCCCCTTGGGTTCCGTTGCCCTATTCTAAATTTCCCTACTTTCAGCTCACCGTTCTCTCTTGTGCCTAGTTTTTTTTTATAGGATAGAGTGACAAATGAGCACAAAGTCCACCCTTTGGTAAGTGGTTGCTGTGACCCATAGACATCCATATTTATCCTTAATAAAGAATCAAAATGCAGATGCGTTGTCACCCGTGAGAACTAAGATGGAATGCCTCTTTCCAGTAAAAATGGTCGCCGGTTCTCTACATTCACCATACGAAATACAGCAGTGTTAAGCTGCTATTTTATGCTGGTATTCTATGAGAGCGTGGTCCTTCCCCAATCGAGTTGACCCATTCGTGCTACAACTGTACTATTAATATAGCTGCAGCATGGCTCCACCACGTACAGAGAAAGTTTTGCGTTGAAGTCTCCCATTAACACCGTATAGTGAGTTTTGGAGGAACGCATGGCTCTAGATACATACATTTCCTCTACCTCCTCATCGGGATGTGCCGAGGTTGGTGCGTAAACCTGCATGATCATCAGTGAATACCGTTTGGTGATTCTGAGTATAAGGTTGCAACCCTCGTCGACACACTCTCAATCTTTACAACGTTGTTAACGAGAGACTTGTGAACGATAAATCGACTCCTCATTGAGACAGATGGTCGCCCTCCCGGTTATAGAGCAAGTTGCCGGATTCGAGGATTACCATGTCCCCCCTCACTTCAGACCTCAGATAATCCTATAATATTCCAACGCAACTTGTTTATCTCTTCTTCCAGCTTCAGGATCTTCTCGTCAGTCCTCAGGGTGTGAGTTGAGACAGTTTACTAGATATTTTTCTGGTTGTCTGTCTGTATTTTTCAAAAATATAAAATTTTTGTTAACAATGATAAACTACTTGCGACTTAATATAAAAGATGACATTTTACTAAAGGTTTTTAAGTTTAACGTTATACGAGCGCTAAATGTTGAATCCGAAGGTGTAAGAAGAACCTAAGAAAATATAATGTCACGGACAATCCGGGCCATAATTTCAAATGTCTAATAAACATATTATAATATGGATACATTTGATAGATACATAAATGATTATTGTCTGTACGTCTTACCGATCGTAAAATATTAAGTATCTAATAGACCAATTTTAATTTGTATTAATTTGAAACTGATGAATTATGGCAAGTCGCTTTATTAACATAATGAAGGGAGTTCCATAATAATTATGTAAAAATAATTCAGATATAGATATTTTAAAACGTGAAATACAACAAATTGTATGAAAGAAGTCTGATAATATATTTAACTTACATTGTTTTTTTTTTTTTGTACGTGCAGCTATGCAGGTCTAGAAAGACCAGTATCACTGTAAACTATAAGATCTATTGTGATCACTGCTAAGTCCTATGTCTTCAATAAATTGAAGAAACTGCTTAGCTGTGACCAATTCCACTTCCTCTGAGCTAAGTATATAGTTTCACAGATGAGTGTTACGTTCGCACACTAAGGGTCCACAAGTATGCGCTGATAAGTTTATTCCGTTAAGGAACAGAATCGGCACATCCCTAAGTTGCTTAGTCCCAGGATCGACATGTGCTATTTAAGAACAGTGTCCAGTCAGGACTCTTGCCAGAATACGCAGTTTATTCTTACCTAATCCAAGGGCTTCTGAAGCGAATATACGATCGTAAGCCTGGATTAAGATTTTAGAATGTTTTAAGCCTAGTGTATCAGATATAATCAGTGGTAGAGCCACGCGGCAGCTTTTGCTGTCGCACGGATGGGCCGGCTCGAACCGGGGTGGTACCACGACCTCAAAGAAAACCAGCGTGAAGTAGAGGTTCACCTCTGCGTTTCGCTTGGTGAGTGCAGGTGGCCGGAGGCCCTTTTTACTGGAAATGAGGCATTCCATCTTGGTCCTCACGGGTGACAACGCATCTACATTTTGATTTATAATGGAGGATAGATGTAGAAGTCTATGGGCCGCAGCAACCACTTACCATCAAGTGGACTGTGTGCTCGTTTGTCACCCTTATCCTATAAAAAAAAAGATCAGATCTTAAGTGATTTATATTATTTAAGAGTTTCATGGGTCAATCGGGCTTGGCTTTTTGAGATTCCACAAATTTGCTCGGCTTCAAATTGTGTACCCTTTGATCCCTCCCGTGCGAGGTTGTCGGCAAGTTCATTGCCTACAATACCCGCATGACCCCGAATCCATCTCAAAACGACCCTGTTGTTGTAACAACTGTTGAAGTGTACCCCAGGGCGTTTAGACGGTTCACGCAGTCCTCAACTAGCTATGAATTCACTAAGTTTGATCTCAGCGCTAGCAGTGCTGCTTGAGTATCAGAGTTTATATAGATATCTAATACTGTTAACGATTAATGTTTTTGCAGGTCGATTTCCGTACACCAAAGTATTGCGAAAATTTCTGCCTGAAAGTTAAAGGTGAAATTCCCCAAATTCATACTAAGTTTGAATTTGGAGCGTTCCTCTGGGATAAACCTGAAAGCTGCATATTGCACCTCACTGCGGACACTCTACGTTCTCGTTCAATGTCTAGGTCATCGAAGAAGTCCTCGATGACCCAGTGGCCTAGATATTTTAATTTGGTGACTGTTCCTAACGGCACTATTCCAAACCTGACCTGTGGGACTGCCTTGGGTTCTTTGTTTCCTGACTTTAAAAAAAAATAAGTTCACTTTTTTTGGAGTTATACCTGAGACCAGAAGCTTCCACATATCTCTTACACATGCTTATTTAAATCTCGAGTGCCCTGATCGATGGGGTCATCGGCAACATATCACCGCATAACCGATGTTATTTACGGAGTTACCGTCTATTGAGCATCTTACATCATTTCTGCTGAGGTCATAGATGAATCCCTTTATATACAGGTTAAATAGCCTCCGTGTTGTCAAGCCTCCCTGTCTTACAACGCACTCCTAACCTATATTAGTTTGAGTATGAGCACGCCCACCTTACATTATTTGATTGGATGTAGTACCCAGTAACAATATCCTGATACTTTGACGTTGACGTTGTTCTGCCCTTTTCGACGACCCTTCATATAAAAAATCCTTAAATTAGTAATAAAAAAATATTGAGAGTCACTTATCAGGATAAAACTTATCCTATCTCTCAAGTTGGACCTTAATACATACATATATATATTATCTTATGAAACTTTCTATTGTTTTCTTGTTATATTTTGTTCTAAAATTTGGATTACAATTTATTATGTTATTTTGTTTCAATTTTTTTAGTAAGATTAAGCATTATTCATTTTATTCTTCTTTCTCACCTTACAATCTCACGTTTACAAGTGCCTGAGGTTCCTATCACACATATTCTTATTTTAACTTTTGCAAATATAAAATGCTAGGCGTATTGCGAAAAACAATCTTATTTTGCTTTTATATTATGGATACCTAAGACTTATTATAAGACGTACCATATTACTAGTAACGCGAAATTAACTTCTTTATTTGAATATTTAGTTATTTCCTACTAGCTGTTCCCACGCCTTCGCCCGCGTATTATTTAGGATTTTAATAATTTTTCGTGGAACCCTAATTCTTTTTCTTAAATAAAAGTAGCCTATGTTACTTCTTATATCATCAGCTATCTGCCAGTAAAAGTCCTATCAAAATCGGTCCAGCTGTTTCGAAGATTAACCGAAAGAAACTGACAGACAGACATATATGCATTTAGTGAAAAGCTGTTATTTTGACATTACAAATAGATACTCCAATTTTATTTATTTGTATAGATTTCGGCAACAATTGGGGTTGGTCGTAAAAAAACGTATAAAGTACGTAGGTCACTCAATAAGTTTTGAGATGCTCGAAATTTAAAAATTTAACGAACCCGCTTAATGCTTCTATTTTTATTTGAAACTATCCCAAATTGAATGTGTTTTATGGGCAACAACGTTTTTGCCTATCGATCGACCCTTACGTATGTTTGCATGCGCAGTAAAATCAATTAATGTAACGCATTACCGCGCATTTTAATTTAAAAAATAAAAAGTACCGAGTTATTGAAATTTTTTTAATTAAGTTTTCTTCACCATTGCCTTTATTTATAATTATGAACCTTTTCTGCAAATTTGGCTGCTTATTGCAAAATAACCCTGTATATAACTTGGGTATTTTATTTAATGAAACATAATATGCAAAGATTGTATTGAAATATGTTTTATAAAATGTTTTTATATTTCGTCCGTCGGCAGTGTATTCGTGTCGATGTAACTCACTCATCTTGGTGTGATATTACTGCCTTTACTCTTCTCCATTTTCATTAATTCAATCACTCATAAAATATCTTCTCTCTACCACATGTATGCGGATGATGTCCAGATTTACACCCAGTCAACTCTTGAGAATTTGCCGAATGCAAACGCTACATTGAATAAGGATCTAAATTTTATTCACGAGTGGAGTAAATCATATGGCCTAAATGTCAATCCTAAAAAGTCTCAGGCTATCATTATTGGTAGCCAGAGCTTTATCTTAAGAATTGACTGGTTCTCTGTACCACCTATCGTATTCGATGGAACTGTAATCCCTTACTTTGACAATGTCAAAAATCTTGGTATTTATATTGATAATTCCTTAAATTGGATACGAAAACTGAATGAGGTAAGTAAGAAAACTTTTGTCGCTCTTTGTTCACTGCGTCACCATCGATCATTTCTTCCCATTCCTACAAAAATTATGCTCGCAGAGTCTCTTCTCCTTCCGATTCTCGACTATGCTGACGCAATCTATCTAGATATAACTGAGGACCAGCTTGAGAGACTTCAAAATACTAGTATTCGGTTCATATTTAGATTGCGCAAAGTTGGCCATATTTCCAAATTTCGCTCACGTCTCAAGTGGTTACCTATCCGACTTCGCCGGAACTTGCATATACTTTCTATTCTATACTGTGTATTATTTCACCCTTCTACTCCTCCCTATCTAAAGGAGAAGTTTACTTTTGTGGGGCTTCCGGGGGAACCTTTACGCTCTTCAAGAAAATTCATTTTAAGTGTACCAACTCACAAAACATCATTTTTTAATATATCTTTTATTGTCCAGTCTATTAAGCTCTGGAATGCCCTACCTTTGCATATACGTGAAGCACAAACTATTGTTATCTTAAAGCGACTACTTAAAGAGCATTTCTCGTCTCTATCGTTCGGACACCGTTAGGATAAATTGTGTGATTATGTATTTATTGTATCTTATAGCTTTATATTATTGTTTGAGGAATTTTTTTAATTTATATATGTATTTTTGAGTAGATATGTAAGTTTGTTTACATATTTATATGTATATATGTATATGTATATATTATATGTTTTACTTCATCTTTTATTATGTGTTAGTAATTTATATTATTTCATGTATTAGTTATTTATATGTCTTTTTTGCATTTCTTATGAATAAATCGCATGTATTGATATTATATGTTGTATATTTATATTGCACCACCTACCACCTACTTAATCATTGTTTTATTTCTTTACACCTTTGGTTGCCTGGAAGAGATCGATATGTAGCGATAAGGCCGCCAAATTGTACATAATATAATCTGATTTTTGTTTTGTCATTTGTATATTTGTTCGTGGTGTACAATAAAAGTATATTCATTCATTCATATTCATTCATTTAATTGTAATGTTTTAAATAAATAATTTAATAGATTTTCTTCTTTCTTTAAATCCTGCTGTCGTAGCAACTTAAGTATATAAGTTATTATTGTATAGCAACAAGGTTAGAAAACGAGGATCATTTGGTTTAAACTGAACTTGCCAAAACAAGATTACGTGTTTGTATAAAAGTTTGTTTTCCTAGTTTTATTTCCTGTAGATATAACACAATAATTACAATTTTAAGAAGAGTCTTCTACACGGACCACTTATCCTCTCTGTCTTCTTTATCAAGCTGTAAAAGAATTAGTACGCTAGCTAGGCGATGCGCAATCATATTACTATACGTTTAGCATATTTGACGCTGTGTCTCATTGTCGGTCTGATTATTTTATTTCTGGCATAAACGAGATTGTAGTATCGCCATCTATCTAAAGCTACAAGATCTTTTAGCATTTTCCATAATCGTCACTTACGACACAAAATTGGATGATATACATCGCCACTACAAGGCCAATTCTCTCATTATATTAATATAATTCCATGCGCCATACTTTTTTATCATGAATAAGCGGACAGCAGTGTTTATGAAACAGCGTTCAAGAAAGAAACAAACTCCTACAGGTTCCCTACAAGTTTTCATAATAATTCAGTGCCTTTGATAATTTTCTGCTTTTAATTAGTAATTATCTTATTTTTTACCGTAGATTTAACACGATGCTAGGTGATGTAGGGATGCAAGATGGCAAATACTTACCAAGAAAATCCCTTTGAACTCTTGCTTTGAAGAGTCAAAAATTGTATTGGTCTAAAAACTGATGCAGGAATTTTTTTTCTTTGTTTGTTAATAAGTCACTTGTTTTTTTTTTTTAAATTGTGATTTGTCATGTGTGTAGTGTGTAGATGTAAGTGTTGAAATAAATGTCCTTATGTATTTATTTACGTATTTATGAATGTCATATAACGGATCCGACCATGGCACTTCCGAGGGGTCGCCAAAAAAGTAAATAATATGAAATCAATCATCAACCTACAATAAGCCGACAGTTTTTGCATTTGAAAAACATTTCAATAAATCGACGAACTTTTTAGTGATTTTATATGTAACCCCTAAGTCTGTTTACGTTGTTTATCAGTAGGATTTCAGATATAATAATGATTGGTGTGCATTGGTAACACCAGAGTAAAATTAATACAGTAGCACCAATAAATTTATATTATTTTAAATAACATTGATACATATAATTTCCTTAAAACAGGTTATATGAGTTACAGATTCATACTAATAATGTCGAATTTGTATATTTAAAATGTTAATAAACTATTATATAACGCCAAGGTCCCAGATGTGCTTATGGTTGACCTTCAACTTAAACTCGTCAGGAAGAGGATGTTAAATTTTATAGAATTATATTATACTTTAATTTAGTGCAGATTCAGTGATCTATTTAAATAAAATAGTAAAATCATTGCATGTTATTTTTACTTTTACTCGAAGTGCTTAATCAATATTTGAATACAACATAATGATTTCAAACTTAATAATAAAATAATTCTATTATATTAATCACATTGCAAAATTTAAGTGTATACAATAATTATATATAAGAAGGCTTAGAAGAGAAATTTGTTTGTAGTTCTTCAATAAGGCGTTGTTGCCATTTTTAAAGAACAAAATTATCGCGCATTTTGACTAGTTTCAAGGAATTGACAAACTATTAGATTTAGATTTTAGATTTTAACGATACTTAAAACTCCACCCACTTTCGAAAGCTACACTTTGATTCCATCTTCATCTTGATGTTTTTTAGGTAATGGAGAACCTTTGTAACCACCAAGTTTGATTCATCAAACTGACGTCCGGTATACTTGTGTGTTACTCACACTTACATGAAGCTCCAACGACTATGAGTAAAATTGTCCGTAAAACCTCTCAATCTCATCTCAAGTCACCGAGAAATGACGCTGCCACAATTGGTTTTTAACTCAGACAGTTGACTCTTTCCAGCAGACAGGTCTCTGGTGCAGACTTTCGAGCCTTGGTTCTACTCAATAGCTTCTCAGATACGAGCTGTATTGAAGCTGAAGCTGAGTAAATCTCGCCGAATTGTAGTTCCTGATCACCATTATCGATCGCAATCATGTATTTAAATCTGGTATTATGACATTTGGACTTGACATTGGCAGAATTCTTTCAGGAGAAGCCAATAAGTAAAGAAAAAGAAGAAGAACTGTGCATTAGAAACACTTATCATATGCAACGCAATCACACGCTTCCAACACATCGTCGTGGGAAGGTGGAGGGGATGTTCGTACGCAATCCCACGCGTACGACCAGTGTGCTTCGAATAATATATACATGATTTAAAAGGAAAACGAATCCATGAATATATAAAATATGACATAAGTGTTATTCCCGTAAAACACCTCAAGTTTGACATACAAAAGTGCAGAAAAATCGATTGTTATCATTTTCCAGTTCCTTAACTAGTGTATGGTTCTCTACAAACTCCTCTCTGTTTATTTATTTCAAGAACCCAATATCTTAATTTTTTAACTAAAATGCTAAGATGCGAAGATGAGTTTGTAAAAGAAAAACCTTTTTCTCTTTGAAGTGGATATATTCGTATATGAACATCAGGGTGGGTAAATCATTCTCAAACTCACTCTCAGAATCAGAAAACATGGTATAAATTTGTACTCGTGCGTCACCTAAGAATTGACAAGAGTGTCTGCTCCCGAACGTGCTACATTGCATAAAGTGTGTACACCCACGTAGGGACCAGTCTGTTCCTACCCTTAGAAACGCATAAGCAACGCAATCAGACGCTTCCGACGCAACGTCCACCTGCGATATCCAGATCGGCGTGGGAAGGTATTCGTACGCACTACCAGGCGTACGACCAGTGTATTCTTAAAACTTATGTGTAGCACGTCATAATCAAATAGACCTTTGCAATAGACAAAATGCGTCGGCTTTGCATTCTAGGGTAGAGATAACATATTTATTTCAACATATTTAAAAATATAAAATAAACATTTAAATCGCCTTCCTATATTGCTGAGCTGTTCATATCCCAATTTTACAATAAAAGGAGAGACAGACTATTCCCATACTGGTACTTGGTTTTCATTCATTATAAACCATCTACCATCAACAGTCAACTTTATAACCCCGCTATGAAAATAAATGATTTTCAAAAAATCGGGAAGTTATTGACTTAAACCCAGTTTTCAAAAATCGAGGTTTCATCAGGTCTCGACGTCTTAAAGTCCTAGGGAGCTATTGTGACTTTTCCTACGAGGATATCACTATGTACGTATGTATGTAACCCTCTCATAACTTTTGAATAACTTGACCGATTTGAACCAAATTGGTGGCATTCGAAAGGGTTCCACAAAACTTACATTTTCTATACTATTTGAACCGATTCGGATCGGTATATTTTGAGAAATCTCTGAAATAAAATTCATCACAAACAAAATCTCAAAAATCAGTTCTTAAACTCAAAAAACGCCGTCGATTGCTGAAAACGGCATCAAATTCAGTTGATGCGTTGAAAAGAAATCGTTAACAAAAAATTTCGGAAAAAATAAATTTATTTCAATTAACTTTGAAATTTCTTCTCGGATGTATTAAATTCATAGTCATAAATTATAATAGGCGAAATTTGGAGCGCTTTGCATTTGAAATTAGCGGGAGGTTCCAGGGATAGCCTGTAGAGTCAATCGTATTTTTTTATGTATCTTCACCGATTTCTCGGAGACGGCTGACCGATTTAATTTATTTATCAATAGGTTATTATGTTCAAAGGTGATCCCATATAAATTTAAAGAAGGGATCCCAAGGGTGGCAAAATATATCTTTTTAAATAATATTCTACCTATAGTTGTTACCTTAAACTTGCGATATTTCTTAGATCACTCAAAGGAATAACATATATAAATAAAAAGTAGAACCAACTTCTAAAACTTAAAAAAATCACTTTACAGCTTCACTTCACTTCAGGCTATAATCGTAATTCTTTGATACACTATTTCTTAGAAATTGGACTTTAATTATTTAATCTACCGATAATAGCGACATCAATCTATTAGAAACAGTTTAATAGGTTTAATTACCAAAACGTTCTGTAAGTATAACCCTACAAAAATAATATAATGTTCTTTTCTATAGATATGGGATGTTTTATATTATTTATATTTTTCCAACGTGGTAGAGCCATGCTGCAGCTATATTAGTAGTATAGTTGTAGCACGAATGGGTTGGCTCGACCGGGGAAGGACCACGCTCTCACAGAATACCTGCATAAAATAGCAGCTTTACACTGCTGTGTTTCGTATTGTGAGTGTAGAGAACCGGAGACCCTTTTTACTGGAAAAGAGGCATTCCGTCTTAGTCCTCACGGGCGACAACGCATCTGCATTTTGATTCGCAAACGAGGATGGATGTAGATGTCTATGGGCCACATCAACCAATTACCATCAGGTGGACTGTGTGCTCGCTTGCCACCCTATCCTGTAAAAAAATATTTGGTGAAGAATTAAATAAGTGACTTGAAATCATTTAAATTATACGAGAAACAGTCTGGGTTAAAAAAATCACTTAAATATTGGTTAGTGCTTTCAATATTTAACCAACTTTAAATTTCACACTTTAAATTTGAACAATTTCACTTAAATTGTGCACGTGAACATAGCTATCTTCCACACTTGCCCTGTGGTATAGACGTAAGATGATTCATCACCCCTTTTTGTCCCTCGGCTGTCGTAAGTGTTGACTATGGCAAATGCCATCAAAAGATGAAGGCTTTCGTTCGTATTTCCATCTCATTTACGTCAAACCTAAACTATTTAATAAATTACTTCAAACTTATAATACCCAGACTGATGACAGACATCATCGTCAAAAGGGCAAGGCGTGTAGAAAACCGGAGACCCTTGTTACTGGAAAAGAGGCATTCCATTTTAGTGCTCACGGGTGACAACGCATTTGCATTTTGATTCGAAAAACGAGGATGAATGTAGATGTATATGGGCCACAGCAACCACTTACCATCTGGTGGACTGTGTGCTCGTTTGCCACCCTATCCTATAAAAAAAAATTGCATGACTATCTCAACCTCAGAAAAGTCAGTGCAAGATGGGTGCCGCGAATGCTCACTGCGCTTCAAAAGCAGGCGCGGGTTGACTATTGCAGGGAGTTTTTAGAGCTGTGTGGTGACGATCCAACAAGTGTTTTCGATGGGATGGTTATAGGAGATGAAAACTGTGTTCACCACTATGACCCCGAAAGTAAACAGGAGTCTATGCAATGGCATAAAAAGGGATCAGACCCTCCAAGATGGTCAAAGTCACTCCATTGGCCGGTAAAATCATGGTCACAGTTTTTTGGTGATTCCAAAGGAATACGAGTACACAAAAAAGTTGTAACCATCAACGCACACAAATGCTCAGCCACTTTAAGCCGTTTGGGAGAAGCGATAAAAGAAAAGAGAAGAGGAAAGCTGACCAAGGGAGTGGTGCTTCTTCATGTCAACGCACTGGTTCACACGGCTCGGCTCTCTAATACTGCTGTACGCGACAGCGGGCTTGAGGAAATTAACCACCCACCATACACCCCAGATCTAGCCCCTAGTGACTACTTTTTATTCCATAACTTTAAAAATATTTTATAATTTTACCTTTTTTCTAACATACCCATACCGAGAACGCCTAGATTAGAATTTTATGCTGTCAAAATAAAGCAATATAACAGCGAAGACATTGACGTATCATGCGGCATGCCACAAGAGTGTAAAAATGATGAGCGCGTTCAGTGATCATTGCTAACAGAAGCTCTTGTATTGAAGTGTCTCGAGTGCCGGTCACCCAAAATTTATGCAGTATTTGCTTTAGCGCCGGACGCGTTATTAAACGCAGACCTTGACCTAAGTCTTGAGTAAAAAGCAATGCGTAGATAATATATACTTATTGGTGAGAATGCGCTGTATATGTAATGAGTCTAAATACTTCGATTACATAAATTTGTTAATTTATTTGATTTGCTCGTTGGTGTCGTGGTATTAAATGCGGTTGTTGACCATGAGATCTCGGGTTCAAATACTCTGAACGTCTCACCAAAATCATTTATTCGGTTTTTTGTCAAGAAATTTTATTAGCAGCCAAGAGACCGTCCCATCGGAATATGAGAGTAAGGGAATAGAGTGTGCACTTTTGCTTGCGCATACACTGGTGCGTTATAATACTACCCTGCGTATATGGCTAGTCTCTGTTGAGACTGACCGCCATGACTGAAATTCGGTTTGGAGGACATTTTTATTAAACATATATTTTTCTTAAAAAAGGTGTATGAATTATTCAATATAAAATGAAAATTTAATACTTTAACCCCAACATTCTCACTGCAATATCTCCATGTAAACAGCGGGTCTAACCAGCAGATTTAAAGCATCTATATATGAACAAAACTAATTGTTCGGATTCTTTATCAGCTATACAGTATTCTATGTTAAAATGTTTCTTTGCCTCTCAGGCTTTTAAAAGTTCCCAAATACAGTAAATTGGTCAATGTACATTTTGTGACCAATAATGCAGTTGTACCGACACCGTCAATAAGCTGCTAATTTAACTCTTAATCTTTATTCTCTGTTACATAATATACTAGCGATCCGCCCGACTACGCACGGGTAATTTTTAGATCTTGACAATAGCGCCGTATACCGAGTCCAATTGTAAATATAAAATATCCAGGGACCCAAACAAACACGCTAAAAATTGATCAAAATCGATCGAGCCAGTTTTGAGTTTTAGCGAGACTAACGGACAGCAATAGATTTTTATATATAGAAATTATAACGCTCTATATAAAATATTGAACATAAAGGCTATCACATCTAAGGCAATAAAATAAAATGCATCGCAACCTATAATATTGCCTCTGTTTTACTTCAAATCATAACAAAACTTTGGGTGCACTGCTTCTAAAGGCAGCAGGAAAAAGTAAGAAGGTTTATTATTTTAACTCATATTTTAGTTTATATTAACTCATGACAGAATCCAAGGCAAAAAATAGATGCATTTACTACTCTCAACATTTTTCTCGAGATTTTCTCTTCTCCCTATCGTAGAAGTGTTACAACTTATATCTTTTTCTGCTTCTTCATCAGCCGATCGCAAAGTCAGACGCCTTGCACTTTTGACAATGATGTCTGTCACCAGACTGGGTATCATAAGTTTAGTAATTTAGGTTTGATGTAAATGAGGTTATTATACAAACGGAAGCCTTTTTTAATAGAATAGGGTGACCTTCATCTTTTGGTGGCATTTCCCACAGTCAACTCTTACGACAGCCGCGGGACAAAATGGGCTGATGAATCATCTTACGTCTCTACCAAACGGCAAGTGTGGAAGATAGCTATGTGCAAGTGCGCAGTTTTAGTGAAATTGTTCAAATTTAAAGTGTGAAATTTAAAGTTGGTTAAATATTGAAAGCACTTTAACCAAAATTTAAGTGATTTTTTTAACCCAGACTGTTTCTCGTATAATTTAAATGATTTCAAGTCACTTATTTAATTCTTCACCAAACATTTTTATAGCATAGAGTAACAAGCGAGCACACAATCCACCTGATGGTCCATTACAGCCCTTCACAAGTCCACTGCTGAACATATGCCTCCCCCAAGGAATGCCACAAAGCACGGTCCTGAGCCACCTGCATATCTTACCAGGTCTTCACTCCATCTAGTGAGGGGACGCCCAACACTTCGCCTGCCGGTACGAGGCTGCCACTCGAGAACCTTTTTTCCACATTGGTTGTCGGTTCTTCGAGCTATATGGCCGGCCCATAGCCACTTCAGCTTACTAATCCGTTGGGCTATGTCGGTTACTCTGGTTCTACTGCGGATATCCTCATTTCTGAGTTTATCACGCAGAGAAACTCCGAGCATAGCCCTCTCCATAGCTCGCTGAGCGATCTTGAGCTTCCTCATCCGGCTAGCAGTGAAGGACCACGTCTCAGTTCCCTATGTCATCACTGGCACCACGCACTAGTTGTACAGTATCGTTTTCAAGTTTTGAGGTATACCTGAAGAGAAGATGTGCCGTAATTTCCCGAACGCTGCCCAACCGAGTTGAATCCGTCGATTGAGCTCTCGGTCGAAGTTGGACTTATCTAGTCGGACTATTTGTCCCAGGTAAACATACTCGTCAACAATTTCGAGCTTAGTGCTCCCAACAACTACCGGCATAGGTGTGACATGGACATTAAACATGAGTTTTTTGAGTTTTTCCTTGTTTAGTAAGGAATTTAGTCACCGCACGGTAAAGTTACAGCCTATATACGTCCCACTGCTGGGCACAGGCCTCCTCTCATTTCTGAAAGGGTTTAAGGGCCAGGAAGTGTCCACCGCGCTGCCCCAATGCGTGTTGGCGAACTTCACATGTCTTCGAAAATATTTTTTTTTCTCAGACATGCAGGTTTCCTCACAATGTTTTCCTTCACCGCCGAGCACGTGGTAAATTGCAGTTAAAATTGCAATTAACAATTTCATTGGTACCGGCGGGGACTGAACACGGGTTACTCGCGTATTGTGAAATTTACCGCGAGCGCTAACCATCTGAGCTACTACGGCTCCGCACGGTCACCACACGGTGTTTGATTTTTTTCAACATTGTCAAGTATATTATAACAGTGGTAGAGCCACGCGGCAGCTGTTGCTGTCGCACGGATGGGCCGACTCGAACCGGGGTGCTACCACGACCTTACAGAAAACCAGCGTGAAGTAGAGGTTTACCTCTGCGTTTCGCTTGGTGAGTGCAGGTGGCCGGAGGCCCTTTTTACTGGAAATGAGGCATTCCATCTCAGTCCTCACGGGTGACAACGTATCTACATTTTGATTTGTAATAAAGGATAGATGTAGATGTCTATGGGCCGCAGCAACCACTTTCCATCAGGTGGACTGTGTGCTCGTTTGTCACCCTTATTCTATAAAAAAAGTCAGTCATTCCCGTCGCCTAGACTGAAGGTTAAAAAGAATTAATGATATTATCAAGACGAAATTTCATAACTATACCCTCAGGTAGTGTCGTTAGTTAATTATTTTTTAATTGCCCAGATTATTTGCAAATCACCCTAATACCGAGAATAGATTGAACGCCCATCGTATCAGCATTAAGATCCATCAATTCGGAATATAGTGAAGGCACTGTTGTCCACCTGAATACAAATTGCAGGCAAAAAGACTATTAAAGAAAAAACTTTAAGCAACGAGAATTTTTCCGACTTTGTAATTATTTCATAAAACTTTTAAAATAACAGTAATGAATTCATACTCCTCCTTCCTCGTTTTCCCTTACAACATCCTAGAGTCGTCTAGGAATGCAGACAAATACTGATATGACGAGTATTATAACATACAAGGTAATGGTTTAAGATTGCGCAGTAACTATTTAGAACTTCCTTCTGATGACAGAATAAATAGGCTGCAGTAGCTCAGAGGCTAAACGCTCGCCGTAAACTTTAAAGTATGAACAACCAGGCTTCGATTCCCACCGCCAACAGAAATTGCAGTGACTTATTACATTCTCCGCGGTAAAGAAAACAATCGAGAGGTAGGCTCCATTGGCATGCATGCAATACTTTGTTCCGGTCTCCGGTATAGAGAGCCAGTATAATATAATAATACGGGCTGTGGGGCATTCCATCTTAAGCCTGAGAGGTAACAAGCCTGGCCTTCTTTATTTGAAGTTGGCTACAGGCGTCTATGAACATCTACCTGATGCATAGTGGCAACTGCACTGTAAGTTGACTATAAGTGTGATGGTCACTTCAGTTTATTAAAAAAAAATATGCAAATATGTTTAATATTATATTTAAGAAATAGTTATATTTCAAAAAGTAAAAGGTGAATATAAAAACAACGTATATTTAATCATATCGCTAATCCTCTTCGTATAGTTAACACGACCTACAAATCATATGTTACATCTAAGACTGATATATAATTGGTCTATCCATTGACCTTTAATATATTCCGACAGTCAAAATTCTGGAAAAAAACTAATAATTATCATGTCATAAATCATGTTTAATATTTTATTGAAGATGGTTGCTGAGGCCGCTACTGAAGGCCTCTAAAACCAGTTTCGTTGTTTTAAATATCAACGCCTATTATTACCTCCACTCCTGCGTCAATAGGTCAGCCGGATCAGGTAGAATGCCAAGCGCGGTCACGTATTCTTAGAAGCCTTCTAATTCTATTAGGCATGTACATATAAAGTATTACAACGGGGAATGAGCACGGCTTAGATGAAAAATGCGAAATATCATTTTTACAGTTAAACCAATAAACAGCAGCTTTTAAAAAGTAAAAAAACAAAACGTTTACAGTGTATCATAAGAATTTAATAAAACAAAAAAAAAACTTTAAATAAAAAGTAAATACTGACTTTAAAAAACTAAAAAGAGTAAAATAATTTTCACAATAATTTTCAGCTTCTGGATTCGGTGCTAAGACAAAGTGTATAGAAGAATAAATACCCCAACTTTAGATGACGTAGAAATTATTTCATTATCTTTAGCTTTTGTAGTTGGTTTTCATTTTGCAATAAAAAAAATTACCCTTTTAAGAGGACTAACTAATTTCACAAGTTCAAGACACTACAATTTTGACTCAATAGTTACATTACAAACTTAATGCCTTATTTTTCGTTGCAATTTTTTCTTCAATTTATAATGGACCACCCCGGAAGTATAAATAAGAGTATTTCCTATTTAATAAAAAAAATAATCATTTTAATTGGTTGAGCCTTTTCCGAGAAAGGTGAACATACAAAAGGTAAACACATCCGTCGAATATAGAATCTCTTCCTTTTTAAAGTGGGTGAAAATATAGCGTCTTTTTAAAACTTCTTTATTATTAAATCGAGTCCTAAAGCATCTTCAAAAATGAGTAAGTTATTAATTCGACCATACTTTTAATTAAATCCATACACATCTCTATGCTAAGTTGAGAAATTAAGCTATTTGTTTTATTTTGAAATAGACTATACATCCACAGTAGGCCCATTTATATTTCATTTAGATCCTATGATAATAAATGTATGTAAGGAATATAACTTTGTTAGTTGAATTATTTCCGTGCAGAATAGTTCAACGCCTTGTATTATGTGAATGTGATATGTGATGAGATGAATAGGTGTGTATACTTTATTTGTCAAAGTTAAAAGTTAAAGTGAAAATTTAAAGTTATATAAATTGTAACAACGCCATCTATTAAACCTTAATAAAATTAATAAGTATGTGACTCAACATAATACAGAAATGATGAAAATCCAATAATTTGAAACCTGTTTTCATTCCATTGGTTTGTTACAAAAATTAAACATTTATCCGATAGATGGAGACATAAAATAATAATGAAACTATATAACACTTTTAAAGAAGGAGCTCCTTAAAATAATAAAATAATATTTTAATTACAAATCGTGATAGAGATTAAATTTTTGCCTGCAACAGCAACAAATTTCTAAAAGTAATTATTAAATGCCGTGAAGCGTCGGCGAAAGAGAAACCATATTATATATCAGCCCCTGGGTGTCGGATGAGACAACAGAGCGAAATGAAACAGGATATGGGCCGCAGTATTTTCCTGATAATACCTCATTACAAAAAAACTATGGTTGCCAACTCGCCTGCCTCGCCTGAAAAATGTATATCCTTCCAGGCAAGCTATGGACTTTGTTCAGCTGCGAACTTGGATAGGTGATATGTGAAATAATCATTAAATTTTCAACGATACCATAAGACCCTCAACATATGAAGTTTGGTAAGCAAATATATACTACCTGAGTATGTTATATCTTTAATGTGAAAGTAAATTTACCACGGAAGAATAGCAAAAAAATATTCCATCATATTTATCTTTGTAATTAATATGAAAACACAAGATAAATCATGCCAAATGAAGGTTCATAGTCACTGTCTACCCCTCTGGGTGACAGACGGTTTGTGCTTGTGTGTTTATGTTTATGAAAACAGATGGTTTTCAGTTAAATCTGAAATAGTGGTATTAGGTAAAGGTAATTAGCGACTTCCATAAAATACAATGGTATATTTCACTAAGGGAAAAGTAAAAGACCTAAATTCATTAAAAGAATTTACATTTATCATAAAATAAACTTTAAATACACAAATTCGTTATAAAAATTATAGGTAAAAAGTACAAATTATGTAGCGCTATAACACACAGTGAACAGTGCTATTTCATCACGTTATTTATTCTAGGTTCTAATTAGATAAATGCCTAGAAATCATTTTCGGCGATTTTCAGGTTGAGGAGGGGCAGTAGCGAGGTAGTCAAGGGCGCGCTGGATAGCGGCGGGGATTGGGGGAGAAGTTGGAAGATGAGCACCTTGAGGCTGGAATCCGTTTTCATTGGCAACATAGCTCAACTGAATATTACCACCTTCTTCACTTGGGTACTGGAATTGACCCTGAACTTGTAAAGCTGGCTCTTCGGCGCCGATATTCTTTAATGCTCCTGTCTCGTCAGCAGAAATACCATTTCCAGTCTCGTAGGAAAACTGATAAGAGCCGTCAGGGTTAATCTGACTGTCTTGACGCACTATTGGGATTGGCTCTGTGGGTCCTTGGGGTGCAGCGGTGGCAATAGCCAGGAGCGACAAAGCAATCTGAAAGCAAAATTTAAAAAATCATAAAATATCTAAAACATTATATATTTCAAATATTTGAGATACTATAAAAGCACGGCTTTTAACTGAAGATAATTTTTGGAAGTGTTTATTAGTTGCAAAGAAATATATTTTAAATAAAATATTTTTAAACTATAACCACTTAAGCACAATTTCTTCAAGTTTACTTTAAGCACATAATACAAACACTGACACTTACAATGGTTTTCATGTTGGTAGTAAAATGTCGGTGGTGGCACTAGACAATGTTGGTCTCAGATTGCCATATCGGTATATATACGAGTACGTAACTACGTTGCCTACCACCACTGGGTGGTATTGCACCATATGACGCGTAATAATAAATCGACAAATATATGTGCAAGCTTACGTTTTGCAAAGAGTAATGCTGTATCATGACATTATCAATAACTTTTTGATATTTTAAACTCTAAAATAAATATATGTATATCATAAATATATTTAATTTTATAGTTTTAAGAAATTATTTTTTCGGTTATATTTCTCACTTATACATAATAAATATAAAGAGATTTAATTATGAAGAGAAATCAGTGAATTATATGTTTGTAATGAGTAAATATTGTAATACGAAATATATTTGATATATTTTTAAAAAATGTGTGTAGGTTACACACATTTTTTACCTTTTTAAAGTTTATTATAATTATTTTTAGTAGTATTATTTTTTCTAATGGCTTCCTGTTCACTAACTTGTTTTTTTCAGCATTGCAAATGATTCAACTACTCTTTCTTATCTGATAGATAAATTCCAGTATCATTCTTTTTCTCAAGATAAGGATCTTTTTCCTCATCCAATACGTGTTGAGAATTCCTAAACAAATCACCAACTCGGTTGGTAAATCTTTCACCGTTCCAGCTACTCTGCGCTTAAGCTCTTTGCCCGAAAAGCTTAAAAAAGCTCTTAATAAGTTCAAATTGAAAAGTTGGTGCGCGAATACTTTTTAAAGACATCGGGATGAGCTAATATGGATTATGAACTAAGTTTGTATTTTTGTATGTCTCACATATATATATATATATATATATATATATATATGTTGTATATATTCATAGTAAACTACGTACTATTGACCGCATATCGGCGGTTTGAGCATAACCTCTACCCTATATTGTCCCGTTGGTGTTGTAAGAAACGACAGACAGAAACAAACCTGCGATAGCCAGCCCACCTTTCAAGCGTATAAACTGGCAAATATTCCAATCAATCCTTAGAGGAAACCTATGTTCTGGAATTGACCTTTAATATACTGCAACGGTTTTGATTCTGTAATATTTCTATTTATCTGCTGACTTCCAAAAAGGAGATGTACTCAATTCGACTGTATTTTTATTGTTTTTTTATGTGTGTTACCTCATAACTCTGTACTGGGTGAACCGATTTCGATGATTCTTTTTTTATATGAAAGCTGATAGTTCTCTTGTGGTCCCATATGAATTTGATCAAGGTCAGACCAATAGTTTTTTAGTTATTCTTAAATAACTTATATTGAAGTCGGCTGTACAAAAATTTTAATTTTAAATTATGTATTAAAATATTGTTATATTATTTTCAAATACATATTAAGAACTATCTATGCAAACAAGGCTTTACCTTTTGAGTTATAAGAAAGTGATCATTATCTCACTACACCTCGGTTTAACTGGGTGAGAATACCTAAAGGCATTATCATATATTATCTGCCCTTTTTATCTTGTTTCTTAACGTGTAAACAATAAAGTTTAAATAAATAAATCAATAAAGTAAAAATATTTTATACTCATTAAAATCCTCTTGTATCAAAATAAATCAAAATGGAAAATATAATGAAATATATCCGTCAAGAATGATGTAGATATGGCCGTCAAGAATGTATGTATGATAAATGTAAATAATATTTATCATACATATTTTTATGTATGTATATATATATATATATATATATATTATATATTTATTATAATAACGAAACATACACAGACAATCAATAAAAGACCTTTTAATACACGACTTTAATGACATACAACTTCTATAATTTATTTTCGCAAAAATTTGTCTACATTGAAATATTGATAATATTTATCAAAGTCAAATAAACAACGCAAGAACAGAAAATATGTTTCCTGAATTGAAATATACTTTTTATGATATGTAAACAAGAATTTCGTCAACTTGATTTTCAAATACCGAATACCGAATATTGCAGACTTGATATGAAAACATCAAACCATCATCTAAATACTATGCTTACATCTATTCACGTATTTTTTATTCGATTAATGCAACATTCATATTATCATATAAACGTATGATTATATTGTAATCTAACAAGAAAGGTCGAAATTAACAAGTGTAGGTAAAACACGCGAACGTTGATTGAACACTATAACTATAATTCCGACAGTTACAAATTGTTTCATAATTTTGATGCCAGGACTTTGTTAAAATGAAATTTTATTTTAACAGTATTTGTGTCAAAGACATAAAATAATGAAAACACATTAAACTTTGAAGAAATTTCCTTGCTTTGGACTACGACTGAATATTTGTATAAAAATATGAATAATCCCCGTTCTTATAATGTATATTGGCTTTTCTCTCATGTCTGGAATGTTATACTAAACGTTTATGTCTTAAGACGTAATTGCGGCGGTCAATGAATAGTAAGCCTACATTTATAAATACCGTGATTTTATATGTGCCTACATAGTCTATATATTCAGATGTGTATGGTTTATCAGAAATTGTGTACATCGCATCAATCTCATTCTCTTAGTATGCAAGCAACCCCCGTATTCAATCCTGACACACACTATTGAAATTTTTGGTTTCACTAAATAAAGGCTACTAATTACCATGTAATTAGCGATGAAGGAAAACATCTTGAGGAAGTCTTCGTAATTGGAAAAGTAAAAACATTTCGAGGACATAATGATTTCTTATATTTACGCGAACACTACACATTTAAATAAAACTAATTTTACGGATTTTATCGCGTATATTAACTTATTTACCCCCCGTGACCATGGGTGCTGTAAAGTGCTTGAAACGTCGGGAAAGTAAAATAAGTTAATATACGCGATAAAATCCGTAAAATTAGTTTTATTTAAATTTCGAGGACATGTCAAGTCCGACAACAAGCTTCTCTTTTCCGCTTCGAAACTCTCTCGGAAATAAGAGAATGCCTATGATTTGTTGTAAGACGTATTCAAGCTCTGAATATGATTCTAATGCAATAAAGATAAGGAACTAATAAAAGGTCTTTCAATGAAGAATCTCAAGGTCGATAGCTAGCTATGACCTTCTCCAACATGTTCAAGTTTTCTCTGCACAGTGGAACTAGAATATCCAATACAGTCTAACTGATCAGTAAGTTAAAGTAATAATGTACTGAAAAAAATGTTCTCGAGAAGTTTGTACTTCCACCTCAGCATATCATGTGTGTAACGTACATGACCGTGCTTTGTGACAGTTTTTAGGGGACGCCTATAGTAATAACGCAACGTAGTGATATTGATGATGACAGCCTTTACACAAATATTAAAATGTCAAAAACCCTACACCATATGAGTGAGTCTTAAGATAGTCATATTGTTTTGTCATCTAAAATTTCCAAAATAAACTCAAACCAGTAACTTTCATTCCAATACATCTATAGTATACATTACAATATCTTAATTATAGATAAAATTGTACATAAATTTGGCAGTTAAAATCGTGTCAGTATTTTTTGACAAACTGCTATATTATATAAAATTCGAATAAAAGCATTAAAATAAAAATATTGTAGCATATTAAAATTAAAGGCTACTAAAAACTAAAGAAAATGCATCACTCCATTCGTCCATTACGGGAAATAAAAGACTTATGAACTTATGACTTCCTAGAGTCCGTCAAAAACTCTGAGCTTAGTACGTCAACATCATCATGGGGATGATAAAGATTATGACATACCTCATCAAGCATATCTAAGACTCCTAAGACTTCTAAGACAGAAGATTTCCTTATGCCGTTACCATACAGTAGCTAGGTTGGTTCTGTATGGTAGCGGCATAAGGAAATCAAACGTCCCATCTATGACGTATCAGGCGACCAGACGCGAGGCAAATAGATTTTTGGGTCTCCGAGAGATGGTTCTCAAAAACTTCCAGTGTAGTACGTTAAGATTAAGGTTACTGATAATAGTGCTAAAATATTTGAACGATTCTGCCATTGCAGTTTTCCCACAGGTAACGTAAGTGTAGACTAAAGATCTTTTTGGCTTTCGATTGATAGCGATATAACTATCTCGTTTACGCCAACCGTAAAATATCGAGAATTTTTACGCGGTAGAGCCATGCTGCAGCTATATTAGAAGTATAGTTGTAGCACGAATGGGTCGGCTCGACCGGGTAAGGACCACTCTCTCACAGAATACCAGCGTAAAATAGCAGCTTAACACTGCTGAGTTTCATATGGTGAGTGTAGAGAACCGGAGAGCCTTTTTACTGGAAAAGAGGCATTCTATCTTAGTCCTCACGGGTGACAACGCATCTGCATTTTGATTCGCAAACGAGGATGTAGATGTCTATGGGCCACAGCAACCACTTACCATCAGGTGGACTGTGTGCCCGTTTGTCACCCTATCCTATAAAAAAATAGTGATAGGAAGCAGTGGCAAAAGTGCGAGACGTCTGGTACAGCATTAACCAATTCACCTGCCAAACGTGGCATTTATGAGAAATAAAACGTTTTTAAAACAAATTAATAAGTAATAAAAACATCCTCCATAGAACGGGAGATACTCATACCCAACAGTAGATTTTACGAACTAAAAGTAAGAAGAAAGAAAAAGGTACTAAATATGTATAAGAGATACGACAATAATAGAGAATATAGAATCATATACGATTATTTACTATCATAAACGTAATTCTTTCCTCAGAAAACAATTACTTCTTTAGCTTTTAGGTTGTAATTTTGTAACTTTATCTCTACAACCTTCAACTTTCAATTAGCACCGTGAAGTTTCTTTAGACAAACGTGTGTATTTCGTTATTGAAATTGTATTTAATGAAAAGAATATTTGTATTCGATGAAGCTTAGTTTCACAATCAAATTATGGTTATATATACATATGCAGAATAAATCTTTCTTGAGACGTTGAAGTCTTTTTAACCAATTCAGCTCACCGTGAATTTTATTTCTTTATAAAAGTTTTTTATATCGTATTTTATTTGTATAAAATTGTAGAAAAATCTCTTTGATTGTACTGTTTGTATCTGGCTGGTTTTAATATCAATACATTTAAGACATTAAGAAAAAGAAAAATAAAAAGTAAAAAACACATTCCCGCCAGTTTTCAATTGTTTTTCTGTCCGCCATCATTAGTGATTCTAACGAAGAAATTCGATTCATTCAGAAGTTTTACTACAAAAAAAAGTAAAAATGCGACTCATGCCACAATTACAATTTGTGACGTTTATGGACTTAATGCAGTATTAGTAAGAGTAGCACAAAGTTGGTTCAAGTGTTTTCAGTTCGAGAATTTTAATGTCAAAGATGCATCTCGCTCTGGTCGCCCTCATATGGATAAAGTCGAAGCTATTTTTAAACAGTGGAGCAAGATCGACATATTAGTACTCGTAGTAAAACATAGCCGAGGACTTGAGGATTGACCACAAACCAGTTTTGACCCATTTAAAAGTCTGGCTATACAAAAAATCTCGATATTTGACTACCACACGAACTCACTGAAAGAAACCTAATGAATCGTGTACTCACTTGCGATTTTCTTTTAAAACGTAATGAAACCAAACTATTTTCGAAAAGATTGATCATGGATAATAAAAAGTGGATCACCTACGAGAAGAACGTGTGATAAATCATTACTGTAACGAAACCCGGATCAACACGCATTAAGGTGATGCTATTTGTATGGTCTGATTGGAAGGCCATCGTTTATTATGAGCTTTTACTGCCGCACAAAACTATTGAGTCGGATATCTACTGCTCGCAACTAATGATACTCAAGCAAAAAATTGAGCAAAACCGGCCGGAATTGATCAACAATCAACAGAAAAGGAGTGGTCTTTCATCATGATAACGAGACCACACATATTTGGCCACTCAGCAAAAATTGAGAGAGCTTAGTTGGGAAGTGTTAATGTATCCACTATATAGTAATGACCTTGCACACTCAGATTTACATCTGTTTCGGTCTCTTAAGTATTCTTCGGGTAGTGTTAGGTTACTATGGAGAGATGACTGTCAAAACTACTTGTCGCATTTTTTTGATCAAAAATCCCAAGATTTCTACAGCAACAAGATTATGTCACCTCCTACAAGATTACAACAAGTTATCGAACAAAATGACGCATAATTAAATGTAATTAAACTTTGAAAAAAAATATGTCTTTAATTTGTATATAAAATACGAAAAAACTTTTCCCCGACTTAATATAAAGCTGATACAGTTGGACATCAACTGTAAATATAGGTGATATTTGCTAAAATTTATTACGGAAATAAGTGCATAAACATTGACAAAAGCATCGAAGATAAAACACGGCCACGAGGAATACCAGCAACAAAATTACTACAAGTAAGTAAGCAAAACAATAACAATACTGCTAGAAGTTTAAAAATCAAAAAGTGGGGATATCATCGGTGTTCTTTTTTGCGTTGGTTAGACAACCATATAGGAGATGTGCCAGAGTATAAAAGCAAAGTTTATTAAATTCGAAGCCGGGGCAATAGGATCTGTTAATCTGGCATTATTTAGACTTAAGATAATCATAAATCATTTAATTTATCAACTTTTCGTTTTCGCAAAAAAATATCCAAGTTTTTTAACTGAAACATTGCCTAGATCTCTCATGCCAGTGCTCACTATCTGTTTTGCAAGTTTCTTCAAGTTTTATTACAATTGGATCAGCCATTCTGGAGATTAGCGCGGACAGACAAACAGATAGACAAACAAAAAAAATTAAAAATTTTATTCATATCTAAATGGCATACAAATAACTCCCTCAGATCAGTAAGAGGCATTTAGATACATCAATTTTATTTATATGGATAGATGTGATGTGGGAAACTATTATTTTTCAATGGTGAATACAATCACACAGTTCACCTGATGGTAAGTAGATGCTGTAGCCCGCATGTCAATGCGTTATCACTCATGAGAGCTTAAACAGAACCCCTCGTTACCAGGTAAAAGGGTATACGGTTCTCTACTCACTCGTCGTCGTCACTCACCATACGAAACACATCAGCGTTAATCTGCGACTATGGGCTGGTAATATTCAAGCATACAACCTTTCCTGCTTGAGCCGACCCATTCGTGAGTTCCCATAATATAACTTCAACGTGGCTCTACCATGTTAAAATTCGATGCAATATTAGCATTACTATCTTACGTCCAATACCATATTAACCAACAGTTTAACTGGCTATACTACATGCAATTAATAAAATTAAAAAAATAGTTTAGTACATGTTAACATGAAAATACATATTAAAAATATTAGAAGCATTACACCACATATTCATAATACTATACAAATAAACAAATATGTCTTACAACATGTGGAGATGATGAGAAAACATTGTGTAAACGTCATGAATCGTTTGATTTTGTGAAGACGTTTTATTACGTAATCACTCATAAAATCTTAAAGATTTTTGGATGAAATTTCTTAAACAGATAGACCATGCCCTGGATTTAATATATAGGATATATTTTACCACGGGAAAATAAAAGTTAAGGTATGGAAATTAATATTGGTGCGTTTCAGTTTCCTCTCTTGTGGGAAGACAGAAGGCAGAAGCTAGTAATAATTACTAAGAAAATGACGTAACGAAATGTACGTTTACATTTACTCAATGTGTTGCCAAATTTTTATAATATGAGAAAACCATAAACAAAAATTATTTTATAAAAAATACTTAAAATGAACTAAAAGCAGAAAGACGAAAACACAACTTTACGACTGGTTTAATGAGTTTAAATGTGGTCGCACTAATCTCACCGATGATCTGCGTGAGGGACGGTCTTCTACAGCGACAACTGATGATAACATCAGTGTTGTGTGGCGTATAATAGAGGCTGACAAAAGAGTCACTTATCAGCAGATTTGGACAAGCTTGGGCATCGGTATGATTCAGGTGCACAAAACCCTCCATGAACATTTAGCGGTCAGGAAGCTTTGCGCCCGTTGGATACCTCATAATTTGACAGAGGCCCAAAAGCTCCATCGTGTTGATTGGTGTTGTGAAATGGTGCAAAGATTTAACGAAGGTGACTCAAATGCTGTGATCGACATACTTACTGGTGACGAAAGCTGGATTTATTGTTGTAATCCTGAAACTAAGAGACAGTCTGCGTGTTTCCTTCCGAGGAGCTGTCAACTAAAGTTAAGAGAGGTCGAAGCATGGGAAAAAAGATGGTGGCTTCGTTCTTCGAAAGGACAGGTCATCATCATCATCATTATTACAGCCCTTCACAAGTCCACTGCTGAACATAGGCCTCCCCCAAAGAATGCCACAAAGCACGGTCCTGAGCCACCTGCATCCATCGACTTCCTGCATGTCTTACCAGGTCGTCACTCCATCTCGTGGGGGGACGCCCTACACTTCGCCTACCGGTACGAGGCTGCCACTCGAGAACCTTTCTTCCCCATCGGTTGTCGGTTCTTCGAGCTATATGGCCGGCCCACTGCCACTTCAGCTTACTAATCCGTTGGGCTATGTCGGTTACTCTGGTTCTACTGCGGATATCCTCATTCCTAAGTTTATCACGCAGAGAAACTCCGAGCATAGCCCTCTCCATAGCTCGCTGAGCGACCTTGAGCTTCCTCATACGGCCAGCAGTGAAGGACCACGTCTCAGTTCCATAAGTCATCACTGGCAACACGCACTGGTTGTACAATTTCGTTTTCAGGTTTTGAGGTATGTCTGACGAGAAGATGTGTCGTAGCTTCCCGAACGCTGCCCAGCCGAGTTGAATCCGTCGATTGACCTCTCGGTCGAAGTTGGACTTACCTAGTCGGACTATTTGTCCCAGGTAAACATACTCGTCAACAACTTCGAGCTTAGTGCTCCCAACAACTACCGGCATAGGTGTGACATGGACATTGAACATGATCTTTGTTTTGTCCATGTTCATCTTAAGACCTATCCGTTGGGAAACACTATCGAGGTCATTGAGCATAGTGCTTAGGTCCTCCAGCGATTCTGCCATAAGGACTATATCGTCGGCAAATCGAAGGTGAGTGATGTACTCGCCATTGATGTTGATACCGTATCCTTTCCAGTCCAGAAGCTTGAAAACGTCTTCCAATGCAGCGGTGAAGAGTTTCGAGGATATGACGTCACCCTGTCTTACACCTCTCTGCAATTGGATAGGTTTCGTACTCTGGTTCTGTACTCGGATAGCCATCGTAGCCCTACTGTACAAGCACTTCAACACTTCGATATACCGACAGTCAACTTGGCACCGCTGAAGGGACTGCAGCACCGCCCAAATTTCGACGGAATCAAAGGCTTTCTCATAGTCCACATACGCCACACATAGTGGCAAATTGTACTCTTCGGACTTCTGTACAATTTGTCGAAGGGTATGTATGTGGTCTATGGTGCTAAAGCCCTTTCGGAAACCGGCTTGTTCGGGAGGCTGGAAGTCGTCAAGTCTGCGCGCGAGACGATTCGTAATGACTCTCGAAAACAGCACGTAGACGCGGCTCAGAAGGGAAATCGGTCTGTAGTTCTTCAAGAGAGCGTTGTCACCTTTCTTGAAGAACAAGACCACCGCACTTCTGCTCCACGCCTCCGGTGTAATGCCACCATGGAGGACGGAATTAAAGAGCTTCTGAAGGACTTCAAGTACCGGTCTTCCACCCGCTTTCAGAAGCTCCGCTGTAATTCCATCCTCGCCTGGGGCCTTACCGTTTTTAAGGTGCTGGAGAGCCATTCTAATCTCGCTCAGACTGACGTCCGGGATATCTTCGGAATAGTGTCGGATGAGACTCGCTCTTGGATCGTTACTCACACTTGCGTGTGGCTCCAACGACGACGTGTACAGCTGCCCATAGAACCTCTCAATCTCACTCAAAATCTCAGGTGTCCCGGAAACGATGCTGCCACATCCTGTCTTCAGCTTTGACAGGTGGCTCTTTCTGGCAGACAGATCTCTGGCAAAGACTTTGGAGCCTTGGTTCCGCTCGATCGCTTCTTCAATACGAGCTGTATTGAAGTTGCGTAAGTCCCGCCGCATGCATTTGGAGATCTGTCTGTTCAGATGCCTGTATGCTGTCAAGTCTGTTGAAGAATGTAGCTTTATCTCCCGTCTAACAGCCATGAGATTAAGAGTGTGATCGGAGAGTTTTTGTGTTCTTCTGCGGCGGGTCTTGCAGAACTTAGCTCCGACCGCATGGACAGTTTCCACGAGCTTGTCATTCATATCGTCCACTTCATTGCAGTCTTCTAGGCACTGAAAACGGTTTTGTAACTCGAGCTGAAAGGTTTCGGGACTTTGGAACAGAGCACGAGGGGGACGGAGCGTTGACTTCATTAGACGAGACCTCTCCAACTTAACGTTTAGGTTCAGTGTGCCTCTAACCATTCGGTGATCGCTACCAGTTTTCACCCTCGCGATCACGGAGACATCACTGAACAGTTGTCGTCTGGTCGTCATAATGAAGTCAATCTCATTTTTTGTCGAACCGTCGGAGCTCGACCAGGTCCACTTTCAGTGGGGCCGCTTCTGGAAGAAAGAGTTCATCATAAAGAGTCCCTCTTTCTCCATGAAGTCGGCCAGCTGCTGGCCCCTTGGGTTCCGTTGCCCTATTCCAAATTTCCCTACTTTCAGCTCACCGTTCTCTCTTGTGCCTAGTTTTGCATTGAAGTCTCCCATTAACACCGTATATTGGGTTTTGGAGGAATGCATGGCTCTAGAGATATCCTCATACATTTCCTCCACCTACCCATCGGGGTGTGCCGAGGTTGGTGCGTAAACCTGTATGACCTTCAGCGAATACCGTTTGGTGATTCTGAGTATAAGGTACGCAACCCTCGTCGACACACTCCCGATCTTTACAACGTTGTTAACGAGAGACTTGTGGACGATAAATCCGACACCTCCTTGGGACAGATGGTCGCCCTCCCGGTGATAGAGCAAGTTGCCGGATTCGAGGATTACCGTGTCCTCCCCCTCTCTTCGGACTTCGGATAATCCTATAATATGCCAGCGCAACTTGTCTATCTCTTCTTCCAGCTCCACGATCTTCTCGTCAGTCCTCAGGGTGCGTGCGTTGTACGTTGCCAGGTCGAGTCGTTTAAGGTGGCAACCGAACCTCCACCGGAGATTCTTAGCACCCCCTGCCCCGCCGTTACCATGGTCGCCACCGTAGCCAGGAATAGCGGGGCCGCCGGGGACTGGGGGCCGTCTCTTTGTTACATTCATAGGGGGGTATTTGCCATAGTTGCCACGCTTGGCGAGCGGGTTGGCAACCGCAGTTTTTTTATTGTAATTTTGGCTATTATCAGGAAGATGCTGCTGCCCATCTCCTGCCTGTTTCCCTTTGTCGCCTTTTACGACACCCACGGGAGGATATGGGGTAGTGGTATTCTTGACCGCCACTACACGGCATAAGGACAGGTCATTACGCAACAATTACTTTTAGAGGATCGAAAAACAGTTACTGCAGAGTGGTACACTAATAATTGTTTGCCACTTGTCTTGGAAACGACCTCGCAGTAGGCTGCGAGGTCGTTTCCAAGACAAGTGGAGGATCCTAGATCCTCCTTCACCACGACAACGGCTCGTCGCACACCACCAAGCAAACAATCGACTACTTGGCGACGTCAGACGTGGAATTACTGGGTCACCTGCCCTATAACCCCGACGTACGAGACCTTGCAATTTTTATTTATTTCCGAAAATAAAATAAAAACCTCGAGGAAAGCGTTTTATGGACGCCGAGGAAGTAGCGGCTGCGTTTCAAAATGCCGTCGTAGAGACCCCTAAGGACGAGTGGGCAAGGTGCTTTTCTCAGTGATTCTATCGGATGCAGCGATGTAGTTATGTAAATGGCAGTGTTAAGCTGATATTTTGAAAATATATAATAAAACTAACAACTTGCTAGTTTGTTCAATTTTTGATTTTCTAAGAACTTTCAGTGTCACCCTCGTATCCAAATACGTACAGTTTCTAACGGATCATAATGAAACTAGCCATGTTTATCTTTTTGGTATAAAAGCTATTAATATTATTTAACTTTTTATATAAGGTCATAGAGCCATGAGCTAAGCAGGGGCTAAAGCGCTCGCTGTAAATTTCACAGTACACGAGCAATTCGGGTTTGATCCCCGTCGGCACCAATGAAATTGTTATTTGCAATTTTAAGTGCTGACGCCACGTGCTCGGCAGTGAAGAAAAATATTGTGAGGAAAACTTCATGTCTGAGAAATAAGAAAAAAATATTTCGAAGACATGTGATGTTCGCCGACACGCGCGGCAGACATTTCCTTGTCCTAAAACGCTCTCAGAAGTGTGAGGAAGCCTTTTCCGAACAGTCGGACATATATAGGATTTAACTTTAACTTTTATAAGTTTTATATTATAGTTTATAATTTAATATTATAACTTTTGTATATTGATGTGTATACAAGATATTCATAAATCATATAACAAGACGCACGGTAGATTTCCATCCTAACTCTTTAGAGATATATAGCATTCTGGCGAAGCGTTTTGCTTCTTGGTTTATAATATATAGATAAAGTCATTGAAACAATTTCAGACTTTTTCTTTAAGAGAAAAGGGAAGAGTGTTTTACTACCCAGTAGTGCTTAACATCTTTTCATTTGATCGCAATGTAGTAGTGTAATTCTTTTTAAATTTAGATTCGCTTTCAATACGAGATAAATTAAGCTACACTGCACTTTCTAATTGTTTCGCGGGCATTTATATATCTTCATTACTTATACTGAAGCGTGACACACTTTTTTGCAACTGTATGATGACTAACGATGTCGAAATTAGTCAGGTGTTTACAGCAAAAGATTATAAGCATAAGTTATGACAACTGTTGATACCCCGTAGCATACAAGTTCCATTTTCTTAAATCTATATGTAAAAATAAATGTGAAGTTTGAATTTCAGAGTTCGAAGCCTATATTCTAAATAAGATAAAAGCACTAGTACTGTTATTATCAGTAGCCGATAAAATTTGTAGTAATTAAAATTTCATAAATATTGTATTAATCAGTTCTTTGGAAGATACTTATACAGGAACTAATTATACTAATCGGTATAAATAAAATGCAGCAGATGATTTATAATTTATATGCGGCCGGAAGAGAGTTGTGGAGAGAACAGACCCCTGAAGAACTCCGGCGTTTGTCGCGATAGGACAGGACGAGCAGCCATCGATGATGACTCGGAGAAATCGTTCACTCAGAAAGTCCTTCACCCAGTCAATCAGGTCAGGGAATAAGCCGTACGCTGAAAGCTTGCCTAATAAACTAGCGTGCCAAACCCTGTCATAAGTCTTTGAAACACAGAGGGAATCAGTAAGTGCTTCACCAATGTTCTCGAGGGCTTTACCCCATATGTGAGTGGCATACGATAGAAGGTCCCCAGTTGATCGATTTTGGCGAAACCCGTACTGGCGATCACTGATCATTCTGCCCTGGGTATGCCATAAGGTGGACGTTCAATATACGCTCCGTAATCTTGCAGAGTATGGAAATTGGCCGATAGTTGGTAGGATTGGTATGGCTACCTTTTTTAGGCACAGGCTGTACATTGGCCAGCTTCCAAGATTCGGGTACTATTCCAGTCCTGAATGACAGGTAGAACAAGCGCGTCAACACATGAGACAATTCAGATGCACAGACCTTTAGAACTATACCATCACGTCTAGCTTTGTTCACATCTAGACTGCAAGGTTTTAAGAACCTCCTTGGTAGTGATACAGACCTCTGACATAGAGGTACCGCAGTGAAGTAATTGAGATGGTACGCTATTACTACCGTCCACACGTGAATTGCAAGTAAAAGGAAAAGCAAATAAGTCCACTTTCTCCTTAGACGCATGCGCCAGTGAGCCATCTGGTTTTACCAGCGAATGCAGTATAGACCGAAAAAATTTGTCTCGACCGCTTTGGCGAGAGTCCAAAAAGCTCTACTGCCAGATGGTTTGAGAGGGAGCTTTATACCGATGCGCTTAATGCGGTAGAAACTAGCTTGTCATAATGCCTTTTTGCAGGGCTTGGCAGCTTGGTTAAAGGCTCTTTTCTTAAGGCTAACATCAGAGCTTTGCGGCCTCGAACATCGACCCAGAATAATTACGCCATATGCTAGTGCTTTTTAGCACAAGCGCACTCAAAGTCGAACCATAGGCGAGCTTTACCACCAATGAGCACGTGAGCAAAGGGGATGAAATACTCCATCGCTTGACTTATCATATCGGTTATGGCATCTGCGCAGCTCGACGGATCTGCAGACGAGATGTAAACCTGCCGCCAAGGATAAGATCCAAATAAATGCCGCATCTCATTCCAATCTGCTGACTTGTATCACCACACTCGCCGCACAGCGTGGAAATCGTAGTTAGGTGGGGAATATAAAGACACTGATTTCACCAGACAGTGGTCAGAAGTTCCCAAGGGTGAAGTAATCTGAGCATCGTGCCTGTCTGGATCGGTCGTCAGCAGAAAGAAAGTCGAGGCAGTAGCCTGTGTGTCCATTCACACCAGGTACCCTAGTCACTTGTTGTGCCAGCCGGGAGACCCCAGCGACAAGGATTTTGACCAAATTATAACGGTTAGAAGTGGTTTCAACCAAGAATGTTAGTCAAAATTACTTTTGACTTATACTTATGAATTATTAAACTTAAAAAGTATAATTCTTTCAATATTATATACACACCGGCACAATTAGCGGAACAGAAAAAAAAGTGAGACTATGAGATAATAACGCATATATTTGACGAAAATGTAATTAGACACAAAATAACAAATTGATTAACATCTTTTAACAACGACTTTGAAAAGTCTTCGTTATTTTTTATTGAAAAATAACGAAATTTTAAATAAGTGAAATTTTTAGATGATTATGAACCATCACAAAAAATAAAAAAAAGTAAGCATTAAATGATTTAACAATAAAATTAAAGCAAAATTAATAACGAGTGTTTCCCCCTCTTGCTCTGATTACGGTTTCCATTCGTCTGGGCATGCTACAGATTATGTTACCGATGATTTCTTGAGGCAACCGCTCCCACTCCTCAAGTAATGCGTTTCCAAGTTCATTCAGATTGTTGGGGTGTGGCATTCTGGATTTAACCCTTCTTTTTAGCAAGTCCCAGACATGCTCTATCGGATTCATATCGGGGGAATTTGCTGGCCACTGCATCACCGGTATACCTACGTGGCTCAGATATATGCCTGTACCGATTGTGCACTATGAGCACGAGCATTATCTTGCATTAGAATAAAGTCGTCACCAATAAATGGGGCAAATGGTACAACATGTTCTTCTAAAATGTCTCTGATGTATCGATCTGCTGTCATGGTCCCTGTGACTATTACTAACTCCGTGCGGGCTCCCAAACATATCCCTCCCCAAACCATAATCGAGCCGCCACCATAAGCCACTGTGTGTTCAAAATTAGACTGTATGTGGCGTTCTCCTTTGCGTCTCCATATTCGCTGTCTCCCATCGATCTGTTTTAAAAGAACTCTGCACTCATCAGTAAAGAGAACCTGCTGCCATTCGTTCAAATCCCAATGACGATGTTCTCGCGCATAGCTTAATCGGTTTACGCGGTCTCTCAAGTTTTGGGCCTTTGTCAGGTATATACGACCCTAAACCAACTTTTTCAAATCTCCTGCGAACTGTACGCTCACTTACTCGTACTCCTCGAACGTCTTCCAGTTCATTTCGAGCTTGTACAGCCGTTAATCGCGTATTCCTACGAACTCCAAGTTGTAAAAAACTGTCATCTCGCCTCGATGTACATCTTTTTCTACCTTCCTCCTCACAAGAGAATTAGACGATCTGTACCGCTGGATGCTGCGATGAATCGTTGAAACTGGTCGACGAAGCTTTGAGGCAATCGATCTGTAGGTATGGCCATTTCTTCTCATTTCATCAGCCCTAATGATTTCCAGTGATGTTAAGTCAGGCACAATAAAGAGCTTTTAATAAACGAAATTGCCTATAGAATAACAAATTTATAAAAAACCATTAAGTGCAATTTTTCAAAAAAATTACAATTACGTAGTTATTACTCGAACAAATTGACAAAACGTATTGTTCGGGAAAATAAAACAAATGAATGAAAAAAGTGTATGTCATCTAATTTTCTATTTTCAAATTTGACAATAAATTAAAAATATATCATAACTGGCAAGTTCCTCAAGTAAAAGATTTTAAAATCCTGCTTTTTTTGTGTTCCGCTAATTGTGCCGGTGTGTATATTTTATATCATTATAAACTTTTAAACTTGTTTATTGGCAAACTTTGTACATGTGCTGGGTTTTTGTTGTAAAAGCGTATACATTGCCCCATAAATGAGTTACTGATTCTGTGGAGTTTAGTAACTAGCAATTGATACTGGTTGGCCGCATCAGTGATTAAACTTCAGTCCATAATTTTTAAAGTAAGTTTTACAATCGAGCATTCAGTTTATTTGATGGCAATTGTATTGTTGTGACCCAAAAACAGCTTCTCCTAAAATCGATAAAAATCAAAATATAAAACCACCTTACGCACCTTAGCCTACTGTAGCTGATATTGCGAGTTTCGACCGATAGTCTGAACTTTAAATCAGGCAAAATCACTTTTGACTAAGAACGTTGGTCAAAACTACTTTAAACTACAAAAATCAGTCAAAACGGTTTTTGACTAAGAGCATCGGTCAAAACCATTTTTGCCTGATTTTCGCAGTCAAAAGTAGTTTTGTCCGGTTATGAGTTTTGACTGTAACCTATATATTCTGCAAGTTCATTTAGTTATACAGTAATAATAAATAAATAAACTTAACAGGTGATGCATTTCGATGACAATAAAATTCAATATAAAGTAAAAAAGATATATTCACGCTACAAAAATAAAAAAAACAATTAGGTATATCCAATACTACATTATAAAAACATATGATGCACATTTTACGCTTCTTGCCGAATAAATAGCACAATAATAGAAGATATACGTATAATGGCACATTAAAAAACTGTGTTCAGTATACAATTTTTCTCAAGAATACCAGTTTTTGTTGATCAGTCACTGGATATTCTTTAGTTAGATTCAGGCTGAGGAGGTGCGGTCGCGAGGTATGCAAGGGCGCGCTGAATAGCCTCGGGTACAGGAGGAACGGTAGGTAAGTGAGCGCCTTGGGGCTGGTAGCCATTTTCATCAGCGACGTAAGTCAGCTGGATGTTTTGCCCATCTTCACCTGGGTACTGAAACTGTCCATGCACCTCCAAAGCCTCAACGTCTCCAACCTTCTTCAAATCACCCTTTTGGTCAGCACTGATGCCATTGCCGGTTTCAAAGGAGTACTGGTAAGATCCATCACCGTTGATCTGGCTGTCCTGACGAACAATCGGGATGGGCTCCGGTGGCGCTTGAGGAGCAGCAAACGCCACGACCACGAAAAAAGCAACTAAAGCCTGTAAAAATAAATGAATGCAATATTTGATACCGCCCTTAAACCACTTTCTTCACGGAAAATTATTTATATGCAACAAAATAATGAGCAATGAAAAGTTTTAATTCACACATTGTTCGCACATGGCACCTATTCCTTTTTTATAGCACTAACCACATGATTTCATTTTGAGCATACGTGAACAATAATAGCACAGTTCCAAATGATAACTTACAATTGACTTCATTGTTGACCAATTGACTTTTGGGTGACTAGTTGAAGAAGCTGAAGGTGTACTGATGTACTCGTATTGACTGATAACATCGCATCCTTACAATCTGAGTATTTATAGCTGGTACGATTTATCCACCTCCCTGCAAGACTAATTTCACAATTCATTGCGAAGTGGCAGAATCTATAAAATAAGTAAACAGTAAATGCATTACCTCGACTCGTATATGTCAACTCAGTACGACAACGTAACTGTTGTCAACAAAGCTAACGGCTTTTCCATTTGTTCAGTATTGACCTTAACGCAAGCAAAGTATTTACACCCACAACATCGTATATGCTGATATTTAAACACGCTTTGGTCGCATAAGCTTTAACTTAATTGTATAAAGGTTTTATATTCGACGAATATGTTTTTCATGTATTTTCACCGATTTCTGAAAAATGGTTGAACCCATTAAAATTATATATTTATATATCGTTAGATACAGAGATGAAAAGTTCCATCACTAAGGGTGGAAAAATAGGAGATAATGATATCAATATACGTATTTAAGTGACATCCTAGTTGTTGCCTTAAGCTTTTTAAGTTTTTATTAGGAAATAAAAACCAACTTCTTATAATAAAAAATAATTTCCACTTATTAGCTTTTATTTACTTGTTTTACTTTTTTTATTTCTTCAATACATTATGTCCTAGCTCCGACTTCAAGCTATTATAATATATGGAAGTAAGTTATGTCTTACTAATTCATTTGAAATTCTTAATGTCTGGCCTTAAAAGTTTTATGTCTAGTCATAAATGTTCTTTAACGAATTATTTTTACGTAGTAGAGCCGCGCTGCAGATGTACTATGGCTGTAGCGCAAATGAATTGATTAGACCTGGAAAGGGACACACTCGCTCAGAATACTATAAAATAGCAGCAATATAAAACACTGCTGTGTTTCGTATGGTGAATGACAAGAACTTATTTAGTACGCAGGGGGTGACAACGGTACTATAATTTGGTCCTTAATGAGGAATCAGTTATAAAGTCCTTCTTAGACATCTGTGAATATGTTTCACAAGCCATCGGGTAAGTTATACGCTTGTTGGTTGACTGTCTCTTTGGTCTAGTGTTCGTAAACGCGGTTGCTGATCATGTTGGGGTCCAGGGTTCTAGTCCTGGGTCCAGCTAAAATCAGTTACTGGATTTTTGCTGTCAAGAAGTTCTCAGTAGCAGTCTAAAGCCAGGAAGTGGGCGGTGTTTTCACCCCCATGCCTCGGAAAACACGTAAAAGGCGTTGGTCCAGCGCTCAATCTCCGGTTGAGACTGGCCACCGTGACCGAAATTCGGTCTTGGATATTATTTATTTTATGATAATTTTAATATATTATTTACATAACATTGAAATATATACAATACTAAAAATCTATAATAAAAAAAATACTAAACTAATAACTTAATTATCATACAGTCCTACTCGTCCCAAGAATGCTGGCTGCGTTTCCTCGCTGAATGGTTATAGTATTTGAGCGAGAAAAGAACCAGCACTCTTATCACCAGCAGCAACGACCAGTCGCAGATTGAGTTCCTTTCACGGCGGACAGAGTTATTTTAACCGCACGTGGACCCCACGGACTCTCTAGAGCAAATAACATAAATATGTACTCAACTTTCAGAAACTCATATTTGCGCCACTTACTCAGTTCAGCTGCCTCTGATGTCGGCCCCGGCTCTAAACGAGGTACACCTGAGATGAGAGGCCGCCAAAGTGTCTACGCAAGTATCATCACATACTAGAGCTTTACTCTCTCCTAAGGGACCAATGTCAACCGTCGGGTCTCTCGCCATCGTCTCTAAAAAATCCATAAGGCTCTAAATCCGAGGGAACATTTATAGAGACAAGAGCTCTTCGGATGACATCGTTCAATAAACCGTGCCGTGAAAGCCTACCAGCACTTTTCTTACATGAAAGTCCGTGGAGCCCAAACTCGTCGACAATGCCACCACAGGGGCACTGATGAAGTTGACAAATCGCTGCTCCCAGTCGGATTCCTACGGCGATGCGCAAGCTTTCCCTATCAAGTGATGTACCGAAATTACTTGATGGTAAAGTGTGTAACCAGTGACTAGATTCCTTAGTGAAAACAGCTAGAAGGCGTGCCTGATCTTGGTCACTATAGAAATTATGAAACAAATATTTCTGCACACTCTGTACCAACGGAATATCCCACTGTTTTTGTTGGTTAACTTCCAGTGGAAGATACTCACCGGGACAGAGCGTTCGCCATGTCTGTGCGGCCTCCGCAGCAAAGCACAAGTCTACTTTATTATTTAAAATTATGTTACATAAGTCATTGACACTATGCACGGAAGCAAGGAAAGCAGGCAATACAACACTAGAAATATGTCTCACACCAACACCAGCAAATTTTATGGGTAAAGTAGCTTTATATTATTATACTACGAAAGAGTACATGATTTATAATATAAGGTGATCGCTACCATGCTGTTTCTAAATGTTTTCTTATTTAGTTGTACAACATACTATACTGTAAATAATTGTTTAAAAAAACAGTCCAATTAGGTTTCTTGTTGGTTCTTCCAAACCAGAGGTTTTTTTTTTCAGAACCAGAGGTCTCTTTATTGAATAAAAATACTTATTTTCTATTCTATTCACGCCAATCATTTACATATGATTTATCACAATGAATATTATTTAATACTAGCGATCCACCCCAGCTTCACCTGGGTAAGATATATTTATGTGGCGTTATTTAGATTTAAGATCATCATCAAAAATCATTTATTTCATTAATTTTTCTATTCCTCAAAATTAATTTTTCGCGGATAAAATATAGCCTAGATCACTCTCTTTAGATTACAAACTATATCTGTTCATCACGTTTCATTACAATAGGTTGAGCTATTCCGAAGCTTAGCCCGGACAGACAGACAGACAAAACTTTTAAAAATAGTTTTTGTCATTTTTATAAGAGCATGCAACTCAATAATAGGCAGTTATTTCGTTATTACGGGCAGACACTCCAATTATATTTATATACATACATTTCATCATCATTCTCTAAACCATTTCCCATTATCTGGGGTCGGCGCAGTAAATCTTTTTGTTCCATTCCTCTCTATCAGCCGTCATTTCCATACTTACTCCTTTCATTCTCATATCACTCTTCACACAATCGATCCATCTTTTATTCGGCCTTCCTCTGCCCGTGTGTCCCTCCACATTCATATTCAACACTCGTTTTGTGACATGACTTTCATTCCTCCGCATCACATGCCCAAACCATGCCAATCTGCTTCCTCTCACCTTTTCTACCACTGGCGCTACTTTCAGGCTTCCTCTTATATACTCATTCCTTATCTTATCCATCCTTGTCACACCACACATCCATCGTAACATTCTCATTTCATTCGCATGCAGTCTATTTTCATCCTTCTTCTTGACGGCCCAGCATTCACTTCCATACATGACGACAGGTCGGATGATCGATTTGTAAATTTTCCCCTTCAGCCTTATTGGCATTCGGGGATCGCACGTTGTGGCTGTGACCTGTCGCCATTTCATCCACCCTGCGTTAATCCTATGCTGCACAGCTCTATCTATTCCGCCGTCGCCTTGAATGAGGGAACCGAGGTACTTGACATCTGAGCAGATAGGCAGTATAGCGCCATCCAACGACATGGGTACAGGACTGGAAAGACCGCCGAAATCACAGCACAGATATTCGGTTTTGGATCTGCTGATCTTCAAGCCAACACTTTCCAGCCTCCGTTGCCACCCCGTCAGTCTGCTCTGTACCTCGATGCCTTCTTCCCCGACAAGCACAATGTCATCGGCAAAGAGCATGCACCAGGGTGCCTCATCCTGCAGGTCCGACGTCAAAGCGTCCATAATCAGTAGGAAGAGGTAAGGGCTCAGTGCCGACCCTTGGTGCAGCCCTACCGCCACATCGATACTGCCCGTAGTTCCCGCGGCAGATCGTACACATGTACGGGATGCTCTGTACATAGCACGGACCAACCTCACATACTTCCCAGGCATACCTTTCATCTTCAACGCCCACCACAAGACCTCACGGGGAACCCGATCGTACGCCTTTTCAAGGTCGACAAAAACCATGTGCAGATCTTTATGCACGCGCTTGTACTTTTCGCACAATTGGCGTAATGCGAAAATGGCATCTGTCGTACCTCGACCGGGCATGAATCCGAACTGGTTTTGTGTTATCTCACACTCTTCTCTCATTCTTCTCTCTATTATTCTTTCCCAGACTTTCATCGTATGTGACATGAGCTTTATTCCCCGGTAACTGCTGCAGTTTTGAACGTCTCCTTTGTTTTTAAAAATGGGAACCAGTATACTACTGCACCATTCCTCAGGTGTTTGTTCTTCCTGCAACAATTTACCGAAAAATAAACTCAACCACTTCCATCCATCCGCCCTCAGCAACTTCCACACTTCTACTGGTATTCCATCTGGGCCGACCGCCTTCCCATTCTTCATATTCCTAACAGCCATTTTTACTTCTTCCACACTAATTTCTCTCACTAAGCCCATATTCACTGATGGGTTTTCAAGCATACCATTCCATTCATTCTCCTCATTCATCAATTTCTCAAAATACTCCTTCCATCGCTTCTTTATACTTTCATCGTCAGTCAAAATCCTTCCAGAATCATCTTTTATACATTTTACATGTGAAACATCTCTTCCATTCCTTTCTCTCGCTCTTGCAATTTGAAAAAGTCGTTTTTGACCTTCGGGGCTTTCAAGGGACCGATATAATTTATCGTGCGCCTCTGCCCTACAAATAGCAACTTCCTTCTTCGCCCTCTTCTTACATTCTTTATACGCCCCTCTCTTACTTTCTTTTATGGATTCATTCTGGTCTTCTACGCTCTGCCATTCTTTAAAGGCATTTTTCTTTTCTCTCAAAACTTCTCTAATACTTTCACTCCACCACCACCCATCCTTATCTATCATACGCTTCCCTTTTGTTTCTCCTAACACCTTCCTTGCCACACTTCGGATACAATCAGCCATTTCCTTCCAGCACTCATTCACACTCATTCCTTCCATATCACCCATCTCTATCATCTTGTTTACAACTAGCTCTCTAAATTCACTTGCATACCCCTCCTTATGCAACAAATGCCACTTTATTTTGGGTGGGGGACGATCCTTATGTTTGTTGAGGCGAACAGTTAAGCAGATGTCAGCCAGCAGGATTCGGTGCTGGGATACTAAGTCTTCACCTGGAAGCACTTTGCAGTTTTTTACACTCTTGATTTGGTTCCGTCTTATCAGAAGATAGTCGATCTGTGTCGCGTGGTGGCCACTTTTATAAGTAACAAGATGCTGATCTCGTTTTTGGAACCACGTGTTTACTACAGCCAGGTCGAAGGCACATGCTGCTTGCAGAAGAACTTCCCCCTCACGGTTCCGCACTCCGTACCCCCATCCACCGTGTACTCTTTCATACCCGTCATTCACTCTCCCTACATGTCCATTAAAATCTCCTCCCATATAGACATCCTCACGCTCAGGTATTCCCATCATCATACAATCAAATTCCTCCCAAAACTTCTCTTTCACACTCTCTTCACAGCCTGTTTGCGGAGCGTACACACTTACAACATTCACTACTTTGTTTTCAATCATTAATTTAACAACTATCATTCTGTCATTTACTCTTTTCACATCTGTCACTCGTTCTTTCATTCCACTATCTAACACAACTCCTACTCCATTTCGCTTCCCATCACTTCCACAATAATAAAACTTGTATCCCTCCCCAATCTCTCTTGCTTTATTGCCCTTCCATTTTGTTTCCTGCAAACAGGCAACATTCACTCTTCGTCGTTTCAAAACATCTGCTAACTCTCTTCCTCTTCCAGTCATCGTACCTATATTCCAGCTTGCAAACCTCACTCTGACATTCTTCTCTCTCCGGGCTCGCCTCTTACGTCGCACCCGCTCCGTAAGGTGCGACAACCCTTGCCCACTTCCCACAGGAGCCGGGTGCTGCCCCTGCGCGTCGCCTGCGGGGTACGCCCTAGCCCTGTCATATGTCCCACAACTCGTACTATTCATTTACTGCATGGGATTTGGCAAAAGTTTTACAGTCGGCCGCCTGCCTGACACCAACCCTCTTTGGGTTACCCTCTTATATATATATGTATGTATATATATATATATATATATATATATATATCTTTAAATATAAAAATTACATTTAAAGATATATATATATATATATACACTGTGTGCATTTCGGTCCAACTTGAAAGACAAGTGATCTTCAATATTTTTTATTGCGAATTTAAGGATTTTTTATAGGACGGGTCGTCAGAATGGGAAATAATATATATAATTTAAACACGTAATACATTAAACAAAAGTAATACAATAAAATACAATAGTCTTTATTGTACACCAAGAAAAGTTAAAAATATCAACAAAGAAAAAAACAATAAACAACTTTTGAGGGATACACAATGTAATCAACTTAATTAATTTAACTTGGAAATTGTTTTAAGGAATCCAAATATCAATGGGCATTTACTTCTGAGTGTAAACCTCATCCATATAATAAATAACAATATGTAACAGGTTGAGAACCCGAGTGGTCCCTGTTTTTGGTCACTGAGAATATTTTCCGGCACGGATCGCCGGTTTCTTACGGAATAAAGCATACTTTAGTTCTTCTTGTCTTCTTAACTAATGGTCGTAAATTGAATATTATGCCATTGTCTTAGAATTATCTTAAATACATACATAATAAAAATGTAAATTGCATCCTTGTATTTTTTTTTACAAAAATTATTGAGAAAGACTAAAAATATGCAATTCAATTACACATTTCTATCATTTTACAATTATTATTTCCCCATCTCTCTGTTTGCATGAATGCATCACTTTTAAAGTAATAATATTTTTCCCAAAAAAAAAAAAACGGTAGAAAACTTTGAGGTGCCGATAATTGTTATTCACCATAAACATCACTATCTTTTCTAGTTGAGATCGATAAAGTCCTGTCATTGTTACGTCTTTTAAGCAGTAATAATATTATCTTGGTTGTTTTCCTTCGAAACTAGTTTTGAGGTGCTTTTAAATTCTACCACACAGTATTAGAAACAGAATTTGCAGGAGATGCCGGTAAACTTCTACAATTGGTATTGGTAATGACTACGTGATATTTCATCGTCTTATATTATTATTTTGTCGTGGACTAATATAGCTTAACTCTCCTGTTCACTTTCTCCTGTACTTGTGCATACACTCTGGCATGCGCAGATGTCTCCCTTGAGTCTAGCCGCCTTGACCGAAATTCGGTCTGGAGGACATTATTTACACAAGGAAGCATATATTTCAAAATGACGCAATTGAAACCTGTGAAGCGGTCTTGTTAGGTATCGCTACATCTGCAATATTATGCAATATAATAATCATCCTTATGAATAGATATTCATACAACAAAAGATTTCACTCATATCTGTTATGTAAATCGTATTGTAGACAGTTAGAAATGACTTCGGGCGAATTTTGGTTGCTGCATTAACATCAATTGGTTGGGAGTGGTATGTAACTGAGTGATGTGTGAGTATGATAATGTGATGAAGTCATTTGACATTATAAAACTCTTTGTTAACGTCTTGTAAATAATGACCCATTTGCGTATGTAAATGCTAACTTGAACTAAAAACCTCTTCCTTAAACACGTTCGCTGTCCCGTGACCCACTTATTTGAGTAACATTGCTTATTGTCTTAATATTGTGTCTGGAAACTGGACAGTGAAAGTGTTTATGTGATTAATAGCAATCTTACGTAAAAATAACCTAAAGTTGCTATTAATGCATACAAGTTATATAGCATGTGGGCGAGATTCAGAAAGATTTGATATTCTTCCCCTTTAACCAAGGGCGCATGACTGTTTTAACGGTTTTTAATTCATTCATTTTATTTATAATATCTAAGAATACTGATAACTTTTAAACTAAACGGTCAACTGGTTTAAATGTTCAAGTTAGTGAGCATATTAATTCAAATACTAGTGCCAGTACCAATGGGGTTACATATGTGTTCCTATAATGGATTTATCGAATGAGTTTGACGTAGGTAATCCACTACGTCCCTTTTATTATGTATTATAAGAATTGAGTAAGACTGGAATTCAGAGACAACCTCGATTTTAAGCTTGTGTAAATTTAAATGTATTTATCATCATTACAGTCTATCAAAGTCCACCGCTCAACAAAGACCCGATATTGTTATAGGTATTTTATTGATATCATTACATCAATTAAAAGCTCTTTGAAGCGCCATTTTCAAAGTATGTTATTCATTATTATATTTAATATTTCTTCCGAGATATTGCAAATAAATCGAACAAGATTTGGAGAAAATGTTTAAATTGCTGTCAACAAATGCTGTGAACATAATTTATATATTTTTTTGCATCTTGATTGAACTCAAGATGTACCAAATTAAAAGTAGGTACCCATAACCGACGAGCATGTCTACGTATGATAAACAAGCATAAGAGGAGTCAAAATCGTACCAAATGGAAGTCTGTATTCTCTGTCTACATCTCTGAGTGACCGAATTAAGAGTTTATGTTCCTTGGCGAAAGGAGACCTATACAACAATAGTGGTTAACGATAGATAAAGGTTATGAATACAATTTTAGCAAAAATTTTAGTCAACTTACTTATTACAATTAAAACTTACGTATTTATTACAATACTACATCATCCAATATACTTTTTTTTATAGTTAGAGTGACAAAGAGGCTCATAAACCACATAATAGTATAATGCTAGTACCGTCCATGAACTAGTTCAACCAATTTCACGGAAGAAGACCATAGTATACACGTTATTGCCGCTACAGACTAAAGTAAAATACCTCAGAGTATTCAAAGCTTTATACCCTTCAAGTCTACTATTTCTATTTAAATAATACACAAACTCAAGGGCTTGAATCGCCGCCACTTGCCGATTTCTGTTTTGTAAAAATAAAGTACTGCTTTGACCTTGATATGTCTGGTGGTCAAAAGCTAACGGAAAAGGTATCGGACATGTGAATTTTATGGCGATGCGATGATCGTGCGACCTTGACACGCGGCGCGGGGAAAGTGAACCGACCGGTTATTGAGTAAGCTGGGGTCACTGGTTGCACGCTGCGATATTATTAGCTGCTTAGACCAACAGATGCCACATCGCCGCTCACTCAGCATGTTTCCTGTGCCCATAGATTCTAAATATTAATTGACAGTAATCCGTGTCAGACAGTAAACATATATAATCTGTGTAATCAAAGTCAGAAGATATCAAAATGTATGTATTAATATTTAACAAAACTTTTTGACTGGATATTTCTTTAATAAAAAAGGATAAAGTGGTGATAACATATCACCTGTTACTTTTATATACGTATTAAACTTTCACAATACCAATAAGCGTCGAAAGTTTAACACCATGGGATTTCAATCGCTACAAGTTCGACATAACATTTACTTGCCCCGCGATGCTGCTCCTGTAGTCGTTATACATACGTACATGACATATGAGTATCTACAAGTCCTTTCGAGCATTTCCCTATAATGCCTTTTTCGAAACCCTGGGGAAGAATTCTTATTGTACTCACCACACGTCACGATAAACAATTGTTTTTTTTGTTTTACATATGTTTGCAAATACCACTATGTTTTATCGATAAGACAAATAGGTGAAATGTCTGGAATTTAAATGTTAAGTATAGACACGAGTTTTAATGTAGCGCAGTGGTTTTAATGCATAGTTCAAAATGCACTTACATAGACACATTAATTGTAGCATTTATCCATTATTATTACTATATATGTATATGTATTATAAACATAACTTTAAAGTTATATTTCAAAATTCCGTACAAAATGTGATTATATAAAAATTATAAACCCTTTATATAACAATATTATTTATCAATACTAGGTAGATAAACTAGTCTAATTAGACAGAAACCTATCATTAAATAATTATGAGTGTAAATCAATTAATGTCTGTAAATTTAAATATTTAACACCCAAAGAAAACAGGGATGGTTAACCTTACTCGCGTAAAGCTTTAATATTGTTACGATCTTGGGGTTCGAGAGAATTGAAGACTGCCGAGTGAATTACCAAAATTGACACTTTAGTTACCAGTTGTATCGCTTCAAAGTATTCACTTGTATCGCCAATTCAACACTCACCCCGGTCGCGGTCACAGATAGTTCCAGAATTTTCTACTGTAGAAACATCTAGAATGTTCGAGTACATATCGGTCCCGATTGACTAGGTGTCCATAGTTCTTCCATGGAAATTTCTAGAAGGATCTTGACTCTCATAGTTCTGCTACTCGACACTAGAAGCCGCTAGTGTTATCTAGTGTTGCCACGTACCAGGCATTAATGGTAGCGCGCAACAATATATCCGCTTAACTCAGTATATTAAATCATCATGAATCCACCATTTAAAAAAACTATATTAAACATTCAATTTGTATGCGAATAACGTTTAAAGTACATTTTGATAAACTACATCATGGCATTAATCTATTAAACTGAAGGCCACTCAAGTGCGTAAGCATTAATAAGAACAAAATTATAGTTGTGTGAAGAGAATAATAAGCTACATACAACATTACTTCCATAATATTAATATTTTTATACCTGCTAGAGTCATGCTGCAGCTATATTGGTAGTACCTAGTCAGGTCATAAATTCTGTCTAATGTTTAATATAAAATTATTGAAACAAGTTTATTCATTATGTAACCATTTATATACAAAAATGAACTTAACAAAACGTAGATTCTTATGACACTAAAGTTTATTCAAAATGACCTACGTGATTTTGAATACAGGCCTTCATTCTGCGCGGCCAGTCGTCTATCGCAGCACGAACGAGGTCCATGTCAATATCGGCGGCTGCCTTAATCAAGGATGTCTTGATTGACTCCAAATTGGGATGAGGCTTTGAGCACGCCTTTTCCTCCAAGTGTTGCCATATCTTGTAATCTAACGGATTCAAATCTGGACTGGAGGAGGGCCAGTCTTCGTGCCGGATGAAGTCGATTTCACGCGCCGCCAGCCAGTCTTGTGTGCTCTTCGCTCTATGAGCTGGCGCCGAATCTTGTTGGAATACCCAGTGTCTGTTATTGAACATGGTATGAGAAACAGGTTCCACAAGGTTCGTCAGGACTGTACCAACCATACCATGAGCGAGGATGAAAAATGACCACGTTGGACACGCGGAATACGGTTGCTCGCTTCTTCACTACTGTGTGCGTACACCTTATCATTTTGTTTGTTGTAGCTCTCTTCTACGGTAAAATTTTTTCATCCGAAAAAAGAATTTCCCGATATTTTTTTCACACGTACCGCTTCAACAAAGCGCGGCATCTCTTCAGTCTCAGGTCCATTAGACGAGCATTCAAACGATGTCCTGTTTTTCTTCGATATGCACGAAGCCCTAAGTCTTCATTCAACACCCTTTTCACCGTGGTTCTGCTTAACCCCATCTGAAGGACCAACAGTTTCTGCTTACGTTTGGGATTTCTTTGAATTCGCGCCTTCACAGCTTTTATCACTGCTGGAGTCCTAACAGACCGAAGGCGACCACTTCTTGACCTGTCATCTACACTAGAGTATTCATTGTATCGTTTGATGGTACGATAAACGAATCTTTTGGTTATATTCAAATTTTTTAGTATGTCAAAAATTTGAATTGGCGCGTAACCGCAACGATACAACGCAATAACTGCAACACGATCTTCTTCAAGCGTCCACTCCATATTTAAAAATGAGTAAAATTCTAAAAAGTATATAGTTTTATTTTCATGAACAATTCGAAATTCGAATTCAATAAACTTTTTTGTGGCCAGCATTCTAAAAGAAAAGTTTTTACTGTGTGACAATACTTATGACCTGACTAGGTATAGTTGTAGCACAAATGGGTCGGCTCGACCAGGGAAAGACTACGCTCTCACAGGATACCAACGTAAAATAGCAGCTTAACACTGCTGTGTTTCGTATAGTGAGTGTAGAGAACCGGAGACCCTTTTTACTGGAAAAGAGGCATTCCATCTTAGTCCTCATGAGTTACAAGGCATCTGCATTTTGATTCTTTATTGAGGATAGATGTAGATGTCTATGGGTCACAGCAAACATTTACCATCAGGTGGACTGTGTGCTCATTTGTTACCCTATCCGCCTATCCTATAAAAAATTACTTCTATACATGTTTACACAAATATGTTATTTATAACTTAATTACAAGTTATTTTAACTTTTTGCATGGTAAGTTTAACTTTAATGATTAAGATCTAAGTTTTAATAAAACAATTTATTTTAGATTACTAATAGTACTAGTTACTAGTACTATACTTTATTTCAATAAATAACACAAAATTGTAGTGTATCAAAACTTATAACATAATTTTTTTGTTTGTTTTCTACATTTGACATTTATCTTCTTTTAATATAACAAAACTAATGAATCATTATAATTAATGCACTATTAACGTATATGTTTTATCAAATTAAAATAATTTTACTGGCGACCAAGGACCCCGTTCTCGGGATTCTGAGATGGTAATGTAGCTAAATAGTCTAGAGCTTTCTGAATATCCTGTGGGATTGGCGGTGGAGTGGGAATATGAGCTCCTTGGGGTTGGAAACCATTTTCATCAGCAACATATTTCAGCTGAATGATCTGAAAATCGTAATTTTAAAGTTAGATAATAGGTTATTGATAGTAAGTCCGGGTAAATTATTGAAATAAATCCTACCATACCATGTTTACCAAAATAAATCCCGATACTTTACTTAGAACAATAGTTGAACTTACATAGGTAAATAAGATAATAAGTACACTATTTAAAACTTAAATTTTTATTTGGAAGTTACTGTGGACAACATTTTTTGGAATATTAAAGAAAAGGATGACTAAAGTCCGACCCCAAACCTCAACCTCGGCTTCGACCAACTTCAGCTCAAAAAACACCTTTAGCCGCGCATTCTGCCTCCGACCAAATTCGGCTAAAGGTATTACCGAAACTGGTGTTTTGAAATAGCTAAAAATAACGCCAGACACCGGTGAGTAAGGCAAGGGAGACAATTCATACAAAAAGTTAGTGCACGCAACATTTTGCGTTTTGTAATAATTATTGTGTACTTATTAAAAAGAATAGAAATGACTTGTTATACTGTCTAATATGATGTTATGATTGTAATATAATTTTTTAATTATTATTTGTAAATATTCAATTGAATTTAGTGCATGAAGGCTGATTATTTATCAATACTTTTATTGTTATTTTTCGATTAATCAAATGCAACAATTTTAATAGTTTTTGTTACGAGTATGTCATCATTTCAGCACTTAAAAATAATAGTCAGAAATTCGCATTATTATCTCCACTTGTTGCTAATACTAAAACAATGTTTTAAGCACAATTAAGCCTTTGACTTTGGCTTCAGTCAGACACGTTCGGACAACGGTTTTATTTTTTATAGAAATAAGGGTGACAAACGAGCACACATTCCATTGTAGCTTTAAGCTGATCTGAGGTAATTGTAGCTAAAACAAAAAGTTGAAATTTGAAAGTAATATATTGTTGCCAATTAATATATTAAGATCTCAATTATTTGACACCGTATTAAAACAGTTAATTGAGACTTATTTCCAGGTAAATTAGTTAGGATGAAGCTAGAAATTCGATAAAAGTTACACTAGCAATATATCAGGGGTTAATGCAACTATTACTGTTAACACATTAGTAACAAAAAATATAATCATATAACTGACAGAATATTTTTAAGGCAGTCATATTAAACATATAAAAAATCATATAAAAAGCGGGGCTATCGTAATTATTTTCTATAAAATAGTCGAAAAATCTTTCTTAATAATATCGACACTATTGTAAAAGAATCGGACCAAATTATGACAGTATTTATTTAAATCTGATAACTATTTTTCCAGGAATTTGGCTTTGGCATTTCTAGACTTTGGAATGACGGACTTCACATATCCTCTCATTACCTATTCGGGAGGGCGCTCCATTATATTCTATGCTCTTGAATTACTAGGAAAAGTTTCGGAGTTGTTGTTTGTTGCTTTTTGTTACTTAACTTTATACAATAGTAAAGTTGCAAATCATCTAACAGTCAATCTAAAGGTATATGTATATAACACTTGCACCCGGCTTCAAACACTGACTTGAAAAATAAGATTGAATCCCTCACATTGACCTGTAATTTTATTAGCTCTACGTGCATATCGGGAAGGCAATAGTGGATACAGTAGCACTTTGCAGTTAAAATAATTATTAAGTTTTGTACGTGGTAGAGCCATGCTGCAGCTATATTAGTAGTATAGTTGTAGCACGAATGGGTCGGCTCGACCGGGGAAGGACCACGCTCTCACAGAATACCAGCGTAAAATAGCAGCTTAACACTGCTGTGTTTCGTATGGTGAGTGTAGAGAACCGGAGACCCTTTTTACTGGAAAAGAGGCATTCCATCTTAGTCCTCACGGGTGACAACGCATCCTCATTTTTTCCCAAACGAGGATAGATGTAGATGTCTATGGGCCACAGCAACCACTTACCATCAGGTGGACTGTGTGCACGTTTGTCACCCTATCCTATAAAAAAAAAGGTTTTAAAATCAACAGTCGTTTAACTTATATTTAATGTCCATTTTCTTATATGTCTTATTATTTGTTAAAATATGAAATGGAAAACATCTGCGTAAAAATTATACTTATAAATAGTCCGTAAATGGATCACTTTTCCTTACAACCTCGACGATTTGAAGCTTATTCAGTACCAAATGGTTTCTCTTGTAGAAACATTGTACCAATCATCACGAATAGATTTATTTTTAAATGGGGTGACAATGCCATTTATATGTAAAGAATCCGCAATTAATTATTTTATTTATTTTCTTGTAAGTGGATAAACCGCTTTTTCCATCACATGAAGCGAAGTAGCAGGATGTTCTTCTAGTTGCTTGGAAAACTGTGGATTTTCCGACATTTTTGCACCTCGCGTACCGTTAACACGACCTGCTAATGTAGCCCGTGGGACGTGAAATATTTCCGAGGCTTTAGAACCGTTCTTTCATTTGGCTCTTATTAATTCTTCTAAATAGATTTTTTCACTTGACCTCGCAATATTTTATCCCTGAGATATGCGTTTCTTGTCGATGTTTTCCTTCACACTTGGTAAATCACGACTTAAAATTGCAATTTACAATTTCATTGTGTGCCGGCGGTAATCGAACGTATCGCTAGCGCACTGTGCATGTGTGTCATTGCAAAAAAAAGCGCTGTAGTTATTCTATAAATTTTGGCATTTCGACGCAGTTTTATTTTAGAACGCATCCTTTTTCTACTCACTTTAAGCCATTTTTGTGTTTAACCACAGTCCCGTTTGATGATATGTTATGACATAGCCCGTCTAATATTCGTTGATGTTTATGCAATAAACCCCGTATCAGTTACGATTATTTAATTAAAATACGGCTTTACCTTCACCGTTACCTCACTTCTTATAGCCCGATGAACAATGAATTTATATGTTCGATAATTCATTTATTCGTTTATCGTTAATTATAAAAGTGGCAAAACGGCTGCGTAACTTTTACTCGAAGTACCTACATTTTGAACGTTATCATTTTAATACCGCTTACTGCGTATATGTAATCTCAAAAATAATAAACTGTTTGTATAAATTTATTTGATATGCGATTTACATTGTCTTAAATTTAGAAACTAAACCAACTTTTTATATATGGTCAATTAAAGTAACAGATTTTTTATACCACTAATATAATATACTTAGGTATCGAATAATATATTTTTTAATTTAACCCTTATTCTATAAAAAAAAGATATAAAACAGAGTGATTTTGGTCAGGTGAAGATAGTTATTGAATAAACATAAATAATTTTTAACGACGTCGTCGCACCGATATACATGTAATATGACTGCTCTAGACTAGCAAAGTTAAAACGGTGCGACGACGCGACGAGTGAAGCGAGGAAGCGCTTAAGGCTACTGGTGACCACAATCAGAAGAAGCATTTTAATAACTAATTTCTTAGTGTCATATTACTAGGTTAGAACTGTTATACAAAAAGTGACGAAACGCGAGTAAACTCAAGTCAGTTTTGTTATTTAATAATTCTTTAATCTGGACATCATTGTGACTAGTAAATTTTATATCTAATAATTACCTACAAAAAATTACCTTTTTAAAAATTTACAAATCCCTCTAATCCATAAAAAGTTTTAATGTGATGTATTCTTAACATGTTCGTTAGTCTTACCGCCATACAAAAACATCAGAAAATATAAAGAATGACACGAGAAACTATGTGTGCTATATTTACCTGTCCATCTGGTGCGGTATACTGGTACTGTCCTTGAGCAGTTTGTACCTCTTGTTCAGGCACTCCGAGGTTTTTCACATAGCCAAGCTCTTCCGCAGTAATACCATTGCCAGTTTCATAACTAAAATAAAAAAAATATTGTAATGAAATGCATAGTGTCGTAAATGTATAATTACGTGCATAAGAACATGCATTCGTGTACCGCTTGTATAACAAATTTTTTTGATCTCATTAAAGGGCTCGTAAACAGGTTAAAAAATGACATCTTGCTGAGCGATACTTTGCCGCAATTTTACTGTACAGCTTGAAGAGTTCTGGAAATGTTGCTTCAACCGTATCGCTGAGCAATTGAGTTCATAATTGTGAAGCAAAATTAAGCCTAAGCAACATTGCACTGCGCTGCGCGATATAGACGGCAACTTGACGGAAACTTTGTACGGTCAAGTTTCCGTGCAGCTAAAAATTGCCACTTAACCAGTCCGCTTATGAGCGCTTTTTCATTGTTATAATAAAAATAAACTCAAAATATTATAATAAACATGTATGCAAGTTTGATAAACTTATTCTATTTTCACATTTACTGTTGTAGAAAACGTGTGTGACGTGTAAATAATTAAAAAGATCATTGTAAATAAATGTATTTTTATTGTATGATATATAATATCATAATAATAGTAAGCATTCAATAATAATATTATTCAAAATTATGACTTATACACACAATCATAAAACATCATTACTTTATTCAATTAACGTCGTATGAAAAATCTATATAAAATAAAAACGACTAAGAAAAGCATTCTATGTCTAGCATCCGTTTGTCTATGATGAGTATACAAAATTCTTAGTCTCTATATAGAATTTAAGGCTTTAACTAGCCTGAATAACCTTGACGAAACGGCGATCGCAGAGATTTTAGCCGATGTCAACACCGTCTAGCAACTACGTTCTGTATTACTTATAAAAGTGCAAAGATTAATAGACTGCAGAGATGACAATTATATAAGTGACATACTGCCTGTTATGCTTGCGCATCACTGAGAATTATGTCGCGGTTACGCATCTTCAATTACATTGCACGGTGTGTTGCTGTAGCTTTGTCCGGTAGGCATCACGAGCTATCAAGTGTTCAAGTTTCAAGTACGTAAGAATTTTTATTATATATGTTAAATCGTATTTATTTGTATCGTATTAGTAGATCTGGGTCAAAGCGTTCGCTGTAAATATTTTCCCGGGTTTGATCCCCGACAGCACGAATGAAATTTGTAATTGCAATTTACGTCAACACGCATTGGGGAAGCACGGCGGGCATTTCCTTGCCCTAAACCCCTCTCAGAAATAAAAAAAGAGTCCTGTGTCCAGTAGAGGGACTTGTATAGCCTATTACTTTACTTTGTAGCAATATTTATATTCGTTTCAGATATAGAAGGGTGCCTTATGCTGACAAAAATATCATGTGGAGGCGACGAAAACATAAAACATCTTTGTACCTAGATAAAACGTTCGAAAGATTGTCAGTCATGTCATACGCCACATTTTCTATAGAGCGTAGAACATTGCAGATAGGGCAAAATAAAAAATAATCCAATATATTATGGGAACTATTTATTAATAATATATACATTTATAGGTATTTATAATAAAAATAATGAACAAGCTGCAAGGTTCAACTAATAATGTTTTTTGTAAACACAATCGTAAAATTCCTGTTTTAATTTTTACCACTGGTTAATTGATGAAACGTAGTCCAGATCACTTCATATAAAATATATTTAATTAAAATTGACACGTGACCTATTTGGCCTTCTACTTACAACTCGGCGGAAATTTGAAAAGAAATTTTGTCTTTTCACACAAGTATTGTTTACAACTGGCGTGGTTTCGAAAAGCGTGATTAAGTGTCAGCGGTATATAATCAATTAAACACTGAACTTTATTGAAATTTATTTTTTTGTTTATTTTTTTTATATCTTCTTAAAAACTGACGCCATCTCACTATTTTATTATTTGTTTTTTTTTGTACGCATAAGGATAAGTTAGGCTAAGTTAGATTAACTTGGACAAGTTTATATTTTTTTTTAATTTTATCACAAAATTTCCGTAATAAATTATTACCTTTTCTACAGTGATTCTCTCCTCTTAGTTTCGGCGTGACTGTAGGATGTTATAGTGAGTCACAGTCAGTTACTAAGCAGCCATAAATCATTATATTATGTATGTATAGACATACATATATACATTTTTTGATTTTAATATTTATGTTTTTTGAATTGTGATTGATTTTTTGAGACCTGGTAAAATTATTTTTTTCCATACCAATTGATGGGCCTGAGTATAATGCCAGTTATGCTCTTTGGCTGAAGTTATTTTTTATTTTATGCTCAATTGCAGACAAAACAATATTGATTGAGCATTTCTAAAACAAAATTTTACCTCTTCTCCTTCTAATAATAGCTCCTGCACCTAACACGGCGGAATAGTTTTTATTATCTATAATACCATTTGCGAAAACAGTTTTTGTTAACAGTTATGAGTGTAACATTTTATCAGCTGCTTTGTTTATAGTGCCTTGAGCAACACTTTGCCGGTTTCTGTACAGAAAATGATGCTGGCTTTGCCAATACGTATGGCCGCTACCATTGAATATAATATCCGCTATGTTACGCTAATTTACATAGAAACTTTAATTACCATTTGCATAAAATTCTAAATAGCACTTTTTACACAAGAAAGTAAACTTTTAGATCAGTCCATTTTGTTTTTCACTAATTAAGTAAAAAGTAAAACAAACCAATAGGGCCGGGAATTAAAATTTCTTGCAATTTTTTATAGAAAAGCATGACCTTATCATAATATTATCAGTTGTTGCGCTGGGGGCCGCGGGTTCGAATCCCGCACGGAACAAGTATTTGTATGGCCTACAAATAATTGTTCCGGGTCTGGATGTTTGTCCTTGTGCAATTTATGTTTGTAAACTGCCTCCACGACACAGGAGAAAATCCTAGTGTGGGGGTAACGTTTTAAAAAAAATATATAAAAGTCAATCATTTAGCCATGTGATAAAACTTTTAAGTGTGCCAGTCAAACATTAATGATGATATTCGGGTCATTATACTGGAAATAGTCTTTTAAATATTTTGTAGTACAATTGATAATCTTCAGTATGATTGACCGTGTATATGACTTTTATAAGTCTATGTTATTTTTGATGAAAATTATTATTGCAGATAAAAGCCCTTTCACATTTATTTTAGTCTCTCTCGAATTAAATTAATCAAAATGAAAATAACAACATTGGCTCTTTATAACTGATCTTTAAATGTAAAACACTGACTTGAAGTTATATAATTATTAGCATTTTTGTTAATTCATTGAACTTTTTTAAGATTTTGTTGAAATTCTACTGGTAAAAAAAACAAATATATATATATATATATATATATATATATATATATATATATATATATATATATTATAGTTCTTGATGAAAATAATGTATGCGTTACATCGCATCCCATCAAGAATTTCTAATGTAATTCTTGGTGTAAAGCTAAGACGTGATAATAACTGTAAACAATAGAATAACAAAATAATGAAAACATTTACATTTACATACAAAACATTTACAAAAATACTTGCTTTATAACCTAATAAATATTATTTGACCGTAATAAAATAAAACAAGGTAGTCTTGGGAATGAAAGTAAAAATAAATATTTTCGATTATTTTTGCAATATCTAACAGCCGGATCATCGGGCGATTCTGATCCATCTAAAGATGCTAAATTTCAGCAAGCACTGTCAAATTCAATAGGAGTGACAGAAAAACGGTTCTTGAAATAGAAAGGTAAATAAATTATTTAACCTATGCAGTAAAATCACTTTATTACAAATCAAAATAGCCCAATAGCTTTATTAACATGAGACATAATTGTACGAGTGCTTAACATTATTTTACTGAAATCTTAGAAAGTTTTTTTTTAAATAGAATAAGGGTGACAAACGAGCTCACAGTCCACCTGATGGTAAGTGGTTGCTACGGCCCATACACATCTACATCTATTCTCGATTACGTATCAAAATGTAGATGCGTTGTCACCCGTGAGGACTAAGATGTAATGCCTCGTTTCCAGTAAAAAGGTTCTCCGGTTCTCTACACTCACCATACGAAACACAGCAGGGTTAAACTGTAATTTTACATGTTATTCCGTGAGAGCGTGGCCCTTCCCCGGTCGAACCGACCCATTCGTGCTACAACTATACCTAATAAATATAGCTGTAGCATGGCTCTACCACGTAAAAAAAAATTGACATTGAAAATTGAAGTATTTTTAGAAGCAACTTTGCAATTATTTTCTATTGAGTTAATTTTTGTGGAATCGTGTTTTGCAAACCGCCACCTAAAATACGTACAATTTTTTTTCGATAATGACGTGAAATTACAAAACGATCCCCATGTATTTCAATGTGGCTCTATTCAGCCTCTTAATATGAACATACCTCGGATTTCAGAGATAATGTAAGATATAATATTATATTATTACTGTTCCGTGTGAGGCAACATTTATACTTATATACATATTCTCATCATATTTTTATGGTTGGTTAGAAAAATTATATCTAAATGCAAACTTTCACAGGGTAATTTTTTTTTACTATTTTTACCCAGCAAGTAGTAAAGCAACTACAATCCCATCGGTAAGTGGTTATGTAGTCTAAGATGGTGAATTGCACTGACTTAACAAAAACCTATTCACTCTTGCCTAATAGTACTAGGTAAGTATTATTTGCGACCTATTTGTGTGTGTGTGTGTGTGTGTATGTGTGTGCGCGCGTGCGTGCATGCGCGCGTGTGCGTGTGTGTGTGTGTGTGTGTATGTGTGAAGAAAAGTGTATGAGAATACGTGAAGAGGAATAAAGGTTGAGTACTAATTCGCTTACCTGTACGAGGTTGTCACTCGAGGACCTTTCTTCCTATTTTTCACTGTAATATTCCGTTGAGCTATGTCAGTTACTCTGTTTCTAATGCAAATACCTTCATTTCTAACTTCATCACGTAGAGAAACCCCTCTCCAATTTAAAATTTTTACATTTTTTAGATGAGTTTGTCTAACATAAAAAAAAACCATAAACCCAAGAATGTCTTTATATAGTTATTTATACTTAGGTAAGCACCATTCTTTTATTTATTTAAATTGTTTGATTTAATTTGATAACAGTGTACCTAAATGTAAGTATCTGTATCTATATTTCTCTCCCCAATAATATTTTATAAAGTCATACTTATACAACCAGCGTTTTATTGTAATACATAATTATAAAATTCATTATCAACTAATTAATAAAAATATGCAACAATAAAATTACATAGGTATTAAAAACGATCGAAATCTAAGTAACGAGAGAATGTTCGTCGTTCCACATCTAAATTATATAAAAATGCATTTTTCAATTTCACTAATCAACGTCGCCGCAAAAATTTCTTCTTCTTTGGGCACTTTAAAAATTCATTTATTTAGAAAATAATATTTACAGTTACCAGTGTACAGATATTAACTAAATTAAGTATTTCTAGTCATAAAAATAATTATAATTGAGTATAAACTTTTAAAAAACTAATATATATTTGAACGAAGTCGCTCCAACACCGACGTGCGGTCCACCCTCGACGATGTCCGAAAACGGACTGTGACAGAGCTTACATGGCGACGGAGCATGCGCAATTTCAGGGAAAAATGATATATTCTCTTATAAAACGGGTAATAAAAATAAAACTCTCAATTAAAAATATTAATATTTTTAAGACCTTTTTTTTAGTGTAAGAACTATTTAAAAAGCTTGTGCCGTTTTGGAGAAATTTTGCAAAATATGACAAAGATAGGTACTCTTTGGGGATTTTTTTTCTAATAAGGGGTTCACAAAAATACAATTTTGTTAAATTAAAAACGTTTACCAAATCTTCTTCTGTTACCTTGTATTTTTTCTTTGTGGATTAAATGAACAGTTATTGAGATTTTTTTACTTAAATATCCTAGATTTAGGCATTTCAACCACTGTTAAGGCCTTAATGTATAATATTGAATAATAGTAATCAAACAAAATTAGGAACCATGATGTTTTCATATTATATTTACGTAATTGATAAGTAATAACTAAAACTACTTCAAATTTTCAAGATATGAAGTACAAATTAAGAAAACAGACTTACCTCCATTTGTAAGATCCATCCGGGTTTTGGATGTGCTCTTGTCTTATAATGGGAATTGGTTCTGTGGTGTAAAGCTGCTGCTGCTGATATACGGACTGCGGTTGGAAGGGCTGAAAGCCTACATCTGCTGACGTCACGCCGACAACAACCGCTAATGCTACCTGGTATATAGAAATATTACCTAAATACTTATGTCTGAAAAATTCTTACTTTGATTTTGTTAGATATGCTTAATTCGTCAAAACATAAAATAAGAAATGTATTTTAAAGTTTAAGTTCTACAAGTAAACATTTATATATTATTACTAGCTGACCAGGCAGACGTTGTTATGCCCTTTCCGACGACAATTTGCTTTCCTAAAAACCTCCTGAGATTAGCAATTAAAAAAAATTGAGGGTCACTTATCAGGATAAAAACTATCCTATCTCTCAAGTTGGACCAAACTGAACACAGTGTGCAAAATTTCATTGAAATCAGTTCAGTTGTTCGGACAAACAACGTGACACGTAATTTTTATATATAAAGATTATCTTACTATTCAAGTCTATCCTCAAAATAATAAGTTATTCATTAAAGTATAGCTGCTATTTGCGAAACTTTTCTGCTTGAAACGTTAGTTAGCTGGTTGGTTAGAAAAACAACGCTTTGATAGCTTTTTGGAAATCGTGTAGCGTATAATGGAATTGTCAAAAATGCTCAATACTTACGATGTAATTCATGTTGACTCAACTCTGCAGTTACAAGTTTTGCAAGATACAAGCGAACTACAGGTAGAGAAATGATGCAGTCTGGATTAACACCCGGTATTTATACAAAAACTTTTGCAGCAATTACACACTGTTGCGGATCTGATGCATATACTTTATGTCGGCTTTTGACAAAGGGATAGCTTGCGCTGGGCCCACATTGAGATATTACCGTAAAGATTCACTGAGATATCATCTGCACAACGCACTGGAATTTCAGACTTCGCTAAGTACAAATACGATGTAATCATAAACAATAAGATCTGTCGATAAAATTACATCTTAAATTTTATGGCCGAATCGATACAGTACATATATGTGAAAGTGGAAGCTATTAATAAAAACTGGATTGAATTATAGCATTTTCCATTAAATAATTGTTAACGTAAATGTTTTCATAATTATAGAATTATGATTATATGTAAGGACTGACTATTAAAAAAATACGAAATAAAATTATAAAATTTGGTTAGATCGAGAAAATTTTTATTAATTTTAAAAAATATTTCTAGCCGATAATTCATATTATTTTAAAAATGTTATTATTGTTGATAACTTATCATCATCATTCATTTATAGTTATTACGTCCTATTATAAACCCACTGCTGAACATAGGCCACCACATAGTTTAGCTCATACAGGGGATATTTGTCATAGTTGCCACGCTTGAAGGCGGATAGGCCTTTGCAGTTTTTTTTAAATTAGGAACACACTGCAGCCTATTTACTATTTAATTTCCCTTTGTTCTCTTTTTTCGTCACCCACGGAGTGATTTAGAGTAGTAGATTCTCTTACGATGCCAATATATGACCAATTATTTATAAATATATAGTGCCACACCTGTAATCCCTGCAACGCGAGAGTGCAAAGCACAGCGAGCTACTCAGATCATGGTTAGCCAAACAAAATATATGAGTTTAAATGGTTTTGAAGTAAGTAATAAGTTGCTAGTCCATTACCTACACAATCACAAACTTAATGACAGATTAGTCGCCTTTTACGAGAAGCTAGGCAGGTAACACAATTGGCACATTATTTTTTGTTTTGAGTCCCACATAATCATACATCTATGGTGGTATTGAATCCAGATTCCTTTCAGGTCAGTCATAGAATAACGCTGCGGTAGGATGACTAAGTGATACCTCATTCGAGCTGAGCCCATGTAGCCAAATTAGGAACATTTCTAATTTTTTTTATTAACTTAGTGCAACGAATATACAGTCTACCTGATGTTAAGTGGATGCTGTGGCGCTTAGACATCTACATATATTCTCTAAGAATGAAAATGCAGATTTGGCGTCATCTGTTTGACCTGTGTATTAAGAGAGAACGCATCGTTTCTTATATAAAGGGTTTCCGGTTCTCAACACTCGCCATACGAAACACAGCAGCCTAAATCTGCTATTTCACTCTGGTATTCTGTGCGAGCGTAGTGTCCCACCCCAGTCGAGCCTACCAATTCGTGCTACAACCATAATATAGAGCTGCAGCATGGCTCGCGTAACACGTAACCGTTCTTAGATCTCTAATTTAATGTACTGCCCAAGCTATTTAAAATGTTTAGTAATACAGGCGTCATCCTCCCTCAATCTTCCCTCAAACTTTTCATTTACCAGCAATAATTATTCATATTCTCTTTTATAATTATGTTGCCCCAATGAGTGATGATCGACTTCACATGTATCACTTTGAAATGATATTGTCATCTCACATTATCATAATCTAAAAGTCCAATACCAACATAGGACCAATATGGAAATAATTTACATAATTATATAAAAAATACTTAGAAATGATGAACGCTTGTAGTTGTGCATTACATGTGATCATGTGATGTGAAACAAAACTCAAACATATTAATTGATTATAATAATAATAAAAAAAAAAAAACTAAAACTAGAAACTTAATTATCATATAGTCCTACTCCCCGCGGTATTGTGCCATGAACGCTGGCTGCGTTTCCCCACTGAATGGCTATACTTAGCCCTTGAGCGAGAAAAGAACCAGCCCTCTTATCACCAGCAGCAACGACCAGCCGCGGATGGAGTTCCTTTAGGAACTTCACCGCACGTGGACTCCACGGACCGATAGTTTCTACAGCAAATGACACAAATATGTAGTCGTCTCTCAGAGACTCATATTTGCGCCACTTACTCAGTTCAGCTGCCTCTGATGCCGCCCCAGCTCTAAACGAATTTTAAATTGATTAATTTAAAATTAAAGTTAGGAACGTGCTTTATGGCATTCCTTGGGGGTGGCCTTTGTTCAGCAGTGGACTTGTGAAGTTTAATAATGATGATGATATTCTAAGTGTCCTGTGATGGAATTGTAAGGGGAAAATCTATGCCATTATTTCCTGTATATATTTTGAAATATAACTAAAATAATGTAACTAGTAAATTCTTATGGTTGAATAACTATTCCACGGCAATGCAAGCACCGTTTGTAATGCTCGAAGATCGGGTAGTGAGACTGCCAATCTATTAATCAGTCACAGCAATTACAACAAATTCTTTCAATTTTACGCCCAGCAGTGATGACATGTTGCCGACGATGATGATATTCAAGATCTCCCCTACTATTGGCCTTTTTTCTATATATATGATCTCTGAGCGATGGTTTCCCAAGAGAATTCATCGCCCGATCACGTCCTTTGGGTGACGAAGGTTCGACTGGAAATTTGAAATTTCCAGGAACACCTCATGTCTATATTAACTGATAGTAAGCGGTATTTATATTTATTTATTTTATTATTTAATGCATTTCATCTAGAAGTAATAACGATCTCCAGTATATGTGTCAATGTATTGTATAATAGATAAATTTTTAGCAGCGTTTACGAAGCAATATCTCCAACCTTGTTTTTTGCAACATTCTACGCATTCTCACTAAAAGGTTAGCTTCGTAGTAATTCGTACAACAAAGGAGAAGATCAATGTATGTAATGTATGAATGTATTTGTCGTCAATGTAAGAGTGAATAGGTATTTAATAAGCTAAGCCACTACGATTTACCATCTTACTACTTACTATCAGGTGGGGTAGTAGTTAAGCACTGGCTTATAAAAATTAAAAAATATAACATTAGGTAATGCGTTCAAAATTCGCCTGCCAAGTGTGACTATGACACAATCCTCTCTATTATAAAAGATACACGTGTAGTGTAGTAAAATCTTACCTCCACTATTTAGGAACCGTATGTTTATCTATTCTACGGTCGACATGTGCTTAAAATTAAAAACGTATAGGGCGAAATTCATTGGTGCAATTTCACCAATGAAATTGTTAATTGAAATTTTAAGTGACGTACTCGGTGGTGAAGGAAAACATTGTGAGGAAACCTGCACGTCTGAGAAATAAGAAAAATAATTCGAAGTCCTGTGAAGTTCGCCAACATGCATTGGGGCGAACATTTCCTTGCCCTAAACCCTCTCAGAAATGAGGCCTGTGCCCAACAGTGGGACGTATATAGGCTGTAAGTTTAAATTTTAACCTTAATAGGGCGAAAGCAAAAAAATACGTAGGTTAAACAAAACATCATGAAAGCATAAGGGAGATAATTGACATAGTTGCCACGCTTGGCGGGCAGGTGGACAACCACATTTTTTATTTTCTAACAAACATACCTCGTTATAAGAATAAACTTTTGCAAACAAAATCTAAATTAAAATTACACAGTTCAGGTCCTTACTCGATGTCAATAAAACTTTATAATAAATTGCCAGAATATCTAAAAGCCGAAACAAATATTAATAAATTCATAAGATCTTTTAAAGATAAGCTTATTAAAAAAAGTTATTATTCAATTAAAGAATATATTGCGGAAAAGAATTTGTAAGTGTAAATTTTGTCTGCTAGTCTAGCTGATGTGAAGAATAGACGCTCCGGGAAGTCTGCAGTCTGTGAACATGTACAGGATCGCCCCCGTCACTACATTAGATTTGATAGACCACAAATCCTCGCTAAAGAACACCGATTCCTTCCAAGGATGATTCGCGAGGCTATTGAAATCAAAAAACATCCTAATTTCAATAGAGAAGATGGCTGGGTGCTACCATCTGCTTGGGATCCCATAATTAATAAAATTAAATCCCAACCCAAGCATACAACTGCAAGACTTCATGATACTGTAAGTTCATACTGCGTAGATCGGAACAAAAATTAATAATTTTTAATCTGGAGGTAGCCGTGGTTAACTATGACATTGGGACGTCATACACCTCAGTCCCCCCCGTGACCATGGGTGCTGTAAAGTGCTTGAAACGTCGGGAATGTAAAATAAGTTAATATACGCGATAAAATCCGTAAAATTAGTTTCATTTAAATGTGTAGTGTTCGCGTAAATATAAGAAATCACTAAATAAATAGTTGTTTTAAGGAAGACACCGCCACGGATCTGTTTTGTATCCCTCTGTCGCCTCTTACAACATCCACGGGACGATATGGGGTAGTATTCTAATGTAAAATACAAAATTGACAACACACAGTGTCAAATGTTACGTAATACAAATTTTATAAATTACGTAATATAAATTCAGCAAAGGTAAGTTGTAGGCGCATCATGCAGCACATCTCAAGAAAACCAGTTGCAAAAATGTGCATGTGACATACTTCAACAAGGTTTCTTAAAGTCAAATTTATTGATCTTGCCACATCAAGGCTTCATATATAATAACAAAATATGCCTCGATGACATTTATTCCATTGTTATGCATTTTATTAAGGTATCATGACACAGGCATTCCATTGTTATGCATTTTATTAAGGTATTATTCAAAATGTAAGTATATAATTCAGAAAACATTAACATTTTTACATTTTGTTAGTAACATTGCAAAAATATTTTTATATAATAAGGGTGCCAAGCGAGCACCTGATGGTAAGTGGATGGTGCGACCCATAGACATCTAATAATAATGTCCTACAAACCGAATTGCGGTCACGGTGGCCAGTCTTAACGTAGACTAGCCATCTGGGCAAGAAAGGCTTATAGTTCCCGAGTGTATGAGCAAGCACAAGAGCACTATTACTTTACTCTCATAGTAGAATGGGAAGGTTATCCGAAATGGTCGGAGAGATATCTGGCGCAGGATCAACGGGAATTTCTTGTAATAAAAACCCAATAATTGGGTTCGACCCAGGATCTTAAGATCGTAATCGTGATCTTTAGACCACTAGACCAAAGATGCAGTCTCATTTACATCTATCCTCGACTAAGAATTAAATTACGGTTGCGTTGTCACCCCTGAGGGCTAAGATAGAATGCCTCGTTACGAAGTAAAGGATGTCCATTTCTCTACATTCATCAAGCAACATGATTTTGTTGTTTTAACCTGATAGACTGTAAGAGGGTGGTCCTTCCCCGGTCCAGATGACTCATTCATGCTGCAACCATAATATAGCTGCAGCGTGGCCCTAATAGGTAGTGAATTAGAAGAACGAACTGTTTAAAATGAAACGAGCGTTTCATCGAAATAAAACTGTATTGGATTAAGTATCTACACGAATACTCCACAAACTCTTATTTATAAGCCTCAGTTAGTTTTTGCTGATTCGGGTCCGGTTGGGAATTAAAGTAAAGTTAATAAAACGCGATAAACTTCGTAATGTAACTAGTTTCATTCTATATGTAGTGATCGCGTAAATATAAAGTCATTAATTTTTACTAGATGGAAACCAACAGTTAACAATGTTTGTTGCAATCACACAGTCCACTTTATGGTCTATATATACTGTGACCCATAGATCTATCTCAATTAAAAATTATTGATTTCATCCTGATTTCATGACTTTATGATTTCCTGACACCGGACTTAAACTAAAAATTTGGAAAAACCTAATATTCTGTAATTGAGTAGTAAAAAGGCTTGCCATATATCACTTCTGTAACAATTTCCCGTTTGGCTAAAAGTGGCCCGAGTACCTGCTGCTCTACGGACTCTGCGACAATACGTTGCAGCGTAAGCTCGTTACCACCGCCTATAACACTCCGATTTCGAACCAAACCTAAATCAATAAAAGTAATAATAATTTTATGAACTATAAGACGAAGACGTTTATACGTGGTAGAACCATGCTGTAGCTATATTTCTGGTATAGTTGTAACACGAATGGGTTGGCTCGACCGGGGAAGGACCACGCTCTCACAGAATACCAGCGTAAAATAGCAGCTTAATGCTGCTGTGTTTCGTATGGTGAGTGTAAAGAACCGGAGACCCTTTTTACTGAAAACGAGGCATTCCATCTTAGTCCTCACGGGTGAGAAAACGCATCTGCATTTTGACTCGTAATTGAGGATAAATGTAGATGTCTATGGGCCACACCAACCACTTACCATCAGGTGGACTGTGTGCTCGTTTGTCACCCTTATCCTATAAAAAAAAGACTGTTTGAACATTAACACTAGTTCATACAGTATTTATATTTATTTTATTTCTGAAATTAACAATAGTTGATGTACTTAATAATATAACTAGAACAGAAAATTATTTAAAACAATCGATGTATTCAGTATATGTATAAGCACCAGTCCACGTTATACTTACTCTATAAAAAGTGTAAGTTGTTGTCATATTTTATTGTAAATAGCTTGATCCTGACAGAAATCGCGATGATAATAAAGATAGCTTATGCGATGTTTCAGTTTTAATTTATAATATAATCGTAATGATCGATGGCTGCCCTTTAAACCAAGACAAATTTAGTACTTTTATTATTCTTATGGACAATACTCGCAAAGTGGGCAATACAATGAATTTTAAAAAATGTGGTATATATACGTTAAAACTTCCATGTTTGATGTGTAGTCGAAACGCAAGGCAATTTAACACCTTTTCTTATAATAACAGTCCACTCTCAGAGGCGGACATGGCAAGCAGAATGGTTTTTACAACAGACTCGACATTTCGCAGCTTTGCCGCCTTTTCCGTCTGAGTATTTACATCTGCTATATTACGGAAAATGGTTGTAGCCGCAACTATGTCTTTTCTCATAGTCACTTCTTACAATATCTAAAACACGATATGGGGTGATGAATTCTCTGACACGGTCACCACAGTGCTGATAAAAACAAAGGAGAATAGCTTAGACTTTACACAATAGTCTTTTTTATCACTATACTTATGTACCGAAGCCTATTAATCACTGCTGCGGCTTTTCTGACCTTGCTGCGCAAAGCATAGTCGTGAACTACGTGTGTCCACCGACTTGCATTCCTTTTCATCAACTTCGTGACAACAAGAACTAATATATTTTGTTTATACCATGTAAATGACAAAAAATCAACAGTCCAGCCCTGACGAGCTACTATTGAAAAAAAAGATACTTTACCACCTAAAACCCACAGCAATAGAAATATCAATAATGAATAGTGTTTCTTGGTTGTCTGTTACGAACTGGAAAGTGAGTATCTTAACAGTAGCTGTAAAGTACTGCTGGCAACTGAAGTACAATTCTATAATAAAGTTAAGCCCCTGAGCTACGACGGCTCTTACGGCTATATAATAAAGTATTTATATAAATTTATATTGTCATTTTTAACGATCCCGTGATCAGAAAACTACTCCTGTTTAGTTAGTATAGGTTCGTAACCCAACCGTGGTTAATATTTGTGTAAATATCTGACCATAGCATGGCCACTAAATTATTTGCGCACTTGCGTTAATCGAATTTTACAACACTTATCAACAAAATTGGACAATTTGCGCCACTTCCACACATGCAAATAAATTTTTGATTCATGCATTTTCAATACTGCATTTTAATCACCATGTCCTTAAAATATATGTTCCAATTTCTTGATCAAACCTTTTTCACAGGCCACAGCAACCGAAGAGATTTACATTAAAGGTAGTTTTCAGGTCCGATAATTTTATTTACCAAAAAAAGGAACTTTTTGGTCTCCATGATGTACAAGTAACTACTCAAAAATCGTCAAAATTAGGGCGATGTACCTTCAGCGGTGCCTAGTTGACTGTCGGTATTTCGAAGTGCTCAAGTGTTTGTACAGTAGGGTTACGATGGTTATCCGAGTACAGAGCCAGAGTACGAAACCTATCCAACTGCAGAGAGGTGTAAGACAGGATAACGTTACATCCCCGAAACTCTTCACTGCTGTATTGGAAGACATTTTCAAGCTACTGGACGGGAGAGGATACGGTTTTAACATCAGTGGCAAGTACATCACTCACCTTGGGTTTGTCGACGATATAGTCCTTATGGCAGAATCGCTGAAGAACCTAAGCGCTATGCTCAATGACCTCAATAGTGCATCCCAACAGATAGGTCTTAAGATGAACATGGACAAAACAAAGATCATGTTTTATGTCCATCTCACATCTATGACGGTAGTTGTTGGAAGCACTAAACTCGAAGTTGTTGACGAGACGACGAGAGGAGGTAAGTCCAATTTCGATTACGTTACATCTTCTCGTCAGTTACCTCAAAACTTGTAAACGAGATTATACAATCTTTGCGTATTGCCAGTGACAACTTATGGATCTGAGACTTGGTCCTTCCCTGCTACTCATATGAGGAATCGCTCAGCGAGCTATGGAGAGGACTATATTCGGGGTTTATCTCCGTGATAAACTTAGAAATGAGGATAGAAGTAGAACAGAGTGACTGACATAGCCCGATAGATTAGTAAGCTGAAGTGGCAATGGGCCGGCCATATAGCTCGAAGAACCGACAATCGATGTGGAAAAAAGTTTCTCGAGTGGCGGCCTCGTACCGGCGGACGAAGTGTAGGGCGTTCCCCCAGGAGTGACGACCTGGTAAGACATGCAGGAAGTCGATAGATGAAGGTGGCTCAGGACCGTGCTTTGTTGCATTCCTTGGGGAGGCCTATTTTCAGCAGTAGACTTGTGAAGGGCTATAATGATGATGATGATGAAACGTCTTGTTACCTCACCTCCAACAACAACAACAACCTCCCAAAATGTCATTTCATCGTCGTTATTAGTTCATTAATTTTTCGAAAACATTGATATTAAAAAAAAAATGGATGTATGCGCTTTAATATTATTTATTTTGCCAAATATTACAAAGAAGTTTGCTAATGTAAAGTGAATAACTTGTTATTATTTATGTTCATGCTGTGACTTTCGGCGTCTCCAATACTTGTTTTCCTTCATATCCGAATGGTTAGTAAAAATAATTCAAGGAATATTTTGTGTTATCGTATAGATATCGGGAATCATAAGGTCTATAATTGTATGATCGATAGTCATTGTATCTGTTTCCGTAGTTAAAAGGGATATATTTGTTATTAAAAGGATCATTTAATGGTTTTCCATCTTTAATACCAAGAATTACCGTAGGCAATACGTCCTTTCCATCAGCTGGTATGTGCACGCCAGAGGATCTAAACCCTGTAAAAATAAAAGGAGTTATCTGTTTTTGTACATACATAATCTATACTATTTAATAATATAATAAAGCGGAAGACTTTTTTTTGTATTTTTGTTTGTTTAAACGCGCTAATCTCTGGAACTACCAGTCCGATTTAAAAAAATATTTTTGTATATTATAGCCAGATTTATGTGGAATAGTATAGGCTATCTAGCTTTAAACTATATTACTCAGCTAGCCTTAAATTGGGATATTTGTTAAGCAAGTCAGAAGAAAAAGCACTCCCGAAATGATTTATCCGTGTACGCTGGTGTTATCGTTAGGCATACGTAAATACAATGTTGTAGAAAAATATAGACCTTTACTCCCTCTAAAAAAAGTCCGCGATACCATATGTCTATTTCTTATACATAAGCCATAATTTGGTATTTTGTGACAAAAAATATTGAAAATTTAAAAGTGATTTATGAGCGTTATTATTAGGCATGGCCAATTTATCCTTACGAACGAAAGTTGCTTTATCATCAAGACAATTTTATGAAAATAAACTTTGTTCTTTATACCATGTTATTTGGACGCATAGTTTAAGAGATAATGTCGCGCACGTCGGACACGTGATGACGCGGGTGAAACCGCGGGGCACAGCTAGTATATAATAATTAAATAATAATAAGTCGGTTGCCAACCCGCCTGCTGAGCGTGATAACTATAGCAAAATCAGTCAGTTCAGCAATGGACTTTTAATAGCCTTTAATTTTTTTTTTGATCTATCAAAGATTAACAATTTATCGGTCACAAGTATTTTCAAGAAAGGTTCTCGAGTGGCAGCCTCGTACCGGCAGGCGAAGTGTAGGGCGTCCCCCCACTAAATGGACTGACGACCTGGTAAGATATGCAGGAAGTCGATGGATGCAGGAGGCTGCTTTGTGGCATTCTTAGGGGGAGGCCTATGTTCAGCAGTGGACTTGTGAAGGGCTGTAATGATAATGATGAAGTATTTTCTGCCGACTTCCAAAAAGGAGACGGTACTCAATTCGACTGTATGTTTTTTTTTCTCTGTGTTACCTCATTACTTTTTACTGGGTGAACCGATTTCGATGATTCTTTTTTTATTTGATAGCTGGTACTTCTCGTGTGGTCCCATGTGAATTTGATCAAGGTCAGACCAATAGTTTTTGGGTTATTCTTAATAACCTATATTGATGTCGGCTGTACAAAATTTTTAATTTTAAATTATTAATTTCTATATTCAGAAGAGCCCCCATATAGCAAAACTAGCGTACAGACTTAGTTCTACAGCGTAAACTGTAAACATATTAGAAATCTTACCAGTGTTGCTGGACTTATTTATTTTAGCTATTTCCATAGCATTATGGCGTATGGTAATTTGCTATGGGTTTACTTTAGTAAACTATTTAGTAATCTGTGCTATGGGGACACGCGACTGGCACTGAAATTATGTATGTTTTGCAGAAGAGGGCCATTAGAGCAATATATATTTTAAAACCACATCTTTAAGACAAAAATTTAAGGAAATTAATATATGAACTTGGCCTCTCAACACATTTACGAAAATACATTACGTAGTACGTAATGTGTATTGAGTACACATAAACTTAAGTAGTTTTATTAAAATAAGTGAATTCACTCTGTAAATACTAGAAACAGCCGCAAGCTAGTAGTATCAGTAACTCGACTTCACATGCTTAATTTTTTTTAATTGTATAAAAAGATTATTAAAATATTAAGGAATTTATGGATGATAATTACCCCTGCGAATGAGGCGATCACTAACATGCTATTTCTAATTTCTTTCGTGTTGTTAATTATTGCGTAACTTTAGTTATTGTAAACTGTTCTTTTTTTTCCAAAAAAAAAGTCCCGCTGAGTTTTTTGCTGGTTCTTCCTAAGACAGAGGTATTTTCCGAACCAGTAGTAAATTAAACATAAGATTGAATAAGTAATATTTATAATCTATATTGAATAAAAAAGTTTCTATTTCTATATTTGTGATCCTGGTCCATTCTGAAGACGCAACTTCGTATCGAATTATCTAAGAGGATTGAACTTATCTATAATAAGTATAAGTTATTGTAAACGTTTTACTACCTCTTTCATAAGGTTTTACATTTTGTTTGAATTCCTTGTCAAATTTACTTGTAGGTTACTTTTAGGCTATTTATTAGTTGTTATAAAGTTACAAGACGAGATATAAAATCTAATCTATCGGTATAAAGAAAATATAAAGAGGACGGTTCAAGGACAAAACTGACTCTTTTTAAGTTCTTTTGCCAATCATTCTACACATCATGCAGCCTGTGGGTTAGACATACGCAGCAGACCTACAATGTTCTTTTTGTTTTTTTTTTTATAGGAGAGAGGGCAAACGAGCATACGGCTCACCTGATGATAAGTGACTACCGCCGCCCATGAACAACTGCAACACCAAGGGAAATGCAGGTGCGTTGCCGGCTTTTTAAAAAGGAGTAAGCTCTTTTCTTGAAGGTTCTTAAGTCGTAGTCGTAGTAGTTTTGCCAGTGCTATATAATAATGCATTTAGGGTGCTGTTGGTGCTTCCACGATTGTGTAGTGCGCCACGAATGTTTGCTGAAGCGTTAACAAACAGCTTACAAGCTATTCTGCGAAAAATAACAGCATCCCTGATGCGCAGGCTTCGGGAGAGCACCAACAGCATCCTGAGAGAAATTTCGGAGAAACCAGACTGCCCCTTCCTGCAGCACTGAACACGTATACACTGCTGCGGGTCTTATGCAATGGGATGTGGGGAGAGGTATATGAATGAATTTAGTTATAATTTGTTAATTTTGTGACTTACATATTTTAATTTATAAATTACTTAATAACCCACATGGATCATGGTCCGAAATAAATGATTATTATTATTATAAAGTTGTTTAAAATTAAAGAAACAAATATCGCGTCTTTTTATGTCATACGTATATGATAGTGCACATTTAACCATACATTTCCTTGTAAGTCGTACAAATTTCAAACCATTTGTATATCATAAAAAATATCTTTTACCTACACCGTGTTACTGTATTATGAGAGAGAGAAAAGAGCGGTGTTAGCCTTTTTTGTGTAAATCTAATTTAGTCACCTTTTCTTAAATGTTCCTTATAAATAAAAAGATAATGTCAGCACCACAAGAATAAATGTGATGGGATTGTAATTGACTCATGTAGCTGAAGTAAGAAGCGATGTAGTTGACTCATTTAGTGTTGTTTGTTGTTGTTTGTATCTTTCGTAGCACTTCCAAAATAAAATTAACTTTATCATATATTTAGTATATAATAAGACGATTTTTAATACCACTTTAGTTGTGAGTGAATTAAGAAATTGATTTTTAAGACACCTTATATTATCAATCTCGGAGACGTCTTTAGTCTTCTTTATTAGAGACACCTTCAGTCTTCTTCTTTCTTCTTTAGAGAATTTAATGGTTGTTATAATATTTAGCGTAACAATACTTAAAGCTTAAATAATCACCACTATTTTCTATCCTATCATCAAAATAGTTAGAAATTTTATGTAATAATCTTACCATACTCATCGGCAACGTAGCTGACTTGGATCGGTGTACCCTCTGGTGAGATGTAAGCGTAACTTCCTTTTACAACCTGGAATATATCCTGTTGATTAATTTTTATTACACGTTAATTTTGTATTTTTTTCACTGCTCGTCTAAAGTACTAAATGAACTTTACGGCTACATCCTGTTACGCGTTTGAGCTTTTTACGGGCATAATAGCGGGTGAATACCGTTTCTATCAGAGGCCATGAGATTTTTATTCTGGATTGTCTTACATACCGCCACAACACGGCACACATTTATTTTGATGTCGCAGTGATACCATCATTATAATCCGTCTAAAATCCACCGCTGAACATAGGCCTTCCCCATTGCCACAAAGTACTGTTCTGAGCCACCTGCATGCATAGACTACCTACGTATTTCTGTAGGTCGTCAATCCGTGTTGTGGGAATTGCCCAACACTGTGCTTGCCAGTACGAAGCTGTCACTCGAGAACCTTTTTTCTCCATCAGTTGCCAGTTCTTCTAGATATATGGCCGGCTCATTGCCGGTCAGCTTACTGATCGCTGGGCTATGTCAGCTATTTTTATTCTTCCACAGATATCCTCCTATTTTTATATTATTATTATTTCTTATAAAGATAAATTTGAAAACTCAGTCCTACATTTGTGCAAAAACTCAAATTATTGGTTTTCGAGTCTGATTTGGTGGTCTCAATCATACTCTGATGTATTTGCCTTTTACTTTACTGGAATAATCGTGCATCGTACTGGGTAAGGTTACGAAGAATGTTCCTCTGTGATAGCTCGTACATTTGTGACGCTTCTACACATTTGATGGCTTCGGACAGTATTCACAAGTGCTCATAGACTCAATCGGCTTGGAGAACATCATCATTCTTTTTAAATTAAGGTACTTACTGTGACTTGAAATGTTTCATTTGTTAAATAGATATTAACGAAAAAGAGGTATCACCTGAGTACCCTGTGGATTTCCGGCGGTATCTACGTAAGCATCTTTCAAAAATCCACTTTCTTGTGCCTGCTTTCCATCAGCTGACGCGTAGCTGAAATTATATCTCATTACTCATGCAGTAAGAAACAAAATATTTGCATAGCCTAAGCTAGAAGGCCCTGTTTCTAGTAAAAAGGGTCTCCGGTTCTCATAGCTTACCTATACGAATGTGGGTTGCTTGGAACGTGGGTTTTCCCTAAACGAGCTAACCGACCGAACTCTATACCAAATAGATACGATGTTAAAATTATACATTTGAACAACATAAGAAATCCCTAATTCTGGTCAATTTCGATTTTACTCGATTAATGATAATTGTTACAGAGTTATGAATTTATTTCTTATTTTAATAATGAGCCTACAATTACATCACTAAATATAATATTTCGATTTGATTTAGAAAGTTATATAAAAATCTTTTACCTGTAAGAATAACTTCCATCTTTACCTCGATTATTGGAATAGGACACAATAGGAACCGGATTCGCAGTAGGGTTGTAATATGGATAATTATAACCACCCAACAGAGGATTGCGACCTGGAGCGTTAGAATATATAGACGTAGCTGGAACTACCGCTGCTGCAGCATATTGTGCTTGAGTTACTCTATTGTATGGTAGAGTTTGGCTAATGGCTATGGAATAAAACATTGACATGCAAGCAACTAATCGTAACATCTGAAATAAAAACATTAAAAAATTCATATCTATTATAATCTATAATAAGTTTTTATTTATTAGTACTACTCCTTTTTAAAAGGCCGGCAACGAATCTGTGATTCCTCTGGTTCCCCTGGTGTTGCAGTTGTTCATGTGTGGCGGTAGTCACCATTAGGTAAGCCGCATGATCGTTTCAATAATAGGGACAAGAGGACTGGTTCTGTTCTCAAAGGCTATTCAGCGAAGAAACGCAGCCAGTGTTCTTGACACTATATAGCGGGGAGTAAGACTATGCGATATTTTTTTTAATATTATAATATTTTAGAAAAAATATTTTATTCATAATATTTTTGCTCTAGCATTTTTTATCAGGTTACATGAGTACAAAGCGTTCATTATAATTCATTAGCAGTAATTATTATATCATATTTTTGATAATACTATGTGACATATTATTTAAAAAAAATTAGTTTGAATTGAACAAGTGTTTTCAAAAGTGATAAAACTAGTATACAAAATATTATATTATAACACATTTCAAACTGATAGCGCATTAAAATTTTTAAATAATTTGCTAAATCCATAAGTGCACACGTCGAACGCTCATGTAATGTTTTGAATACAATAGTGAAATTCAAAAGGCTTCCTAAGGATTAAAATAAAAAAAGCTAATAAAAAAAAACTCAGAGTGATAAGTTCAGTTTTTCGAAAGATATCTTGTTCAAATCCATACCGACCAACTAACGTCTAAGTGAAATTATTTTTAATTAACTTAAAATAACCTTATAACTATATACAAATAAATAACCTTATAACTACGTCAGAAGTATTAATTGAAATCTCATCTTGCTATTGGTGTACTTTTTCTTAATATATAAGTGCAATACAAAGCTGGTGGAAGTGATTTAAGTTGAATGGATCGCGATTTTTTGAATATGTGACAAGCTTGCGCGTTTACCGCTAAAAGGAACCCCTTTGTCGTGTCTCCTCAATTTCAAGGCACTCCCCTTGTTGCCTTAGCCAGTATCGGAATCCTCGGCGTCGACATATCGAGTGACGTGCAGTTTCGTGGTCACTTAAAAGAGAAGGCCAAATTGGTCTCTAAAAAGCTTGGTGTGCTCAGCAAAGCGGGACAGTATTTCATGCCGGCACACCGCCTGCAACTTTACAAGGCGCAGGTTCGGCCTCAAATGAAATACTGTTCCCATCTCTGGGCAGGGGCTCCCCAGTGCCAGCTACTTCCACTTGACCGCATCCAGCGCAGAGCGGTTCGAATCGTCGACGACCGAGTTCTTTCCGATCGGCTTGACTCACTGGCACTGCGTAGAGATGTTGCATTTCTTTGCGTATTTTATCGCATGTACTACAGGGAGTTCACTGAGGAATTGTACGGATTAATTCCAGCCGATCAATTTCACCATCGCACATCGCGACAAAACTAGCGATACCATCCATACTAGATCTGGATAATTGGCAGTCCACCACTGTGCGGTTTAGAAGATATTTCTGCCTCGCACAACTTCCCTGTGGAATTGCTTACCTCCAGCGATTTTTCCGTACCGATAAGACTTAGGGACCTTCAAGAAAAGAGCCTACTGCTTTTTAAAAGGCCTGGAACGCATCTGCAATTCCCCTGGTGTTGCAGTTGTTCATGGGCGGCGGTAGTCACTTACCATCAGGTGAGCCGCATGCTCGTTTGCCCCCTCTCCTATAAAAAAGAACAGAGCACTTTTTATCTCCGCTTCGTGTTCGATGTGTCCAAAATAACTTAAGGAATCGTTATATTCCCGTTATCGTTAAGATTTACCATTGATTATCACTGTGCTATAAATTTATTACAAATCATTTATATTCTACACAAAATATTTAGCAACATACCTTTGCTACTTCGTATTTAAATACGACTGTACTCGTTGTATTCGTTGTTGTTCTTGATTTTACTACTGTCAGTGTGAGATCTAATAAATCCATTTATAAGTAGAGTTGCATAGAATTATTACTTTTTGTATGACTTATCATAAAAACGAGACGCTCCCACACATCCTTTCTAACAACCGACTACTATTAACCGAATTATATTCAAATTTTTAAATGAGCTTTGAAGCGCAATTAAAGTAGCCGTTTAAACTCAAAATAACGCTAAAATCGAAATAAAAGAATACGTCTAAGTCATTAAATTTTATTAACATAGTTCAAAAAAATGCGGAGGCTCGGAGGCGGAGAAAAAATTCGAGGCGTATATTTTTTTGGTGTGTTTACCGCTTTTTCAAAAACGGCTGTTTATTTAGCGACTTATTATCTGTAACCTAAAACGCATGTGTTTCCTCAGACTACTCAAAAGGATTAAAAAAATAAAATTGTAATCAAAAGTAAAAACCGAAAAAAAGCTAACATGATCATCATCGCCATTACAGCCCTTTACAAGTCCCCTGCTGCACATCCTCCCCAAATAAATCCCACAAAGCATGGTCTTAAGCTACCGGCATCCGTCACCTTCCTACAAATTTGACTAGGTCATCAATCTATCTAGTGCGTGGTCGCCCTACACTTCGCCTACCGGTACCAAGCTACCGAACTGCCGACTCGAGAGCCTTTCTCCCCCATCGGTTGTCGGTTCTTCGAGCTATATGGCCGGCCAATTGCCACTTAAGCTTACTAATCCGTTGGGCTATGTTGGTTACTCTTCAGTTCTACTGTGGATATCCTTATTTTTAAGTTTATCACGCAGAGAAACCCCGAGCATAGCCCTGTCCATAGCTCACTGAGTGACCTCTTACAGCCATCAGTGAAAGATCACGTCTAAGATCCATATGTCATCAATGCCATAATCTTGTTTTCAAGATTTGAGGTATGCCTGACGAGAAGATGTGATGTAATCTCCCGAGTGTCGTATATATTTGATAAGTAAACCTATTTCTCCAAGGTAAACATACTCGTCGCCAACTACAATCGTAGTGCTCCCAACAACTATAACGAAACATGACATGGACGTTACACCGTTGACCTTTGTTTTGTCTATTTTTATTTTAAGACCTATCCGTCCTCCTGCGATTTTGCCATAAGGATTATATCGTCGGGAAATCGAAGGCGAGTGATATGTTCGCCATTGCTATTAATACCGTACCATTTCCAGCTCAGTAGCTTGAAAACGTCTTCCAATTCAGCGGTAAATTCTATTTTAATCCTTTAATCATTTTCAACTTATAACAATTTATTAAAAGTCTTAATGCTTTTTTTTAAATCAAATCATTTTAAAACTTCGAATGATTACAATCTTATGCAATTATTTATAACTGACTGGTGTTAATGGAAAAGCTACAAAAGGATCAATCATTTATATATATCAAAGCTGTAAGTACCTGTCACTTTACTAGATCGAAATCATCTTCATTGATTGAATCAAAAGATACGTTTACTGAAGAATATCGCAATTCATGGATTGGATGTTTTAATGGATTTGGTATCGTACACCTGATTGCAACAATTTTAATAAGAATAAATAAATCAAGCGCACCGATGCAAAATATTTTATATTCTTATAACAAAGGAGCGCTAAGCTCTTCATAAAGGAAAAAAATATTGTTGAATTTATAAAAGGAAACATAGTTACTAGTTATTACAATCTCATAAAATATGTAAATAGTGTAATAATGATAATGATAACATAAAATAGTTGAAAGTGTATAGGTGGATTGTGTTCTCGTACATTTGAATCAACAAAAAATTGTGCGTACATTTGTTGCATCTTGCATCAAATATACCTACAGAAAATGATGTCCCTCGGTTGACGAATAGATTGAAGCTCATATTAAATTCGCGTTAATTACTTTTTTAAGAAGACCCTTTAATTCGGTACTTTTCCCTTTCTTTTTAACGTACATATTTTATAAATTTATACTTTTTGTATCCGTGTAACGTAATCAAAGAGGAACCTCTTTGATTATCAGTGCAAAATACGATAATATTCACTAATTTCTATCGGACTTTATTACATACGGAACACAAATATAAACAAATGATAAACAATTAAATTTAAGTTCTCAAATCCGGGTTAAACAAAGCTAAAAAAATGACTTTATTAGGCACCGCGGTAATGTAGATAACATCAATAAAGCTAGTTTAATATAGTAATTACATCAATTTACCTAATTATACCCAAGAGTTCAGAGATTTTTTTAACTTCAAAACATCTCATTTATGATTTTGTAAGTATGCTCAATGTCTATGATATTTATAATTATTGCTAAAAACGTATTGGCTTTCATTCTCAAATTGCCGTACTGATAGAAATCCAATAAAATACAAAAAGTTTATTTCGGTTAAAAAACGTAATAAACGATTAAAATAATTTATATAGTTAATAAGATGCTACGGCATGGTGTATAAAATAATTAAGAGACCGATTTCATAATGTAAAATTTTGTTATTGATTTTAGTTTTTTGAAGTCAGTTTTTACTTTTTAAGATTCCGTACCCGAAGGGCAACCAACGGGGCCCTATTGCTAAGCCTCCGCTGTCCGTCCGTCTGTCTGTCCGCGGACTGTATCTCATGATCCGTAACAAGTAGGTACTTGAAGTTTTTACACAATGTGTATTTCCGTTGCCGCTATAACAACAAATAATAAAAATAAACTAAAAATTAAAGGGGCTCCCCTACTACAAAAGTGTTTTTTTACAGACATAGTATTAAATCTTGTACAATGGTACGGAACCCTTCATATGCGCGTCCGACTCGCACTTGGTCGGTTTTTAAACGCTATTTTTTATTACCGTTTTGTGTGGAATAACGAATTTTCCGTATATGCGATATCGCAAGAACGAATGTCGTCTAAATATGTGCAAAAACTCCATTCCCTATTTTTCCAACCTTAGGGATAATTTTTTTCTCAAAGTTCAAATAAAACTATTCCCGATACCTGAACCTATTTTATAAAAAAGAATAATCATCAAAATTGGTTTACAAATAATTATTCTGTTTATTCACCCTAAAATTCACCTTAGGGTGAACACTCGGAAACGCGTGTTCCACCCCAGACAAAGTAGATAATCGGAATTCGTATATATTTTTTCCGATTTTCTCCCTCATCTGTGTACAGTAATTGATAGAAATATGATAAAAAATGGCCCAAGATGCTTAGACATTAACATACTTATAAAAATATATACATACTTCTTCGTTATAAAGTCAACGCTGAAATAAAAGGAGTGCCTCACCGGATTATAGATTGATTGCAATCTTGGCATAAAATAATTTAGTCGGCTTATTTACTACCAATTCGTGTAAGACGATGTCAGATTTTTTTATTGATATCACATCGCGTAAGGTAAAGTCACATCGACAGACTCATTTTAACCAACTTCAAAACAGAAGGAAGTTATCGATATCTTATGCTATAATACTCGATTATCTTCTTTAGTTTTAAAGCAATGAATATTATTATTTATTTTATAAATAGGTCAATGTTAAATAGGTTTTCGGGATGGTAACATATAAATTAGAAGAATTTTTTTCACCCCAAATGGTGAAAAATGGTGTAAAAAATAATAATCCAATTTCGAGCATATGATCCTTCGTCCACTCAAAAAGTCAAAAATTAGACTTATAATAAAAAGTGTATGTCAACTTCAAAGAACAAAAGGGAATTAATGCTTATATACACTGTCTTAACACCGACTTATTGAAGCTATTATGTGGAAATATATTTTTTAGTTCTTTTAACAATCACTTAGTCACAATAAGTTTTGAAATTCATAATTCATAGGACTTGCAGATTGCTTGTAGATGCATGCTACTGGCACATCTACTCACATTAATCGGAAGTAATGGTACGACCCCTAATTAATCTGTGATATTTGTGATCATCGTTTTTTCCTTAACTTACTTACTACCAACTTTCCGCTATCATCGTCAAAGTCGTTTTAACTTCGTCTGTCAATGAAGATGATGCACCATGTGGTTGAAACTTGTATAAAAATACATCATAATCATTAGCATAGTCCTATTGACATATTTTTGTCGTCGCTACTATAATAACATTAACATCACTATGTTAGTATAAGAATCATCATGATGTGTTGATAACCCACTAACCCTTCTTCGACGCGATACGAAGTACGAAAAATACTTTAAGGTAAACTGGTTTTCATATTTATTTTATTCATTCACACCTTAACTCTTATTTATATTTCAAAACAGCTTTGTGCCCTCAGCAAAAAAAAATATAATTCTCACATTCAGTCTGAGAAATAAAAAGCAGCATCTTCATAATAATTATGAGACGGCAATTATACGGCGATAAATATTTAATAAAATGCAAAACAAAAATTATCTATGCTTTCTTAATCCGAAACATAAGATGTATGATGGGAGGTAAACTTCTTTTTTTATGATGGTAAGTGACTACCGCCGCCCATGAACAACCGTAACACCAGGGGAATTGCAGATGCGTTGTGTAAAACTTTGAAATTAACTTCCTATTTTTTATTTTAATGTTAAATAAAATAATTTAACTTTAATATGTTATACGTGGTAGAGCCATGCTGCAGCTACCGGAGACCCATTTTAATGGAAATGTGGCATTCCATCTTAGTACTCACTCGTGACAATGCATCTGCATTTTGATTCGTAGTCGAGGATAGATGTAGATGTCTATGGGCCACAGCAACTACTTACCATCAGGTGAACTATGTTCTCGTTTATCACTAAAATACCTATATAAAAAATTGAAACCGACTTCCAGTAGAATGTCAACTAAATAGAGATGGATTTTTTCAATAAATTTATAAGGGACTCCTGAAGCATAATCTATTTAAAAATACATTTAAATCGTTTCAGTCGTTTTCGAAAATCGGTAAACATGCATAAAAATATATATTATGCCAAATAGAACTTCCTCTTCTCTGAATTTCGATAGTTAGCCATCAAATAACGAACCATATTTTTTATGTGGCGGTGCAAACAGCGTTTAATCAACACCTCACATACTCGTAATTATCTCAAAATTTTTTTTTTCTAAAATTGCTCGCTAAAACCTTAGCCTAAAAACTATAGCCATAGAACGTGCGCAGTCCCAGAAAACGCTTTATAGTAAATTAAGCACAAAAGAAGGGCAAAAGTGTATATATAAGCTAGCAAAACAGCGTTGTCAAAGCACAAAGGATCCGGCCAGGTGTAAAACTGTCAAAGGTCCAAATGGCGACTTGTTATATAAAGACCATGATGTCATAACAGCTTGGCATCATTACTACGAACAGCTACTATCCCTACCCCATCTAGCTGCCACACAACTTCCTGGAGTGGAAGTGAATGCAGGACTTATACCTCCAATACACCCTGATGAGGTAAAGAAAGCCCTACACAAAATGTCCAACAAGAAAGCCATTGGACCTGACGGAATACCAGTGGAAGCTTGGAAATGCTTAGGTCCACACGGACTCGTGCTGCTAACCGATTTCTTTAACTGTATGTTGTTCTCTTCAAAAATGCCAAAGGCGTGGAGATTGAGCACTATAGTTCCCATCTACAAGGGAAAAGGTAGTAAGTACGAGTGCAACAACTACCGCGGAATCAAGCTCCTCAGTCACACCATGAAGCTCTATGAGAGGGTAATTGACAGCCGCATAAGATCCGAGTGCGAGCTGTCTAAGAACCACTATGGCTTCGTACCTGGATTGTCTACCACGGATCCGATGTTTGCTCTTAACACGATTGTCGAAGAGTATCGCGCGAAAAACCGACCATTACATGTCGCATTTTTGGACATGGAAAAGGCGTTTGACCGTGTCCCAATGGATACGATCTGGTGGAGCCTTCGTAAGAAAAATATCCCCGAACACTACGTTAACATCATTGCCGACATGTACAGAGATGCGAGATCAATGGTTCGGACGGTGGTGGGTGAGACCAGGTCGATAGCGGTCACAGAAGGAGTGCACCAAGGTTCTGTATTGAGCCCTTTTCTGTTTTGTTTGGTTCTGGACTCACTCACCGGAGCGGCACAGAATTCAGCAACGTGGACATTTATATACGCTGACGACGTAGCCATCTGCACAGACAGCCGCGCTCACTTGCAAGAGGCACTCGTGTCGTGGAAACATCAGTTACAGACCGGTGGCCTAGTGCTGAGTGTGGCAAAGACTCAGTTCATGTCCTTCAACGACCCAGATACAAACAACAGTCCGATTTCCATCGATGGACAATTGGTGAACTCGTGTGATCAATACAAGTATCTGGGTAGTATGATGAGCGGTTCTGGGGACTTTGAAATTAACATTCAGCACCGAATAGCCGCAGCGTGGCTAAAGTGGCGAGAAGTGACTGGTGTCACGTGCGATAGGAGAATGCCGGTCAAACTTAAAGGTTTAATCTATAAGACCATTATCAGACCAGTCCTATTGTATGGCAGTGAAACATGGGCCGTAACTCAAAAGAATGTGCATACCATGCAAGTTGCTGAGATGAAGATGCTGAGGTGGATGTGCGGCGTTACCAAGCGCGACAAAATCCGCAACGAGTACGTGCGAGGAAGCTTGGGCGTGCGCGACATCGCTGACAAGATGCAGGAAAGTAGGCTGCGATGGTATGGGCACGTGAAGAGGAGGCCACCCGACTACGTAGGGAACTTGGCACTACAACTCTCCATCCCAGGTCGAAGATCCAGGGGCAGACCCAAAACACGATGGAAAGATGTAGTGGTAAAGGACATGAGAGAGTGCGAAGTCTCCGAAAATGAAGTCGAGGATAGAGCGAAGTGGAGGCGTAAGACAAGAAAGGCTGACCCCACCACCATGTGGGACACATAGCCAGGAAGAGAGAGAGCTCCCTAAAACCTTAATTTGTAAATTTGAAAATGTTTATGGCAGATAGCCACACTATACACCAAGATGATGATTTATGTTCTGTATTGCAAGTATTAGCACGAAACACTCGAAATCAAATATGACTTTTCCTAAATAATACTAAAATCTGAAATGTATTTTTCTGCAAACCTTACTACTTTATACGTTTAAAATTATAATTGCGAGCTGCACCTCTAAGAACGTGACGCATACTCTTATGTTTCCTTGTATTTTTAAACGAGAAATTCTTAAGGATTACGTTCTAACAAAACGTACAAATCATGTCACTGCGAAAATGTCTCACGCACAGACAAATATTATCATGCAAGAATAGGTATAAGATCATTCCTCGTAAAGAAACTCATAGTAAAATAACTCTTTGAAATTTATACATTAAAATTACATAATATGGTATGCTCTTAGCACTAACGTTTTCGTATCGTCAAGGACCAAGATAAGTAATGAAAAATAAACAGCACCCGTGGCGGACGTAAATGGAACTAAGTTTTTTAATACAAAGCCATGCAATTGCAATACGAACTTGATGGGATGGGATAAAAACTCATCACAGTGGGCTGAGCGGTAGGATTAAGTAACGTTTCGCTATAAGCACATAATTCATTGGTGTTTCCTTGTCGTTGTGCACGCGATTAATCGGATTACTGCACCGGAAACCAAACTTGCATCTCCGCCAATGAATTTATAAACAATACTTATTTAATACGTCTCACATGTGTTCCACACCTCATATTAACAATATTTCCGAATATATTTAACCAAAACAACCACTCAATATCAGATGACTCAATAATTTAAAATTTAAAATTTCGTACAGCCGACTTCAATATAAGTTATTTAAGAATAACTCAAAAACGAATGGTCTGACCTTGAACTAATTGGACCATATGGGACCACACGAGAACTATCAGCTTTAATATAAGAAAAGAATCATCGAAAGCGGTTCACCCAGGACAAAGTTATGACATACTCGTAATACACATTAAAAATAATACAGTCGAATTGAGTACCGTCTCCTTTTTGAAAGTCGGCAGAAAATGTGCAAACGATAAATTAAACTGGTAAGTAAAAATTAATTTTAAACAAGAACATATTGTTGTGCGCCACTATTAATGTCTTATACATGGCAACACTAGTTACACTAGCGCCCTCTAGTGTCGAGTAAATGAAAGTATTGCGCGCCACTATTAATGTCTTGTACATGGCAACACTAGTTACACTAGCGCCCTCTAGTTTCGATTAGCGGAACTAGGAGAGTCGAAATCCTTCCAGAAATTTCGGGACCGATATGTACTCGAACATTCTAGATGTCGCTACAGTAGAAGGTTCTGGAAACTATCTGAGGCCCTATATAAGGCCGGTATAGACCACGACCGGGGCAGTATTGAATTGGCGATACAAGAGAATACTTCGAAGCGAAATAACGGCGAACTGTGTTTTAGTGTTAGTGTGATTTTAGATTGTAATTAGTGTTGTGTAATTAAAGTGTCAATTTTGGTAATTCAATCGGCAGTTTTTAATTGTCTCGAACCCCAAGCTCGTAGCAATTGGTGTCAGAAGTGGGATCAAATATGCCGATTTTACCTAAAGACGACACGGAGGGTATCCGTACCCGTAGTCAACGCCAACAGGAGACGGACCAGAGACGATTTGCAACGCCGCAAATGTCGGAGGGCCAGCTGCTAACCACGGAGGCCGGCCCGTCAGCAGCTCCTGCATCTGCAGCACCTGACTTAGGTGCTCTGATGATGATGCTGCAGGATCAGGCTCGCCGACAGGAGGAACAGGCCCGCCGACAGGAGGAACAGACCCGTCGGTTGGAAGAGCAGCTGCAGCGCGGTATGGAAGAACAGATGCTCCTCAGGAAGGACCTTCACGCTACCTTCGGGAAAGAGATAAAGGAGGTGAAGGATAGGGTTGCTCAACATGACAACCGCCTGTCGGAAGCTGAAACCCGAATCGACCAAGTGAACAATCGGGTTGACAACGTGATGGCTGATGTGAAGAAAACGCTGGACGACCTCAAACTTGGGGATGGAATTACAGCTCCCGTGGTAGCTACAACACCTTCGCTACGTGGATTCAAAGTGCCGCCGTTCGACGGGAGTTCTTCCTGGTCGGCCTACAAAATCCAGTTCGAGGCTGTCATGAAAGCGAACGGCTGGAATAAAAGTCAGGCCATGACTGCTCTCACCCTAGGCATACGTGACCAGGCATTAACTGTTCTGGAAGCTCTCGGTAAGGAAGTGACTTACGAGCAGCTCCTTGAGGCATTGGAGGCGAGATATGGCGATGCTCACCTGGAACACGTCTTTCGTGCGCAGTTCAAAGATCGCGTGCAACGCAGTAACGAAAACCTACAGCAGTGGGCCCTTGAGGTGGAGAAGCTGGTTCGAAAAGCGTACCAGTCTGTACCTGCGCTCATTGTAGGGAACCTGGTGCAGACATTCATCGACGGCATCCGCGATCTTGAAGTCAGAGCTGCTGTGAGGCTCGGGCACCACGAGACGCTTAAGGACGCCTTGACCCATGCACTGGAGGTAGAAGCCGTGCGGCAGGATCATCGTTCCCACCGCGGCAGGGAGGTTGCAGCAGCTACAGTTCAGGACCACAATAAGGGCTACAGCCCTAGGTGCTACGGCTGTGGGGAAAGAAGCCATCCTCGATCCAGCTGCCCTAAAAGAACTGTAGAAAGGGAAGGTGATCGATCTCGAGAGGGCAGTGCGGATAATAGCACCGCCCAGCAGCAGCAGGGAAACGAGTAAAAGCCGGGACTGCGGGGCGGGTGCTGGCTGATGTTAAAAGAGCCCCAAGGATTTCGATCTCACAAACCCTTGATGGGAACAGCCTGATCATCAAGGGCAAGGTCAACGGAACACCTTGTAAACTGACCATAGACACTGGAGTCTCTCGCACGGTTGGTTGTTCACAACTTATAAGTCAGTTCCTTGGGGACTCCGCATACAACCGCGAACGCATTAATTTGGTGACAGCCACCGGTCAGCGCATACCCGTCCGTGGAGAGAAGGAGATGGAGTTGAAGCTAGGCAACATGATCTACCTGCATAACGTCATCGTGGTTGATATAATGGACGACTGCATCCTGGGCCTAGACTTTATGAGGAATTGTTGTGAGATCGACGTTAAGCAAGGTGTTTTGAAATGTGGACAAGAGGAACTTTTCGTGGAAGGGGCGTTACCAGGGAATGTGTACAGCCTTAAGAAGATTGTTCTTCCGCCGAAATCGGAAACGATTGTGCCGGTTAGACTTCCACGGAATCCTGGGCAAACTCTTCGTTGTGTACTCGTGGAAAGGGTAGACAATGACCTTCCATGGAAAGTGGCTCGAACCTTGGTCAGAACCGCCGACATCTCAGGAGTACGTGTGCTGAACCTTTGTGATCAGGAACAGATTATAGAAAAAGACACATTGGTTGGTACTAGTGAGGAAGTGGATTGGTTGCGTCAATGCCAATATCTATCGACTGGGACCCCCAGCAAGGATGGACAAACTAAAGTGATCACACTTTTAGAAGACTGTCGCAGCGTTCTCTCCCCGAATGAAACGGTCAAAGCGAAGAAGTTGTTACTCAAGTACGCCAATGTTTTCTCGTCAAACGAAGCTGACATAGGAAAGACTGGCTTAGTTCAACACAAAATAAACACAGGACAAGAATTGCCTATTCGTCAGCGGCCAAGAAGATTGCCTGTAGCACGTGAAAAGGAAGTGGAAACCATGATTGAGGGAATGGTGAAGGATGGTGTTATTGAACCTTCATCTAGTCCATGGTGTTCACCTGTGGTGCTGGTAAAGAAGAAGGACGGCAGCATGCGGTTTTGTGTTGACTACCGCCGACTGAACGACGTTACAAAGAAGGACAGCTATCCCTTGCCAAGAATTGATGACACGCTGGACATGCTTACAGGCGTAAAGTGGTTTAGTACGCTGGATCTGAAAAGTGGCTACTGACAGGTTGAAATTGACTCCAAGGACAAGGAGAAAACTGCATTCTTCACAGGAAAGGGTCTGTGGCAATTTAAAGTCATGCCGTTTGGATTGTGCAATGCTCCAGCAACGTTTGAAAGGTTGATGGAGCTTGTACTTACCGGGCTAATTCGAGATGCCTGTCTGCTCTATTTGGATGACATCATCATCGTAGGCCGTACGTTTGAGGAACACTTTCAAAACCTGGAACGCGTGCTCATGAATATCCAGAGTGCCAACCTCAAGTTGAGTTCAAAGAAGTGCTCACTATTCAAACGGCAAGTTAGTTTTTTGGGGTATGTAGTGTCGGAAGAAGGTATCCGCACGGATCCAGAGAAAATTGCTGCTGTCAAGGAGTGGCCGGTCCCAAAAGACAAGAAACAGGTTAGAGCAGTTTTGGGTTTGTGCTCTTATTATCGGCGATTTGTGAAGAACTTTGCAGATATAGCCAAACCTCTGCACAAGCTAACCGAGGAGAAGCGACATTTCTGCTGGGATGAAAGTTGCGATATTGCACTCCGGGAGCTCAAGAACCGTCTGTGCAAAACACCTATTTAGTGGTACCCTGATGCGGGCAAGGAATTCATAGTTGACACAGGCGCAAGTGATATAGGACTTTGCGGTGTGTTGTCTCAACGGAATGGTGATCAAGAGATTGTGATAGCGTACTTCAGCAAGTCGTTATCAAAGCCGGAAAGGAACTATTGTGTCACAAGACGGGAATTGCTTTCTGTGGTAAAGTCCTTGCAGCATTTTAGCAAATATCTTCTAGGGCGGAAATTCCACTTACGAACTGACCATGCTGCACTGAAATGACTATTGCATTTCAAAAATCCGGAAGGACAAGTTGCGAGATGCATTGAACTACTGCAGGAATACGACTTTGTGATCGAACATCGCAGCGGGAAATCTCATGGCAATGCAGATGCATTGTCAAGAAGACCTTGCTCTGAAGATTGCAAGCATTATACTAGGCAAGAGGTTAAGGAAGTGGTATCTGTGAGATTGCTCAGGACAGACCAGCTCAGCAATGAGTGGAAGGACAGCCTACAACATGCACAGCAGGAAGATTCGGACATTAAGCCGATTCTGGAATGGATGAAGGCCAGTGCTCCTAAGCCCAAGTGGAGCGATGTCTCAACAATGAGTTCGACCACGAAAAGCTATTGGGCCCAATGGGACAGCTTGCTGATTCAGGATGGATTCCTGTGCCGTAAATGGGAAAATGGTCGGGGAGACAGTTGTCATTTCCAAATGGTTGTCCCTAAGGCTAAAGTACCGGATGTTCTACAGCTGTACCATAGTGGTTGTTCAGGAGGCCACCTGGGAGTTAAACGAACTCTACTGAAGATCCGAGAACGGTTTTACTGGGTCCACTGTCGTGAAGATGTCGAGGACTGGTACCGCAAATGTAAAAGTTGCGCGGCTGTAAAGGGACCTCAAATTCGTAGTAGAGGCGCATTGAAATTGTACAATGTTGGTGCACCATGGGAGAGGATAGCCATTGACGTTGCGGGGCCATTTCCGGAAAGTGAAAGTGGTAACAAGTATTTCATAGTTGTGATGGATTACTTCACTAAATGGCCAGAAGTCTTCGCCATTCCAAATCAAGAAGCTTCAACAGTTACAGATAAACTAGTTCATGAAGTCTTCTGTCGTTTTGGAGTACCCTTAGAGATTCACAGCAATCAAGGAAGGAATTTCGAGTCTCAAATATTCCAGGAAACTTGCAGAGTTATGGGTACTCATAAAACACGAACAACTTCTTACCACCCACAATCTGATGGAATGGTAGAACGATTTAATCAGACATTGGAAAGGTACCTGGCAAAAGTTGTGGAAAAACGGCAACGAGACTGGGACAGGCACATACAACCGTTTTTGTTGTCATATCGAAGCGCTGTTCACGAAAGTACATCAGTGACACCAGCTTTCGCAAACTTTGGGAGAGAATTAGGCTGCCTGCAGACCTGATCACCGGAATACCACCTGATACCCCACGCAGTATAACCGATTATGCAAATGACTTGCGGAACAAAATGAATGACATTTATGAGCACGTCAGACAGACGGGCCTGCAAACGTCTGAGAAGATGAAAACACGGTAGGATCGCAAAATGAACAACAAGGGGTTTGATGAAGGTTCACTAGTGTGGTTACACAATCCAGTTCGCAGCAAAGGGAAATCTCCTAAGCTTCAAGCTAAATAGGACGGACCGTACCGGATTGTGACAAGGATCAATGATGTAACCTACCGGTAACAGAAAGGTGCCAGGGGTACTCCTAAGATTGTCCATGTGGATCGACTGGCGCGTTATTATGGGGCCAATAATGCTTGGGACGAGCATGTCTTAGGAGGGGGCAGTGTTGCGCGCCACTATTAATGTCTTGTACATGGCAACAATAGTTACACTAGCGCCCTCTAGTGTCGAGTAGCAGAACTAGGAGAGTCGAGATCCTTCCAGAAATTTCGGAACCGATATGTACTCGAACATTCTAGATGTCGCTACAGTAGAAGGTTCTGGAAACTATCTGAGGCCCTATATAAGGCCGGTATAGACCACGACCGGGGCAGTATTGAATTGGCGATACAAGAGAATACTTCGAAGCGAAATAACGGTGAACTGTGTTTTATTCTTAGTGTGATTTTAGATTGTAATTAGTGTTGTGTAATTAAAGTGTCAATTTTGGTAATTCAATCGGCAGTTTTTAATTGTCTCGAACCCCAAGCTCGTAACAATATTATGTGCGAAGCATCAAAATATATTGAGCCTTTTTGACTTTCAGTAAGTTTCTCACAATGATTCTTATGGTTGTTTATCAATTATAATAATTAAATAACGTTGCCACATCTTTTTACCACTCAGACATTAAATTACCATGATGGCTGCCGGCTACATATTGATATACTCGTAACTCTAAAACTAATTTTAGGTTAAAAAGCATATTCGTTTAAATTTCAGAAATTCTCATATTGATATCAAGTGCGTTTAAGTCCGTGTCGTTTTTAACGTGGAGAACCATGCTAGAACTATACTAATTGTATAGTTGTAGCATGAATGGGTCGGCTCGACCTGGGAAGGACCACGCTCGCACAGACTACCAGTGTAAAACAGCAGCTTAATGCTGCTGAATTTTGTATGGTGGGTGTAGAGAACCGGAGACCTTAGTCCTCACGGCTGACAACGCATCTGCATTTTGATTCGCAAACGAGGATAGATGTAGATGTCTATCGGGCACAGCAACCATTTACCATCAGGTGAATAAAAAATAAATAGACTATTCTCAGTAGTATTACCAAGTAGTCTTACTAGTAAGACTTCTGCGAATTTCCTAATGAGAACTTCCCAATAGTCTTACTATGAAGTCTATCGGGAATCTTCGTGGCGTGTTTTATTTCCAGTAGTCTTACCAAATAATCTAATAAGATTATTAACAAGAAGGCAGATCGACCCAAGGTGTCAATCATCCCCTAGATATTAAGGTCTCACCACGCTCATGCGCTCGGTTATTATACCCTCAGAGGCATTAAAATAGGGTCTAGGGGATGGTTGATCCCTTAAATCAGTCTGCCTTCTTGTAAAACGTTTTAAAATAGTTGTCTGGCTAGCATATACAAAAATGGAGCTTCAGAATGTAAGTGAAATTGAGTAATACTTTTGAGAGCTTATAAGCGTTTATAAAGCGATACTGCCGACGGAAAGTGTCTGGGAGTATAGATGACTGATTTTTGGTGGGGGTGGTGAGTAATATTTTTATGTACCTTGATTACCTGATACCTGGAAAATAGTTCTCTGTCAGAACTAGCAGGTAAGCATGCGATCATAGTACATACTAACACTACACAATCATACACATTTCGTTCGTCAGAAAATAAGTGACGTCTGGTGGCCCTGGGATCTTGGACCTTCAACCTAAGGCCAAAGATAAAAACATTTTGATAAAAGTAATAAGTAGAACTTTCTGCGAATGCCACTAGGGTAGAAACTACTCAGTAACAAACTAAACTATTTGTCCAGTAGAATATTTTTTTAGTTAAATTATTTGAAAAGTTATTTAACGGGGAAGGCTGAGCAACTGTTGGGACATGTACCAATATCCGATGACAATTATGAACGTTGTTGGCGGTTATTAGAGTCGCGGTATAACAACAAGAAATACTTATGGCAATTTAATTTAAAACGGCTGTTAAGTCAGAAAAGCGCGACTAGAAGAGAATGTTTAAATTTTTGTCGCAGCGATTCTTTAGGCTTTAAATCATAAATTGCTCTTATGGCCCTCTTCTGTAAAACAAATACAATTTTAGTGCCAGCCGCGTGTACCCATAGCAAAATACCATAAAACATAATTCTATGGAAATAGCTAATGTAAACTAATCTAGCTGTTTCAACACTAGTCAGATTTCAAACCTTTTTCTTACAGCATATGTTGCAGAACTATGTCTGCTTGCTAGTTTTGATATATGGGGGTTCCATTGAAGCTTTGCGTCTAGTGTGATTCCAAGAAAAATTGTGTTATCGACAAGACTCAAGTCCTCCCCATTTAAAATTACATTAGTATTTAATTGTTTGACATTTAGAGTCCTGAATTTCACACATTTCGTTGTAGTTCCATTTAAATGCAAATTATTAACATTGAACCAATTTAAAAATAAAAGAAGTATCTTCAGCATACAATACTATATCATGGTTATACCCTACTATGTAAAGTAAGTCATTAATGTATACAAGAAACAGAAAGGGGCCGAGAATTGAGCCTTGAGGCACGCCCATTTGTACCATCGACTTGGAAGAGCTCATACTATTTATGACAACTTCTTACACCGTATTGTTAAAGTTCCTGATTAATGTTTCATGGTGAACACAATCGAAGACCTTGGATAGGTCACAGAATATACCCAAAGCAAGTGAATTTTCCCGTGCATTAAAGATATATTTAATCAGGTGAACACCGGCATCAGATGTCGAGTGACCCCTTGTGAAACCAAATTGATTTTTATGAAGTAAATTATTTATATTAAAAAAATTAACATTTGGTCAAGAATAATTTTATTATCTTTTAGACGGCTACCACAATTACATCAAATCCGATAGACCACAATTTTTCGCGAAAGAACATCGGTTCTTACCAAGAATAAGACTTGAGGCTATTGAAATTAAAAACATCCTAATTTCAATAACACTTTTTCTAATATTTATAAATTAAAACCTAATGTAAAAAGTTTTCAAGAGCTTCCATTTATGTTTTTGCGTTGGTTAGTTATTTAGTTTAAAACACTTACTGGGTTTGATATGAGGCAGCCGACATTTAGATGAGGTCGCAGCGCAGAGATCTAATATGCTAGATCTAATATAAAAGAGTATAGATGTAGATCTCTATACCATCATCACTTACTTTAAAAAAATTTAGGTGCATCGATTTCGCCTGGAATTTCTGCCATTCATCTGTCATTGCATCAATCAGAAGCATACTGATTGCTGATGAGTTTGATATTAGAAGATAAATCCCTTTTTATTTTACACTATAATGACACTTTTCACAGGAACCGCTTATCGAGATGTCTTCGTTCACTTTACGATGAAGCGTACGGATAGGTTTCAATCAATAAATCAAGAGACGCGTTTTATGGTATGAGCATGAATAGGTAACACGATCGTTGGGGATTGACGCTCGAATAAAATAGCAGTAATACCAGCGTAATATAGCAGCAAAATACTAATGAGTCTCACATGGTGAGTGATAAGAACCAGAAACCATTTTTACTGGTAATGACTTATTTTACCTTGCTGTTTAGTTAAGATAACGGATCCTAATTCCACTCCGAACTACCACTCGGAGCGTTGGCCGCTCCCCGGGCAGAACACCTTGCCCGGTGGGAGACCTCCCCTTTTCCTTCCACCGGCCACAGTGGTGACCACCCGACGTGATATGAACACGCAACCAATAATCTTCGGAAACTTCAACTTCAAACCTTCGTCATCATCCTGAAGTACCCCATTCATTCGATCCCGAGCAGATATTGACTGCAGTCTTCACATTTTGCAAGCCATCTAGCTTTACAAAGGTTCACCGCAGTACTGGAATAATAATGCTTCCTGTTCCTTCAAGCTACTCTCCGCGCTACAGTGTTCGGCACGGCTCAGAGCCTTACTGCTCGCCTCTGCTTCAAGGCACTCTCGCAGATTACTTGCCTTCTTCTCGACTCACCGCAGACTACAAGGCAATCCTTGGTACTTGCTCCGGCTCATCGTTCTCACCGGCATCACTTGCAAGTGCGTAGTACGGCATGCATTACACACCGGCATATCGTTCGCACCGGCGTCACTTGCCCTTACGCACACAGCATGCATTCCCCACCGGCATTAAGGACGCATCGGCAATCGGACTGCACTATCGGCCTCAGGTCTGAGCAGCGGATGAGGTGGCGGCACTGTCGTCGCGCCACAAGCGAAACACATTGAAGCCTAAATCGTGCTAACAAAGTTCCGAAGCTAAAGCAGTATATATAGAATAGCTCCGAACTACCACTCGGAGCGTTGGCCGCTCCCGGGGCAGAACACATGCCCGGCGGGAGATCTTCCCTTTTCCTTCCACCGGCTACACTGTCATTTGGTATTCTTAAATTCGATTACTTACCAGATTTCTTAGTGGGTAGCCTTTGCTAGAATGAGGGTTACGCGCTACGTCGTATCTTGTTTTCGCTTAATATGATCGGCCTCTTTTCGCAGAACATCAATTGACAAGTCCACTTTTTGTGTTATTATTAATATTCGTCAACTACTAATTTGGGAAAATTCTCAGTAACTAACTGGCTAGTTATTGAGTAACTTTTAGATTGGCCGTTCAGTACCTTACCTTGGGAGAATCCTTATTTGCACCCACAATTCTTAATCAAAAAAGATGTAACCCACTATTAGATAAAATCTTCTTCTTTCTGTCCTTATGCTATATCTTGTCCGTATATATATATATATATATATATATATATATATACGGACAAGATATTATATATATATATATAATACTTATATATATATATATATATATATAAGTATTATATATATATATATATATATAATACTTATATATATATATATATATATATATATATATATATATATATATATAAGTATTATATATTAAGTTTTTTGTCGGAATAGTTTGACCTTTTTCATTTTCCTCTACCGGCCGTTATCTCTTCATTTACTCCATTCTTACATATATCATCCCTAACACTGCTCATCCATCTTCTCTTCCGCATTACTCTACTCTTATATGCATCTACTTTCATAGCGAACATTGTTCTTGTTACATGATTTACTTCCCTTCACAAAATTTGCCCATACTACCTACTGTTAAATTATATGTGATAAAAAATATCTATTATGTATATATTTTGATTTTTTTTTATAAATAAGAGTGATAAATGAGCACACAGTCGACATGATGGTAAGTGGTTGCAGTGGCCATAGACATCTACATTTATCCTCGATTAAGAATCAAAATAAAGATGCGTTGTCACCCCTAAGGACTAAGATGGAATACCTCCTTTCCAGTAAAACGGGTCTCCAGTTCTCCACACTCACCATACGAAACACAGCAGTATTAAGCTGCTATTTTACACTAGTATTCGGTGAGAGCGTGGTCCTTCCCCGGTCGAGTCGATCCATTGGTGCTACAAACATAATATAGCTGCAACGTGGCTCTTCCACCTCATAATCTGAGATAAAAAGATCACCACTCACAAATACACTAAGTAGGATGTTACAAAAACTGCCACAAAAACAGTTTTGTGATAATCAGACATATGACAGGGCCACGGAAACGCTTTCGTGCACATCTGCGGGCCCACCGTCTACAGCCACCACCATGGTGGACTCTCCTCGGACATCTCCTCTCTCTAAACTCCAACTCACCAACTCTCCAAGTCTTCCTACGCAACGAACCTTCCTGAGTTGAATATATGGAGGCCATGGGGCCAGGAAAAACGAGCACAATTACCCTTATAAATGGACTAATAATTATCGCAATCTCAATGTCGTTTAACTATTTAAAACTTCACTTCTTACATATTTATTGGGAGTGGAATTTTTCCCTTAATTTATATGAACTCCCCTATCGTAGAATCCGTTTGCAATCATCGGTTTACAAAAGATATCGCACATACATTTTTATTTATTTAAGCCTTTATTTCCCAAAAAAGAAATACATAAAATTAAATATTTAACAAAATTTCATTTATATTTACAAAACCAATCATGCTTCAAAGAAAACTTCAACAAACATTTAGATATAATATCGCACATACATACAAAGAAAAAATAACATAATTACAATAATATAGTTGAATTGTAAACCTCCCTTTTTGAAATCGACTGATAAAATGGACTGTGGCAAATGTACAGCATGGCCTATCATAATTACGGTTTCCGGTAGTTAAAATATTACCTAAAGTGTTTTCAAAGAAGTATTTTCATAGAAGGGTGACTATGCACACGGTCAACCTGATGGTAAGTGGATGCTGTGGCCCATATACAACTACCTCTATGCTCTATAATGTTATGCTTTGAAATGTTGATGTTAATCTGCGTTCGTCCCGAAATCTATCATATGAGATCTCTGCGACCGGCGATCTAAATGTCGGCTGCAGTAATTGTTTTAAACTAAATAACTAACCAACGCAAAAACATAAATGGAAGCTTATGAAAACTTTTTATATTTGGTTAAGATTTATAAATATAGAGTGGTATTCAATGAATATTTATTAGCACCCATATTATAAATAAAGGTTTTATGTCCCTTACTAACTTTTAAAATTGATTGAATGAAAACGCAGTTTGTATGCTTGCTGTGTTGTGACTTGGTATTCACATTGTGTGGTGAACACTCTTCGGTATGCCAACACAACATGTTAGCTGCAAGCTACGAAGCAAAGTAAAGTATAGTTACAGCCTTTATACGGGACTGCTTGCCACAGGCTCTAATCTCTGGGAGGATTTTGGGGCAAGGAAGCATCTGCCACACTACCCAAATGCATGTTGACCAACTTCACGTGACATCCTTTCTTTCCTTACGATATTTTTCTTCAGCGTCAGGATAGGGGTTAATCAGCAATTGAAATTGCCATTACATTGGTGCCACCGAGGATCGACTCGCGCTCTAGAATACTCATCTCACTGTGAAATTCACGGCGCTTGTTTAGCCCCGGAGTTAATTGGGTAGTTTTTATGGAAAAATCATTGCAAAAGCATTACATGAAAAGCACTTTTGAAAAGCCTTTACCGTAAATGGATTACTGATATTGATGTTGTAAAATAAAAATAATGAAATGATACACATTCAATACACTTCATATAATAAAACCACAATCTGACACAACTAAAACACCGAGTAAAGGGTGAACGTGTTTAGAGAAAATAAACAAAACTAACACTTGCGATACTATAATCTGCAGGCGCAAACCGTTAAATTAGTTAAGGTTAATTCAATTATTGTCCACCTATTTAATATATAACTTAAAAAATAAAAACATTATGAATTTAATTTCAAGATTAAACAATAATTGACATTAAAGTTACGTATAAGAACGAAAACTTTACGTTTCATATTATGACCCATTTTGTACTAACACTAATAGTTTTTATGTAAATATGGAAGCAGCTAAATTTGATGAAACTTATAAAACGGCGTTTCATTTGCAAGATTATTCATTACAAGCTTTTTGAGATCTGTCACAATATACAGGGATTATATTTTTAATAATTGTTACCGATGGATATTTATTATTTTCGGAATATTCAGATACTTTATAAAGAAAAAGAATTATCCAATTAGGGAATAAAAATAAAATCTTTAAAAAATTCACTTTTTCCATTTTTCTATTATGAACTATAATTTCATAGACAGATATATGCTGTCCACTCAGAAAGTTTTTGAAATCATAAAAAAGGTTAATGGCTGAAGTTTTTGTTATTAAATACCATAGAACCATTTTACTTCACTAAACATAAAACTTCTACAGCCCCACTCGAACGCTCTTTTTTAGACAATAAAAAGTGTATACCTTTTAGTTGATTTTTTTATTTTAACTAATATAACACAATATCAGATGAAAGTCATGCTTTTTAACGAAGTAGAACTGTAATATGGCTAGAGTACGAATGGTTCGGCTTAACTGGGGTAGGACAATGTCAAACACTAGTAAAAATATGCTGTGTTTCATAAGAGAAGATAACAAGAGAGCCCTTTTACTGGTAAAGAAGCATTTCATCTCAATCAAAAGATACTGATAGCAACAATTTTAATAAGAATAAATAAATCAAGCGCAACAAAGTAAAATATTTTATATTATATAAAGGAGTGCTAAACTCTTTATAAAGCAAAAAATAATAGTTTACTGTGTAAAATATTTAGTTTACTGTATTATAATGTTGTAATATGCAATGCAGTGGACGATATGAATGACAAGCTCGTAGAAACTGTCCATGCGGTTGGAGCTAAGTTTTGCAAGACCCGTCGCAGAAGAACACAAAAACTCTCCGATCACACTCTTAATCTCATGGATGTTAGACGGGATATGAAGCTGCAGTCTTCAGTAGATTTGACAGCATACAGGCAACTGAACAGACAGATCTCCAAATGCATGCGGCGGGACTTACGCAACTTTAATACTGTTCGTATTGAAGAAGCGATCAAGCGGAACCAGGGCTCTAAAGTCTTTGCTAGAGATCTGTCTGCCAGAAAGAGCCAACTGTCGAAGCTGAAGACCGAGCGTGGCAGCGTCATTTCCGGGACACCTGAGATTTTGAGTGAGATTGAGAGGTTCTATGGGCAGCTGTACACATCATCGTTGGAGCCACACGCAAGTGTAAGTAACGATCCAAGAGCGTGTCTTATCCGACATTATTCCGATAATATCCCGGACGTCAGTCTGAGCAAGATTAGAATGGCTCTCCAGCACCTTAAAAGCGGCAAGGCCCCAGGCGAGGATGGAATTACAGCGGAGCTTCTGAAAACCGGTACTTGAAGTCCTTCAGAAGCTCTTTAATTCCGTCCTCCATGGTGGCATTACACCGGAGGCGTGGAGCAGAAGTGCGGTGAGAAGAAAGGCGACAACGCTCTCTTGAAGAACTACAGACCGATTTCCCTTCTGAGCCGCATCTACGTGCTGTTTTCGAGAGTCATTACGAATCGTCTCGCGCGCAGACTTGACGACTTCCAGCTTCCCGAACAAGCCGGTTTCCGAAAAGCCTTTAGCACCATAGACCACTTACATACCCTTCGGCAAATTGTACAGAAGTTCGAGGAGTACAATTTGCCACTCTGTCTGGCGTATGTGGACTATGAGAAAGCCTTTGATTCCGTCGAAATTTGGGCGGTGCTGCAGTCCCTTCAGCGGTGCCAAGTTGACTGTCCGTATATCGAAGTGTTGAAGTGCTTGTACAGTAGGGCTACGATGGGTATCCGGGTAAAGAACCAGAGTACGAAACCTATCCAATTGCAGAGAGGTGTAAGACAGGGTGACGTTATATCCCCGAAACTCTTCACCCCTGCATTGGAAGACGTTTTTAAGCTTCAGGACTGGAAAGGATACGGTATCAACATCAATGGCGAGTACATCACTCACCTTCGATTTGCCGACGATATAGTCCATATTGCAGAATCGCTGGAGGACCTAAGCACGATGCTCAATGACCTCAATAGCGTTTCCCAACGGATAGGTCTTAAGATGAACATGGACAAAACAAAGATCATGTTTAATATCCATGTCACACCTGTGCCGGTAGTTGTTGGCAGCACTAAGCTTGAAGTTGTTGACGAGTATGTTTATCTGGGACAAATAATCCGACTAGGTAAGTCCAACTTCGACCGAGAGGTCAATCGACGGATTCAACTCGGTTCGGCAGCCTTCGGGAAATTACGGCACATCTTCTCGTCAGGTATACCTTCAAAACTTGAAAACGAGACTGTACAACCAGTGCGTGTTGCCAATGATGACATATGGAACTGAGACGTGGTCCTTCACTGCTGGCCGGATATGGAAGTTCAAGGTCGCTCAGCGAGCTATGGAGAGGGCTATGCTCGGAGTTTCTCTGCGTGATAAACTTAGAAATGAGGATATCCGCAGTAGAATTAGAGTGACCAACATAGCCCAACGGATTAGTAAGCTGAAGTGGCAATGGGCCGGCCATATAGCTCGAAGAACCGACAACCGATGGGGAGAAAAGGTTCTCGAGTGGCAGCCTCGTACCGGCAGGCGAAGTGTAGGGCGTTTCCTCACTAGATGGAGTGACGACCTGGTAAAATATGCAGGAAGTCGATGGATACTGGTGGCTCAAGACAGTGCTTTGTGGCATTCCTTGGGGGAGGCCTATGTTCAGTAGTGGACTTGTGAAGGGCTGTAATGATGATGATGATGATATAATGTTTTAGACCTGGTAGAGACAAGGAGTAGCTATATTATCATGGTTGAAGCACAAATGGGTCGGCTTGATCACGCTCTCACGGAATACCTGCGTAAAAAGCAGCTCAATGCTGATATATTTCGTATAGTGAGTGTAGAGAGCCGGAGACCTTTTTTACTGGAAACGAGGCATTCCATTTTAGACCTTAGGGGTTAACGCATTTGCATTTTGATTTTTTGATAAATATAGATGTCTATGGGCCACCGCATCCACTTATCATCAGGTGGACTACGTGCTGGTTAGTCAGTTTGTCACACTCATTCTACAACATGTAACAAAAACCCTGTGGTTCCCGTTAAGTACGTTATCAGGTTCAGTATTAAAACTTATAGAAATTACAATTTTTTAAAAAACTTCACCATATTCTTTTATTTTATTTTATGTGGTTTTATTACCTCTTACTGACACTAGCCGATGCTAAAGCTAAGTGAAGCGGGGTCTTTGACAATCCTCTTATTCCCCAGACAATGCGGGGGTAATAAAACCACATACAATTTGCATACTTACAACTATTGTTTTTAAATAAAATAATAAAATAGTGTTCGAGTTTTTAAAAAAGTTATTTCTATACGTTTGAATAATGATCCTGATAACGTACTTAACGGGAACCACAGAATTTTTGTTACATATTGTATAGAAAAATAAAACATAGTTACTAATTATTTCACTTTTTTATAAAATATATGAAAAGTGTAAAGATGATAATCATTATTTCGTCACATTATTCGAAGATATATATAGGTGTTATTTAAACATGTATTTTATTTCCATATATAAGTGTAACCGTTAGTCTTTTCATTGTTCGGGCAATGACTCGCACGCTTTTTCAAATTTTTAAATATGGATTTGACAATCGATTTTAACTGTCGATTACTTTCCTATACCTACCTTACTTTGTACCCATCATCTTGCTTCATCGATTAATTGTGAGCGCAGTGAACCGCACGCGAGATTTTAAATATTAATGATGAAATATAATATATCTCTAGATTCTGTTGATGTGTTTATATTATGAAAGTGTATAATAGGTGGATTGTGTTCTCGTACGTTATGTCACATTTAAAACTATAAAAATTGCGTGTACGTTTGTTGTATCTTGCACCAAAGATACAAAAAATTATGTTGTTCGGTTGACGAATAGATTGAATGTGGAATTTGAATTTTAGTAGAGGTTGACATTGGAAGAAAAAGGTGAAACTTAGAGCCCCATTTTACCCCACTACATTTTTTTATTCTTTCATTACAACCTACCAAAAGATCATTACTAAACATAGGTCTCACCCCTTGATCACCGTTTCTATAGGGGCGATAAGTTGTTTTTTTCTAGTCGTTATTAGAAAGACGGTGCTGCCCATCTCCTGATTTGTTTCCTTCTGTCACCTCCACACATAACGATATGGGGTAGTGTATATTCTTAAACCGACAATACACTGTGTATTACTCTCAAACTTCAAAATAACCGAAAAACAACACAAAAAGCTGATTACAAAAAAATACAAAAAAAAACTTAATATATACGACATTGACATTCAATTAAGTTTTAGTAGTAGATATGTTTCCTTTTCTATTATTATTACGAATCAAATATGCTAATTATATAGCATATTTGACTCGTTATAATATATTTGAGTATTTAAAATTAGCTTAAACAGAAACATTTTACAGCAAAGTAACATGTTAACATGGCTATGTTCAAAAATTATCTATAAAATATTTTTATTTAATTTAAAATTAATCTTTACAATGCCGCTTTATTTCAAATAATTATTTATCATTATATTTTTTTATAGGATAGGATGACAAACGAGCACACAGTCCACTTGACGATAAGTGGTTGCTGTGACCCATAGACATCTACATCTATTAAAATGCAGATGCGTTGTCACCCGTGAGGCCTAAGATGGAATGCCTCTTTTCAAGTAAAAAGGGTCTCCGGTTCTCTACACTCACCATACGAAACATAGCAGTGTAAAGCTGCTATTTTACGCTGGTATTCTGTGAGTGTGTGTTTTATTTTTTTATTTTTTTGTAATTTCAGTTATGAGTTCATCATTCCAATTCCGGGGACTGTATGGGAAATGGATGGAGTTGTTACACACATGTAAATTTCACATGGACTGAAAGATCCAGACACGAAATAGTTAGTTGTGGGCTTCATAAGTAGTGTCGCAATTATACACTTTACTTTATTATTTTTTAGGGTTCCATGCCTCAAAAAGAAAATATGGAACCCTTATTGGATCACTTTCTTGTCCTTTTATCTTTCTGTCTATCAAGACCCTTTTTCTCAAGAACACGTGGAAGTATCAAGCTTAAATTTATATCAAATACTCAAGTCTACTGTCCCTTAGAGCTGTGAAAAAATTAAACTTCTAAGCCAACGCAATCAAAAGATGCAGCCGTTTATGGCGTAAATTTTCGACATTCGCAAGGGAATCAATACCAAGTGACATAGGACGTAACCTAAAAAGGTTCAAATGTAAATATCTTTTTTTTGACGCCTTCTCAGTACAAAATTCTTTGACAGAGTTATTAAGGGACTGACGCTTAACATTTTAAGATATTTTTGGTGTATAGACGCTACCATTTGTTCTCAACTAATTTTATGTATGAAAGTCTGCCATTGCTCTTTGGTACGAAGAAACTTTTTATAGCACAGATAAAGGAAAAATTGCGAAAAGCATAAATTTGTAGTTACATCATATAATAAAAATATTTTAATAATTTTAAACTTATATACCTACAGATTTGTTCGGAACCCTCGGTAATAGAGTACGACTCGCACTTTGCTGTTTTTTTTAAATATTGGAATTTTTTTTTGGTTGAAACCCTGGGATTAAGTTCTAAAATATTAGCACTTATTGTGGATATATATCATTATCATTACAGCCCTTAACAAGTTCATGTGTGTGTGTGTGTGTTGTGAATGTTCACGCGTGAGCTCCATTTCTGTTAACGATGTGTCATATCTAAACCAACATAGTTTTTGATTTTAAACATTTATTTTATTGTTTGAATGTCATTAAGATTCTAAGAGGCCAGCATTCAAATTCTAAAAAAGGTTTTATTGTAACTCAATCCAAAAATATTCATAAATTTTGTTTATAAGAGTACCTGAATGTAATATGTCGAAGTGTTTTAAAAATCTAAGTAAATTTTCTAAATATACAAATAATATTGTATATACGAGTATGTAATGAAAATTATGTTAAAACAACAAGCTATCGTAAGTTAGATTATGATGCAATTACGGCGCAACTTAAGCAATTTAATTGAGAGCATTTGTGCGACATTTGTAATGTGGATTTGGCTACTAATTACTTTATAAATACTCTCAATAATATTATTAAATGCAACTCGATTCTTTGTACTGTCTCTAAAAAATTCAACCACTAAAACCATGAATAACATTTTGATTATTCGATGTCTGCGTAAAAACGGTTAGAATGCATAAATCAATAAAATGTAATAATGGAGGAAACCCAAAATATATAGATACAAGGATTGGTGTACTAAATTGCTCAAGAGATTAAAAGCAGACTACTTTCAAGATCACTTCTATAAGCACAAAAAAAACGCTAAGGAGACGCGGAAAGCTCTTAGAGAGATCTGCAACTATACCTCTAATAATAACCCGCCAACTGATTTTATTCAAGTCAAACCTACTCTTGAACAATCCTTGGATAAAGTTAACTTATATTTTTCCTATTCAATAAAAAAAAAGAAATTCAATAGGCATCTAAAGCTAAACTTATTAAATCCATAGTTGAAACGATGGTATTGACTAGATAAACTTGTACTATCATAACAAACTTTAAAGCTAAATGTGCTCCAAATTTAGATAATTTAAAAAAACTGATTTTTTTTATACTAAGCAGAGCATTTCCAGCTCATTATTCATGTTATTTGTGTAATTTAAGCTTTGCGTCGAGCGTATTTATAAAAGCAGTTTTCACATTTATTGTTAAATCAGGTGACAGAATATTGCCCTCCAATTACAGACCCGTTTTTCTGCTACCCGTTTTTCTGCTATCTGCAATATTAAAAGTCTTAGAAAAACTTGCTAATTAACTTTTACAGCAATATTTAGAAACTAAAAGCCTTTTATCAGAGAACCAATATGGATTTAGAGCTAGCAAATCGACATCTTGATCGAGGTAAAAGTGCTTAGCAGTATTTGTGGACTTACAAAAAGCATTAGACATTTCGCATTTTGTTAACTCGTCTGGAAAACATTAGCATTAGAGGCATTACGTATCAGTTGCTTAAAACTATTTGACTGGCAGAGGACAAAAAGTGAAGGTAGATGGACACTTTAGTAATGAAATGCCATGTAGCTACTGTGTTACGCAAAGAAATACACTTGAGCTGACTATTTTTCTCATTTACATTGATTATCTTTGTAGGTTAAATATGAGTGGTTGCAATCTTATCATCTTCGCAGACGATACTGTACTTCTTTATCACAGTGACAGCTAGACGGGACTATGCAATCTAGTTGAAAATGTATTAAGCACGGTAACAGCTTAGCTAGAGGACAATCTATTGTCTCTGAATACCTCTAAAACTAAATATTTATGTTTTAGGAAAACCAAAGCTTCCCTCTCAGAAAATGATTTCAAATTGCGCATTGCGGGTTGGTACGTATCCATGTCAAAGGCAACAATCTGGTAGTAGCAGTACCTGTGATTGCGAATACTTGATTCAAGCAAACTCTCTGATATATTTGGATGTAACTATTGAGAATTACCGGAGATGGGACCTTATACCTAAATATAAGGGCAGGTCGTATAAGGAAACTTATATATCCTATGAAATGTCTTAGTTCTGTTGCTGACCACAATCTTCTTACGAATGTGTATAATGTTCTGGTGGAATGTATCATCAATTATTGTATAGTTTCATGTGGTGAGGCTGCTAAATCTCAAATAATAATAAAATTTACGTGACCAGGATAATAAACATATTGATATTTTTCAAGGAACTTTCTAAAGTTTTAGTCATAGGCCGTTTGATAATTTTATAGCGTGATCGTCATAGTAAGAACCCTAACAAACGTTGTGTTTGTTAAGTAACTTAGTTCTTTTAGGTGTCTCTTGGAAGAATGAATAGTTACTAAAGCAGTTGAAAGCTGTTGGTAGTGCCTTATAATTATTTTATTCTAAATACCCCATTCACGAAGAAAGGGCTCAAAAAGGTTAAGAACGTTAAATTGTCCCTATTCTACTTGTATCAGGTTTACATCTGTCGTTTCCTTATAATTAATCCCTGTACGCTTGGAAAAGACTCACAATGTTTATGCAGGGTAATTTTTCAAAGAGTATCCAAATTTTAAACTTAAGTTGAAATAATAAATAATATATAAATACGTAAAAAAGGCTTCTAATATTATTTGAAATTATCTCAAATTAAATATAATCTATGGACAACAACGCTTTGGCCTACCGATCGACCCTTATGAATGTGTGCGTGCGCAGTAAAATCAGTTAAAAGAATGCATTAACACGCATTTTGAATTTAAAAGATCGCCATCATTTTTCCCCAGGCTGCGACCTCTCTTCAATTTAGTTCGCAACCCTTCGGAAGGAAACACCCAGACAGCAGACTGTCTCTTAGTTTCAAGATCATTACAATAAATCCATCTATCGTCACCCATAAGTATGTCGAACATAGCATTTGAGTCGCCTCCGTTAATTCTTTGAACCATTTCACGACACCAATCAACAGGACGGAGTTTTTGGGCCTCTGTCAAATTATGAGGTATCCACCGGGCCCAAAGCTTCCTGACCCTTAAATTTTCATGGAGTATTTTGTGCACTTGACTCATACGATGCCTAAGCTTGTCCAAATCTGCTGATAAGTCACTCTTTTGTCGGTCTCTATCACACGCCACACAACCCTGATGTTATCTTCAATCGTCGCCGTAGAAGGCCCTCTTCCGCCATCGGTGAGATTAGTGAAACCACTTTTAAACTCATTAAATAAGTTGTCAACAGTGGCACGATATGAGGCTTCATCGTGAAAGTCCAATCAAAGTCTATCATAACTTTCTTGTTGACTTAAATGAAATCGAAAGTCATAAAAAATCATTGTACGAAAATTTTCTTGCGTTAAATTCATGCTGACGTAATACAGACAATTTTCAATTTGCCGCCAAATCATCAACAAATGATAAATTAATAAAATGCGTACACAATAATATTGGCAAAGAGTTCCATTTTCAAAATTTGAACTTATTTTTTTATTATATCGTTCATAAATGGCCTGTTCTAAGAACTTTCAGTGTCGCCCTCGTACTGCAAGTAGCAATAAGCATCAATGCAACTATCATACGGATGGCGCCCCATCACAACACACCCACATGATCCCTAAGGACTTTGGCAACGAAATTGGTACTGTTGTTAACTAAAAATAGCACCAACTTACCATAGTGGCACGCTACTGAGACGCCAGTAACCAAAAATCCACATATCATAGCGCTAATATACTAAGACATGAAGCTGAGCATACTTGTTGCACTTAAAAGTACTACTAAACTCACTCACCCTTATCCGAAAGATAGCCGACGTATCATAACGCTATGCTCTAAGATGCCGCCCACAATCGATAGAGATGTGCGATATCCACGGGCAAGTCGTATTGCTGTAGCAAACCTGCTTACCACCGGCACTAAGATGATATGCTGAGGACATATCAGTTCAAGTTTACCTCGGTCTCAGACACTGTGAAGCAGTCTACACACCAGTATAATAATACTTTTCATGTCCCTTTTCTATCATAATTATGCTTTAACATATTTGAGACCTCTCACATATTTGCTTTATTTAATTGACCTTACTATTATAATATGTCTTTTATGTATGGGTATTCAAACCACAACTCTGCTGTTATTATGCTTATGCATCATAGAGACCTATATTAATGCAAACTCAAACTCAAACATTTATTGCTAAACCGTAATGTACACAAGATGTTATAAAATAATGTGAGACCAATGTTATGGACCCTCATCATCATCATCATTACAGCCTTTCATAAGTCAACTGCTGAACATAGGCCTCCCCCAAGGAATGCCACAAAGCACGGTCCTGAGCCACCTGCATCCATCGACTTCCTGCATGCCTTACCAGGTCGTCACTCTATCTCGTGGGGGGTCGCCCTACACTTCGCCTACCGGTACGAGGCTGCCACTCGAGAACCTTTCTTCCCCATCGGTTGTCGGTTCTTCGAGCTATATGGCCGGCTATTATGGACCCTGTTAGGCACAAATTTAGAGACTATGAGAGAAGAAGCGTATTTAACTATTTACAAGAATGTCATCGTAGTTTACTGTAATAGAATTAAATTTAAATGAGTGATCATTTTGTAAAACCTATACATGTATTATTTATAAAATATTCATTAATACTATAGTATCATTTATTAGTTAGGTATGTACTGTTTTAATTTTTTGTAAATATGATGTCACCATTTTCATTTTTTAATATTTCAGATAGTTTTTTATATAATTTTATGGAAGATCTTAATGTACTAGAAGGGTTTAGTTTTAATCGGGAAGTATGCAATATTAATTTATTTTTGTGTCGTAACGTGTATTTGCGTGGTTCACGTTTTGTATAAAATTGCTTATTTTTTGAAACAAATTTATACATCTCCAATATATATAAGGTGGGTAAGGTTAATATTTTCTATTTAAGAAACAACGATGAATGAATGAATGAATATACTTTATTGTACACCACAAACTAATAAACAAATTACATAACAATAGACAGGTTAAATGTACAATTTGGCGGCCTTATCGCTACATAGCGATCTCTTCCAGGCAACCAAGGGTGTAAAGGAATAAACAATGAATACTGGGTAGGTGGTGCAATATAATTATACAAAATAAAATATCAATACATGCGATATATAGACAATAAATGCAATAAAATACATGATAAAAGATAAAGTAAAGCATATAATATATACATAAACATACATATATAAGAGTATATAAACAAAGTTACATATCTACCCAAAATACATAAATAAATTACAAATTTCCTCAAACAATAATATAAAGCTGATAAATACAATAAATACATAATCACATAGTTATCCTAACGGTCTCCGGACGATTGAGACAAGTAATGTTCTTTAAGAAGTCGCTTAAAGATTGCAATAGATTGTGCTTCACGTATTTGCAAAGGTAGGGCATTCCAGAGCTTAATAGACTCTACAGTGAACGATTTATTAAAAAACGATGTTTTGTGAGTTGGTACCCTTAAAACTAATTTTCTAGAGGAGCGTAGAGGTTCCCCCGGAAGCCCCACAAAATTAAACTTCTCTTTTAGATAGGGAGGAGCAGAAGGATGAAATAATACACAGTAGAGAATAGAAAGAATATGCATGTTCCGGCGAAGTCGGATAGGTAAGCACTTGAGACGTGAGCGAAATTGGGAAATATGGTCAAATTTGCGCAATCCAAATATGAACCGAATACTAGTATTTTGAAGTCTCTCAAGCTTATTTAGCTGGTCCTCAGTTATGTCTACATAGCTTGCATCAGCATAGTCGAGGATCGGAAGGAGAAGAGACTGTGCGAGCATAATTTTTGTAGGAATGGGAAGAAATGATCGAAGGCGACGCAGTGAACAAAGAGCGACAAAGGTTTTCTTACTTACCTCATTCAGTTGGCGTATCCAATTTAAGGAATTATCAATATAAATACCATGGTTTTTGACATTGTCAGAGTAAGGGATTACAACTCCATCGAATACTATAGGTGGTACGGTGAACCAATCAACTCTTGAGATAAAACTCTGGCTACCAATAATGATAGCCTGAGACTTTTTAGGATTCACATTTAGGCCATATGATTTACTCCAATCATGAATAATATTTAGATCGTTATTCAATGTAGCGATTGCATTCGGCAAATTCTCAAGAGTTGACTGTGTGTAAATCTGGACATCATCCGCATGCATGTGGTAGAGAGAAGATATTTTATGAGTAGTTGAATTAATGAAAATGGAAAAGAGTAAAGGTGACAACACGCCACCCTGCGGCACGCCTGCAGTAATATCACACCAAGATGAGTGAGTTTCACCGAAACGAATACACTGCCGACGGCCACAGAGATAACTTTGAAACCAGTTAATTACTGATGGAGATATGTTAAGGGAACACAACAAACTCAACAGTATATCATAGTCACAGTATTGAACACATTACTGAAATCCAGCAAGGTCATGACTGTGAGTAGTTTATTATCCATACCCCACCGTATGTCATCAGTAACTTTGATTAAGGCAGTAACCGTACTATGACCAGGACGGAAACCGGATTGTAAAGAATTTAATAAATTGTGCTCATTGAGGAAAAGGGTCAGCTGTTGGCAAATTAGTTTTTCAAGGACTTTAGAAAGGAAAGGTAAGATCGAAATGGGACGAAAATCAGAGGGGTTGACGGAATTAGATCGCTTCGGAAGGGGTATAACATGAGCACTCTTCCAGGCTTGAGGGAATTCAGAGGAATAGACAGATGCATTAAGTAAATGAGTGATAATGAGAGTGATAACATCAAGGAGAGGAATAATCATATTACGGCTAATGTTGTCGCTACCGACAGCATTTGAGGAGATGGATAATATGATCTTCTTAACATCACATACAGTAAACTGACTAAAAACGAACGGAGGATAATTAGGAGTCGGAGTTACAGAAAGAGATCGAAGTGTTTGCAGTTTATGGACACTATCAAAAGAGTTAAAAGGATTAGAAAAATGTTGATTTAATAGTTCAAAATCAACACTAGGAGGTGAAGCACGTAGGGATGTTCTACCAACTCCAACTGTTTTAAGAAACTTCCACACCCTAGATGAGTCGCCGTTCTCGACTGATGTATGAATATGGCGTCGTTGTCCATCTCTATATAATGTGTTGCAGCGATTCCTGATTTTGGCGTATTTCCTTAAATTTTCATCTGTTTTACTCCTCTTAAGCTTTGACAATGCCGCATTCTTCTTTAAAATAAGCCTTTTCAGATCATCTGAGAGCCACGGAGCAGGCAAGTGTTTGAGTCTCACATAATGCATTGGTGCCTGAACGTCGTAAAGCTGCGTGAGTAGGGAACAAAAAAGTTCCACTTTATCGTCAATGCACGGAGCCTTCTCAATCACTGACCAGTCAATATTAAGAGCATCTTGACAAAGTTGGTCAATATCCATTCCTCCAAAATTACGTCGCAGAACTAATTTAGGTAACGATCTGCAGCTATTAGTCTCATCTATATTTGCTATAATCTGGATTAATTTCTTTTGAAGGGTGAATAGAGAGGCTGCATCCGTGCTGTTGTCCCACAGAATGATGCCGTAACTCAGCCTAGCGTGCGCATACGCATTTATGTTCTGCATAGTCTTCATCGGGCTGTAAAAATCCATTCCTGGATCGGTCTCACGTCTTTTGACGTTGCTACATGTCATCGGTCCGAGTATTCTACCACTGGTCTAAATAAAATTGCTATACCGCTGTCCATTAGAAGTCATTAGATTTCTAGCATATCAGTATATCTGAGACGTGGTCCTTCACTGCTGGCCCTATGAGGAAGCTCAAGGTTGCACAGCGAGCTATGGAGAGGGCTGTGCTCGGGGTTTCTCTGCGTGATAAACTTAGAAATGAGGATATCCGCAGTAGAACCAGAGTAACCGACATAGCTCAACGGATTAGTAAGCTGAAGTGGCAGTGGGCCGGCCATATAGCTCAAAGAACCGACAACCGATGGGGAAGAAAGGTTCTCGAGTGGCAGCTTCGTACCGGTAGGCGAAGTGTAGGGCGACCCCCCACTAGATGGAGTGAGTACCTGGTAAAACATGCAGGAAGTCGATGGATGCAGGTGGCTCAGGACCGTGCTTTATGGCATTCCTTGGGGGAGGCATATGTTCAGCAGTGGACTTATGAAAGGCTGTAATGATGATGATGATGATGATGTAGCAGAGGCGTAGCCTCAATCTTACCAAGGCTCGGCCACGCACCTGACCATGTCCAATTAGCCGTCGACTATTTGAAGTAAACTGTAACACTTATCAACACATTAGAATACAAAAAGGCTTTTTTTTTTCAATTCATACCACGTTAAAGTTAAAGTTATCATTTCACATTACGTATATCATATTTTGTATGAACTATCAATTATAACAAAACAATATAGAACTTATTATTTTACCCTCATTCCTAATATATATATATATATATATATATATATATATATATATATTGTTAGGAATGAGGGTAAAATAATAAAAGAAATAAGAAGAATTGAAGATGGAACTGTACTTGTTCTTCTTAACTCTCACTTGTTCTAGCAGTATAAAGTATCGCGCGGTCGACTAAAAGCGATCAGTTCTACGATTCCCATGTCGTTATTATGTCTGTTGGGCTAAAACATTACATCTACACTTAGATGCTGCCTAAGTAAGGCAAGTGATGTAGTTCTATTCGTGTAGTAGTTCTTCTAGAGTAAGCAAGCAAGACTGTGTTGCTGAGAGGCCCCGCATTACATTGAGGTGAGTAGTGTTGCTGTTGCTTTTGCATACTTTGGTGTTATCATGTAATTATGTCCTTAACCTTACACCAAAGTGTGACTGTGACTGGTACATATTACGGTTGGTCGAACAGTACTTGCTCTATACTGAATGTGTAGTGCTGTATGCTGTCTTATTCCTGATAATGATTAATTGCGTTAGCAAGAGAGCTAGCTGAACATCCGCTCTCACACTTTTATTATTTTTAACAATTAACCTTCAGAGTAAATTCTAATACGAGTAATATGATTTTATTTAAATAATGTTGTGGAATATTTTATAAAATCAGAAGTTATGACATTGATGTACCACTGTAAAGTAGGGTGGATGCCCCTAATATCAGCCATGCCCCTAATTGCAGTCTTTTCGCCTTTTTACTTCGTAAATAAGATTTCTAGTAGTCTTAACTACAAATATTGTCACCTAAAAAATTCTTCGTAACTAGAGGAAAGTATATCTCAAATATAGCCTCACAGTTTTAAACCTAACAGTGTTAAATTGAAAATCTAAAACACGTACGCAACGAAAAACAATAATTTTCCTAATTTTTTGACAAGTTTTGATCCCGGTGAAATTATGCTTACTTTACATTATCTCATATTATGATTTGTATGAATATGACTATAGACATAGTAATGCAGTTATTTTTGTTTAAATTTACAAGTTATTTATTTTCTTTTAGTGAAAATTAATGGGGCTGTAATTAGATATACAAAATGTATAGAGTGCATAATATCAGCCGCCCGGCTGTTATTTGGTTTGACGTACCTAATACGAAGTACCTAATTTCAGCCACGTAATATAAATCAGGGCTGTCATAAACTGGAATAAATACCATTAATTAGATCATAACTTGTTTTATAGTTAAGTGAGTTATGA